>CM052547.1:85130607-85213799 GCA_028533065.1 Trachops cirrhosus
GACTACAGCATACGACAAAGTGCAAACTCATGGTGATTCACTTCCCACTCGGCGCTGGGCACTGGGGACCCGGATACCTTCAAGAAAAGCGCCAGCTCACCCCTCCTCCGCAGGCCTTTTTACATGAAGAAATGCAGAGGTAGCAGTTCAGTGCAACCTGTTAGATGCAAAGGCAGAGGAGAAGGGGAGTTTGTAGAGTGGGAATGTGGCCTCCTCTCTGGACTTCAGGGCTCTCGGGGAGAGTGAGGTGGGCTGGGGAGGGGGCCCAGCACCGCCCGCCCGGATTTCAACAGCCCCGTGCGGATTGGGGAAGGGTTGGGAGAGCAGCCGGTGCAACCCCCTGATCCCCAGATGAGGAACCTGAGGTCCAGACAAGGGGAAGTGAGTGGCCAAAGGTGACAGTGTGAGTCACAAGCAGACTCAGGACTTGAACCCAAGCCCCCTGACTTCCAACCCAGACTTTCTGAGAAATGGGTGTCCTGTCACATGCTTCCCCTTTTGTTTTTCCTCCCAGACAGAGTCAGCTGCCCTCGGGCCGGGAGGAGAGCTGGGGCAGGGGTCCCGGGGTTTGGGGCCCACGCCGTGCTCTACCACAGGGGTGCCCCTCCGAGTCCCGACTGCCGTGTTGAGCCAGCCGCTTCTCTGTTGTGGGGGCTTCCAGTCCTGGCGGAGCTCACAGACCACCTCTGCAAGTCTGGATGGACCCCTGCCTGGAGACGGGCCCCGGGGTGCCCCTCGAGGTCGTAGAGTTGGAGAGCAGGGAAGGAAGAAAGATGCTGAACCCGGAGTTAGTGATGGTGCCCGAGAGCTCAACCCCACGACGGCCTGTTCTGGGCGTCAAGGTGTCTGTAGGGTGAATTCACCGGAGAACCACTCCCATGTCAGACGAAGAGGTCCTTTGGCTGAAGAGGTCCTTTGGCTTCAGTCACAGTTTTCGCACAGGAACGGCTTTACAAGGGCCACCTGCCACCCACCCAGTGATGACCGTGCCGTGATCTGGAAGCCTGAGGTCTGGAACTCACAGAACGGATGGCAGGACAATAAAGATTCTAATGTCAAAGACACATCAGCCAGGTTCAGGAAAAAGGTCATTCCAGGCACTATAAGAGTGTGGGGGAGAGCACATTGGAAAAAGAATCTAGTTTTTAAAAATCGACTGGCTTTTTAGAGCAGTTTTGGATTCACAGACAAGTGGGAAAGATGGCACCTTGGGCCCAGACTCTCCTGTGGTTACCCCACTGGTTACTGCCGGTGCACCGCGGTGGCTGCGTCGCTACGAGCTGAAGTCTGCAGCGTGTCCACTGTGCCGTGGTTTTCCTGGCGTCCTCCTCCCGTTCCAGGACCCCCCTCGGGACTCCCCATCACGTTTGGCTGTCTTGTCCCTGTAGACTCCTCTTGGCTGGGACACTTCCTCAGGCTTTCCCTGTTTTCGGTGACCTTGACGGTTCTGAGGAGGGCGGGCACGTGTTTCATAGGCTGCTCCTCTATCGGGAACATGTCTGATGTTCTCATGGTTACACTGGGGCTTTGGGTTTGGGGGAGGAAGCTCTTAGACGTAAACATCATTTTTATTCTATATCCGTGGTACATACGTACTATCAACATGACTTAACACCGTCAACATTGACCTTGTCTATGGCCATGCCACCCTGAACGCTCCCGATCTCATCTGACGTTGACCTTGATCACCTGGCTCAGGTAGTTGTTTGTCACGTGTCTCTACTGTCAAGCTTCGCACTTTTCCCCTTTCCGTTCTGTCCTGTGTGGAAGGAGGTCGCTCCGTGTAGCCCCACCCGAAGGAGCAGAGTTGTGCCCCCTACATAAATGGTTTGGAATTCTTCTGCATGGGGAATTTGTCTGTTCTCCCCCATTTATTTACTCAGTCTTTTACATGTATCAGTAGGGACTCATGGGTATTTATTTATTTATGCTTGGGGTTGTAATTCAATACTAGTTAATTTTGTTGCTTGAATTGTTCCAACCTTGAGCATTGGGAGTTCTTTCAGTTGGTCCCTTGTCCCTTGACGTGCTCGCATCAATGTAGGGTTTTTTCCTCCCCTCCCCTCCCCTCCCTTCCCCTCTCCCCTCCCCCTGCTTCCCTCCCTCCTCCTCCACCTCCTCTTCTTCCCCTCCTCCTTTTCCTAGCATTCCTTATTCCTGGCATTACAAGATGCTTCAGGCTCATCTTGTCTATTTCCTGCCCCAGTCCAAGAATCAGTCATTTATTTCCCCATGGAGCGCTGGTTCCTTTCATTGGAAAATGGTGTTAGAAACCAAGATCTGGGTGTCAGGCGTGCCCATCGTGAGTGGGGTGGCATTTCTTTTAGGCCTTCTCAGCAGACAGAACAAAGAAATGTTTGTGCATGTATGTATAACAACCCACGTATAAGCCCATATCTATAAATATATCTATATGTAACCATCTATATCTATATTTAGCCAAACATGAGCTCATACTGATGTCTCCAGAATCCACTACATTTTATGATGTGACTTAAAATAGTGTTACGTCACTATGTTGATAGCCATCATTATCACTATCACTCACTGTTTATTTTGTGCGAAGGACTTTCTAAGTGTTTAACTACATTACCTCCTTTAAGCTGCATGACAGGCCCAGGCCTTGGTTACTCCCCTCAACCCATTGAACAGATGGGGAAACGGAGGAGCAGAGAAGTTACATATCTTGCCCAAAGCCTCCCAGCTAGTAAGTGATGAGGTAGGTTTCAAACCCGGGCTCAATCATGTCCAACAGTAAAAGGCATCTACGTCTTGCACTAAATGGAATTTACACACAGCTGAAATCAAAACAAACCAACGAAACGCTGCCTGGCAGTTGAGTGGTTGACATAGCATAGTTCAAAGACAACGCACACGGCATGGTTTCCTTCAAGGCCAGCACGACTGTGCTTTGGGTCCCAGACATCCTCTGCTCGAGGCTCTGCTGTGGCCAGTGGCCGACCGAGCCCAGGCGTAGCTGGCACCGGTTTGCCAGCCACCACGATGGGCCATCCTTCTCATTCCTCTCCTCAACCGTCCCCAGGGGAATTTGCAGGAATACACAGTATTCTGGGAAACGTTTCCCAGGCAGCGCAGATCCCAGAAGGCCGGAGAGGGATGGCAAGGAAGCTGGGGTGGAGGGAGGGGACAGGCAGCCTTGGTGCCCTGACCCCGTGTGTTCCTGGTCTCAGTCCGGCCTGACCTTCTGGGCTTCCTCAGCGGGGCGTCTTAAACAGGAGCCCGCCCTGACCCCCAGCGTGGCCTGAGGCAAGACCGAGGACTCTCCAACTCAGGCTGGCCTCACCTTCCTCAAGCCCCAGCCCAGCCTCATTCTACCTCCTCCAGGAAGTCTTCCCTGCCTGCCCCCAATCAACGATGTATGTGTTTCCTGAAATCCCAGGCCTAGACCAAGGGTCTCAAACTAGAGGCCTTCGGATGTACTTTCTTTACCCTGCACAGTGATTTTTAAAATTTCAATTTGGTAGCCAGCATCGAAGTAAAAGATTTCATGTAAAAAATGTGGACGCCCAGTCTCTCGTATAAACACGGAAAGTCTACAGCCCTGGCTCACCTCCCACCAGCTGGCCCAGCCTCCGCCTGGCACACAGTAGGTGTTTGGCCGCAGCCGACAGCAAGAAAGGACCAGACATACTCAGCTTGGAGCCTGGGCTTTGGTGGCAGACGGGCCTGACTTTCAGTGCCAGCTCTGCCCCTTCCTGCCTGTAGGACCTGGGAAAAAGCATTTCTGCTCGTGTAACCTCAGTTTCCTCATCTAGAAAATGGGCTTGTTGTGAGGAGGAAATGAACTAATACCCGGGCTGTGCCTAGGGCAGAACCTGCTCTGACCAGGCACCCGGGGAACCTGGGTAAATATTTCCTTCTCATTCTTGTTTTGCTTCTTTGTCTTCTTGGCTTTGGCCCCTCACATTTGCTAATGACCCCACTATCCATCTGTGTGTTTCGCAAATGCCTACTGTGTGCCAGACACTTGTAAGACCCAGTTGCTGGCCCTGGAGAAGTCTTCTTCCTGGTCTTGCTGGGAGGAGAGACATTTGGTGCACTTATTTATTCACAAGTGTTTATCGAACACCCACTGTGTGCCGGGGGTTGTTCAGAACCCAGAGGATGCAGCACTGAGCAAACCAGACAAAAGTCCCCGCCATCACGGAGCTGACATTCTGAGGGTGGCAGACAAACTACATAGGGTCAGGTGGCACTCAGGTCTGTGAAGAACTGCAGGCCTGACGCCGGGCCTGCTGCTTGGTCGGGAAGGCCTGTCTGTGAGCAGAAAGGCAGCAGGCCTCGTGGCTGGCTCCCTGCAGTCAGAGCATCCCACACGGGGGCACAGCGAGTGCAAAGGCCCCGAGGCAGGCAGAGGCCTGGAGTGCGTGAGGGCAGCGAAAGGGCCAGAGTGACTGGGGGAGAGTGCGTTATGCACTTCCGTAATGTCGGAATTCCTCTCCTCCCCTCTCCTTCCTCCCCCGCCCCTCCTCCTCTCTCATCATCATCATTATTATTTTTAACAATGAGCCTCTTAATATATGATCCAAATATGCAAATAAAAGTCTATAAAAATAGGAATGATACCTGGGAAGCTCTTGGCGTGCTGTTTGACTGCAGGAGCAGTAACTGCTATTATTGTTTCTTTTTCTTATTTCTGGTAGGAATAAATCACTTATTTCTAAAGTTTCCTAAACAGGCAACGGACCCTTGTGCCCTTGTCCCACTATGGGGTGCCTTTCTTCTTTTGTCCCAGCTTCTCTGAGATATGACTGACACGTGACATGTAAATTTAAGGTGTACCGCGTGTTGATTTGATACACTTGTATACTGTAAGATGATTACCCCCGCGGCGTTAGCTAACACCTCCAGTGGAGTGCCTGTCTTCAATCCCAGCATTCTGAGAGTGTCTGGAAGGTGGGTGTGTGGGGTGGGTGTATCTGTATCTGTGGTAAAGGGAGGGTGCCCCTTCCCCCTTCCCCTTCCTCTCCCCCCTCCCCTCCTCTCCTATTTTCCTTCTGCAAACTCTTCAGCAGAAGGAAGCACCCGAATCCGGGAAGTCTTGTTTCAGGGGCCACCGAGAATGCGTGAGTCCTCTGGGGTCTGTGGCGTGGAGGCCAGGGGGCAGCTCACTGTCAGAAAGGGGGCGGTGGTTCACGGAGCGCTTGAGAACGAGAGTCTCAGGACAGGGCCCCGGTCCCACCTGCAGTCCTCTCCCTGTCTCCAGAACGGAGCTTCCAGGCTCCTTGGTGTCTCTGCACCTCCCCAGACACTGCCTGGCCCACCCCCTCGTCTCCTGCTCTGACCATTGTGGTCACCTCCCCCTGGGGCTCCCTGCTTCCGCCCTGGGCCCCTCAGTCACTTCTCCATGGGCAACGAGAGGAGCCCTTAGAACTCGGCCAGACCGTGTCGTTCCTCTGCCCAGAGCTCTGGCTTGCTCGGCGGTCCTGCGAGGTCCTACAGGGCCTGGCGTGAAGGGACCCCATCCCCGCTCTGAGGGCCTCCCTGCCCTGCTCCGCCCCTGCTGTACCCTCCCCATATACTCAGCCATTTCTCCCTTTCCCCTCGTGCGGTCCCAGCAGCCTTCCCTGCCCAGCCTTTGGGAGCAGGGTCTCCTGAGACACCCGCTCCTGACTCCATCTGTCTCCACCCTCTGAGTCCTTTATCAGGGAGAAGCACATCCGTGGGTCTGCCCGCTCGCAAATACCCACGTCCCCTCAGGAGGCCGGCCCCAGGAGGGGCTGGGTCTGGGGGCCGTGTCCTCGTGCCCGGAGCAATATCGGCATGCAGTATGCAGTAGGTGCTCAATGTGTGCTTGGCAAATGAGTGAGCCTTAGTGATTTAAAATCAAACCTGAAATCTTTGCAAGGTTCTTAAAGTTCCACAAAGAAATAGTTCCAGACTTGGAGGCACTGAGATTCGGCAGGCTCTGGGGCCTCCCTGCCCCCCCGGGCCAGGCTCGCTGGCTTACCTTCTCTCTCCCTCTGCCCGCTTCTGTCTCTTTGTCTCTGTCTCTCTCTCCTCTCTCCGTCTCTCTGTGTGTTTCTGTCTCTCTCTATCTGTCTCTCTCTTCTATCTGCCTTTTTTCTTCTTCCTCTCCTCTCCTCTCTCACCTTTCTCTGTCCTTCTCTTTATCTCTGTCCTGTCCTCTCTCTTTGGTCTCTCTCTGTGTCTCTCCTCTCTGTCATCCCGCCCTTCGCCTCCATGGGCAGTGGGCCAGCTCCCTCTGTAGGACACTTTTCTGCCTCTCCCCGGCCACCATCTGCCCCACCAAGGGGCTCCCTCCAAGTGTGACAGAGTCAGTCCCGCGAGAAGCAAGGAGGGAGCCAGGGAGGCTGGCGCGGGGCTCGGAAGCGCCCAGTAACCTTCTCATGGCGTGATAACCTCTCTGCTCTCCAGGCCCCGCTTTCCTCATCTCTCCAAAGAGAACAACAATTCCTGGGACTTCCTTTATTTCTGTTCCAAATAGGCTTATTATTTTATTGGCTCGTGAGGAAGCTCAGAGAAGTTGATGGGTGGAGAAACTTCACCAACGCAACCTCCACGGCGGCGGCAGCAGTCCTTGCCAGGAGCTGACCACGTGTGGGGCCAGGCTGGGCGTGTTCTCTGGCTCAGGCCGTGTCTGCCCTGGGCTCGGCACGCAGGGCTCCTCTGACCCAGCCAGGCCTCCTTTTAGAAACTCGAACTCACGAGGCTGCCTCCAGTCTCAGGGCCATGGCATGTGTTATTCACTCTGTTTAGGATGCTTTCCTTCTATCCTTGGCCTAGTTAAAAGTCTTATTCTGATTCTGGTTCAAGCACCTCCTCCAGGAAGCCCTCCCTGATGGTACCCCCACAAGTCAGGTCACCTGTGAAACACTATCACTTTCCACAGTGTAATTACATTTTATTTTTTGCACGTAGCCTCCCTACAGGGCTCCCTACCCCACCAGCTGAGCTTAGGGAGAGCCCTAAGCTCAGAGGGAAGTTGGGAGGCCCAGGCCCATGAGTCAGAAGGTTCTTCTTCCCTTCTTGGCACTTTCTCTGGGGAGGCTGGGAGCTGGCTTCCTCCAAGGGGGACCAAATTCAAGAATGCCGTGATGGAGGGGGAGGTGGGCAGGACCTCTTCCCATCCCCCAGATCAGCCACTCAGCATAAGACAGCATCCCTCCCTCTCCATGGCAACCCCTCCCTGCCTGAGCCACCTGGACACACTCTCCTGTTCCCTCTGCCCAATCTGGAGAAGCCAGAGGAGGTTTCTCCAAACCGAATCTAACCCCCTGTCTGCCTTGCTTCAAACCCTTCCATGGCCCCTACTCGTCTCAGAACAAAGCCTGGCCACCTCGGCGGGGTCGCAGTCCCTCGGTGGCATGACCTTGCTCCTTTCCCGTCATGCCCCAGCAACACGCAGCTGTTGGTAGCTTCCTGCCTCCAGGTTTTTGGCTTGCTCTTCCCTCTGTTCTGAACACTGTTCCCCTAAATGGAGGGAGGCCGCAGAGCTCTCTCCTTCACCCCCTTTAGGTCGTTGCCCAAATGTAACCTTCCTGGCGAGGCCTTTCCTGACTGCCCTAGTTAAAGCTTTAACCTCTCCCCACCACCCCTCCTCCCCTTTCCCTCTATTATTTGTGCCAGTAACCTTGACACCCGGGAATAGGCCACGTAAGTCACTGATTCACCTTGTTTCTGGCCTGTCTACCCCCCTAGAATGCCAGCTCCCCCGGCACAGATACCTTGGTCAGTATGGTTTCCTGCTGCATCCCCAGCAAGGAGTGGGCCCAGGGCTGCATAGCTGCGGTGTCAGACAGGCCTGGCCTGGAGTTCCGGTTCAGCCACTTCCTGGCTTTCTCTTCTCTGGGCCTCAGTTTTCCTATCTGAAAAATGGGAGAGAACTAGGGTCAAAGTGAGGGGGAAACACAATCCTGTGTGTAAAGTGCCTACATCTGTCTAGAGACCAAAAGAAAAGGAAAAAAAAGGACGAACATGGAAATTCGTCACTCCTCGTTTGGAATAAACGGGCGGCTCCGTTCCGGTCTGCCGCACCAACTGCTATGCGGCTGCGAAAAGAACGGTGCGCAGCCTTTCCGGGCACCTGTGTGGTTAATTTTTTTTTGTTTTATTTATTTTTAAACATTCTCGATTGCACAGGTATTTTTTTTCCTGGGATTTATTTTTAATGGGAAAAAATCAAGATAAAATATAGTGTATTGGTATTCTACCTTTGTTTCAAAAAGAAGAAATATTCATTGATATTTTTTATAGTTTTAAAAATTGAGATGAAATTCCCACACATAAAAGTAGCCATTTTAAAAGACAGATTCATTTTTCGAGAGAGGGGACGGGAAGGAGAAAGAGAGGGAGAGAAACACCGATCAGCGGCCTCTCGCGCGCCCCCAGCCCGGGGACCGGGCTACAACCCAGGCGTGTGCCCTGAGCAGGAATGGAGTGGGCGGCCTTTCGCTTCGCGGGACGATGCCCCACGTACTGGGTCACACCGGTCAGGGCAAAAGTAACCATTGTAATTAATCATAATTAATTAACCATTTTAAAGTGTATGCTTCAATGACATCTATTACAGTCACTACATTGTGCGGTCATCACCTCTGTGTAGTTCCAAAACATTCAATCATGCCCAGAAGAGACCCCGTACCCATTAAACAAGTCACCCCTCATCCCTGCCTCCCCTTTGCCCCTGGCAACCGCTTATCTGCTTTCTGTCTCTATGGGTTTATCTGTTCTGGACATTTCATATCAACGGAATCATGTCACACTTGACCTTTTGTGCTGCCTTTCTTTCGATTAGCATACTATTTTCGATGTTCGTCCGGGTCGTAGCCGGTGTCAGCACCTCACTCCTTTTGATAAACAGATAACATCCTATTGTGTGAATAGACCTCGCTATGTGTATCCATCCGACTGTTGACGGAAACCGAGGTGGTTTTCACCTCCTGGTGACTGTGAATAATGCCGCTGTGCACGCTCGAGAACAGGCTCTTGTTCTGTGTGTTTACGCTTAAGTGAGAGGAGCAAGATGCTGAAAAGGTTGTGCAGTGTGATCCTGATTTGTAAGAGAAATGACAGATAAAGGAACCCCTTGTCCAGGCGTAGTCTGTATAGGATTTTCATGGTTACAGAAAAATGTGTGAGAGCCCATTCCCAACTGTCAACATGGAGCCGAGAAGACTTTCACAGAAAAGGAAAAGCGGGGGGAAAAAAAAAAAAAAAAGGCCAGACGCCAAATCAAAACAGTGCACACGAAATGATTTAACTCAGGCATGTGTGACAAGTTACAGATTGAATCATTGTGGATGTAGATGAGAAAAACAAACCCAAACGAAACAAACTCCCCCGGACTACCCACTGCACGGAGGGCTGGACAGGGGCCAGCTCAGAGGGAGAAACTGAGGCTGGAAGGGAAGAGGGACTGCCCGGGAGCGAGCGTTCCCCCGAGGGCCCCCCACCCTGCCCCACCGTGAGGTCCCTCTGGGCCCCTCTGCAGGGATCCCCCATGTGGTTCTCATTTCCTGCAGGGAGGTGTGAGCCAAGGGGAAAGGTGGGAAGGGGCCCAGGAAGAGGGAGAGTGGGCAAGTGTGGCTGAAGGCTGGGGGATGGACCCTGTCATTTGCCCTGACCTCAGGACCCTCCCTCAGGATTCCCCGAGGGCTGAGCCTCCTGCCCGCTGTCTCCTTCTTCCTTTAGGAAATATGTCAACCCCCCGGAACATCACGGGAGACAGCCTCGTGAGCCCCAGGGCCCCATCACCCGGCTCTGCCAGGTTCAAATTTTGTCCTAGCAGTCAGGGTCTGGCAGGAAACACACCTCTCTCGAGTGGGGTACTGCAGGGGCCTCGTAGAGAGCTTAATAAAGGGACTCTTTTAAAGACATGGGCAGGGCTAAGGGAACCAATGAGGAAAGGTGCAGAGTGGGCTGGTATCAGTGAGCTGATGTTTGCAGGGATGGGGAGCATGGAGCGGCGCCCGGCAGGAGCTGAGCCCTGCGGAACGGTCTGCACCAGCCTGGGGGGCACAGCAGGGAGGGAGCTGTCCTGTCGTACCCTGCCTTGCCCGCCCCCACCACCGTGCTTCACTCCATTCCAGGATCCTCTTAGGAAGCTGAGGGCGGGCTGGTGGCCTCCACACAGGGCAGCTTCCTAGGCACAGAGTAGGGCAGGGAAGGTGGA
The DNA here is from genome assembly GCA_028533065.1 of Trachops cirrhosus. Taxonomy (NCBI): domain Eukaryota; kingdom Metazoa; phylum Chordata; class Mammalia; order Chiroptera; family Phyllostomidae; genus Trachops; species Trachops cirrhosus. The sequence continues at coordinate 85,140,764 of CM052547.1, forward strand.
AATTTGGAGGGAGCACAAGAAGGCATGATACCCATTTACACCCGTCTAGAGCTGCAGGGGAGCATCTGCGGTGGCCCCCTGGTGTCCCCTGTTTTCAGCTCTGGCCCCTGGGACATGGGTGGCATGGCGGGGTGTGCGTGTGTGCTACGTGCCTGCTGGTAAGCTTTGCCAGTTTCTGGCTCTGGCTTTTAAGCTCCTGTTTATGGAGCACTTACTACCTGCTAGACGTTTCACACAGCTAATGGCCTGAATCTTCGCCCTTCCTGGTTTTATAGTCCAGGAAAGCAAGACCCAGAGAGGAGCGGGGCTTGAACCTGGAGCAGCTGTGGGAGAAATCTGAGCCCTTAGCCTTGATGCCCTCTGCCCTGTGGTTCGGATTTCCTCCATCTCTAGAATGTGGAGTTCCCAGGAGGACCTCCTGAGGATGGGACAGTAACTTTCCCAAAAGACCCCGGATGCCCTGGGTTGATCCAGCTGAGGACCCACTCCTGGTCAACGGTGCTGATTCAGCCTGACCCGGGCTCTGTCAGTTCCGCCTGTATCATCTTGGGCTGTGGTTTGACCCCCAGGCCTCGATTTCTCTGTCTGGAAAATGGGCACGGCAGGAGCCCCTCCACGCAGTGAAGTGGTAAGGGTTTGATGAGGTGACCTGCAGGAAGCGTATGAGCAGGAAGCTGCCCTGCCTGGTTTCTGATTTCCCCTGAGTTGCCTCCTGGGGGCTGGATCCCCAGCTGGAGGAAGGATGAAGCCAGCCCTGGGGGCCTGGGGGGCCTGGCCCCAGGACAATGCAGGGCATTGAGTTCATGCCAGCCCCAGTCTGAGGTTGGAAAAGTAGGAGAGTGATCTGGGCAGGACTCAGACAAAGACCTGGGGGCCCCGCTGGGGGAGGGGCGTCAGGTTACCCCCCACAGGCGGCAACTACAGCGCTGGCTGCTCCCCCAGCAGCACAGCTCACGGGGGTGTTTTTCTTTCCCCAAAGATTATAATTAAACACGCGATCAGGGCCCCTTGCTGAGGCCCTCGCAGGCGGGTTTCATTACAGGAAGAACGGCAGGTACAGGGGTTCACAGGCCCGATGGGCGTATCGCTGCGCAGTAACAGTGATTGGAGTAATAGTAACAGCCAGCCCACAGGGGTGCTTCCGCCAGGCCAGGCTTCAGGGCAGGGGTCCGGTCCGTTGTGCGTTTCCCTCCCCGTGCCCCTAGCGGCAGGCGTGTGCCACCCCGTTGCGTGGATGGGCACGCTGAGGCTCCGAGACACTCCGGAGACCCGGAGCCTGTTCCCTTCGTGCCCTCAGCAGGGGTGAGGAGGTGGTACAGGGTCTGGAATCATGCGAGCCTCCTCGCTTCCTCCCTGCAGTTCTCTCCTCCGGAATGTGGGGATAACCCTCCACTGAGTTGTCTTGGGATCAAGTAAGTGGCGTTTGGTGAGGACTCCGAAAATGTCCGTGCCCCTCTGTCCTTTGTACCAGGATGAATAAGGACCGGGCTCTGCCTTTAAGGAGTTTGTACCACTGCCACCCCATCCCCCACCTGCCACCTCTTCCTCCATGTGGTGAGAAGTAGGTGGGGGGGGTTGCTTCAGAGGCCGCACACCTACTCCTGCCTAGAAGAGAAGTGCTGCTGTTATGCCCATTTTGCAGATGAGGAAACTGAGGCTCTGAGAGGCAAAACGGCCTGGCCACGGCTGGAATGGACAGACTATAGCTGAGCAGGAGATGCCCGAGGGAGGGTCCTGGCCTCTCAGGTTTGTACCCTGCAGGATGAGTAGGCGACGTCCCCCCAGCTGTCCCCTCCCTGTCAGTGTCCCTGGACAGGCCCCTGGTCTCTGTTTACCCAGCCCAGGCACCCCGAATGCTGCCTCTTCCGCTTGCCTGCTTGCCCGGAGTCTCTGGCGCCTTCACAATAGGATTCTCTGTCTCTGCAACTGGTTTTCATTCAAGCCCTTTGTGCTGAAGATGAAAAAATGAAAACTTGGCCCCACCCCTCCCTTTTGCTTCCTGGTGAGCAAGGAGGATCCCAGTCTCTTCTCTCCCTCACTTGGGGCCCAGAGATGTTCACAGCCTGCCTGAGGTCACACAGGAGGGCTGGAGCCAGGACTCTGGCCTTGGACTCCTCACCTAGTCCTCTGCTCACACCCCATCCCCACCCCCATGACGTCAGGGCCAGCTGCCCCCTCCCCACCCCTGCGTCTGCTCTCCCTGGCTCTGTCCTTTAGGCCTGGGGGGAGCACAGGAAGTGGGACTAACGTTCCCTAAAGCTTACTGAATGCTGGGCACTCTGCCATCCCCAAACTCACTGCAGGATCCTCACAGCAGCTCTGTGAGGTCCTGTCCCTCCATGTAACAAATGAGGAGACTGAGGCTTGGGGACAACTGCCTAAGGTCACACAGCTGGGAAGTGGCAGAACTGGGATTCGAACTCTTGCCCAGATGTGGTTGATGCCACATCTGGCACCCTCTGTAGGGGCCTGTTGGGAGGCCTGAGCTCTGGAGGTGGTGGGGGCTCTTGGAGAGAAGCAGAAGCCTGGGCAGGGCCGAAGCCCTGGAATGGGACCAGACAGGGACAATGGGCCCTCAGAGACGTGGTGGCCCTGGGCGGGACATGAGCTAGAGCCAGGGGCCGCAGGGCGAGGGGGCAGGTGGGTCTGGGAGATTCAGTGGTCCCTCCCCCTTGTCCAGTTCCTGGGTCAGGACCCGGGAACACTCCAGGCACCTCCACTCCCAACCTGGAAGTCCCAGGGTCCCGGCCGGAGGCAGGGCCAGCCCTGTGCAACAGTAATGGCCAGTAACTGTACTTCCTGCTGATCCAGCACGATCCAGCCAGGCCCTGCACCGAGGGCCCTCCTGGGTGCTCACAGCCCGCCTAGGAGGCGGGACTGTGGTTAACACCCTTTTCACAGATGTGCAAAGTGAGGCCCAGGGAGCTCCCTGGCATTGCCTAGGGCCACACTTCAGAGACTGAGCTGCCTGTCCCAGGAGGCATGCAAGCAGAAGTGGAGGGACCTGTGTGGGGTCAGAGTGGGGACACGGTGGGGAGCTAGTGCCCAGTGAGGATGATTTTTGGAACATGGGGCCAGGGGAGACAGGAGCTGAGGATCAGATGGACCGTTCCGGGCTGTGGGACCGTAAGAAGTTAATGGATGCCGAGGCTTGGGATGCGCCTGGTATGTAGTCGATGCCCAGTGAATGAGAGCCCCCGTCATGGAGGCTACTGCTGGTAGAAATACTAACTCCCGCTTTGGAGCCGGCACCCAGGCCCTAGGGCTGGGTGGTTTTGAGTGTTCCCTACCTCTCAACCCCTTGCTGAGTGCTCCTGCATCCTTGACCCTCGTGATGCCGGCTGTTCTTATTTCCATTGGCCGAGAAGTCCAGGCTGGGTGCATGGGGCCAGTCGGTCTTTGCTCCGTGGGCTGGGGCAGCTGCTGGCTCCCCGGGCCTCACTCTGCTCACCTGCAGCGGTAGGTGCGTTTGTCCTTCTAGGCGAGGCTGTAAGTGTCTACAGTGATACTACTTTTTTCTCCCGGCAGCTTGCTGCACCCAGCGAAATTCTCTAAGACCCCCTTTCAGCCTCTTCATCCTTCCCTTCTCTGCCTTCTCCCCTGTTTCAGCGTTTATTCCTGTTTCCTTCTTGTCCCGAGGAGGCCATCTCCCATCCCTGAAACATTTAATTACATCTTAGAACGAGGAGTCCAGATGTAGAGCCGCTGCAGGATTGGTTAGCCGGGTTCACATTTCTCTCCTCCCGGGCCCCAGGGGCTGCTTTGGCACCAGACAGCGTGCCACACATGACCACATCCTAACCAGGACGGGAAGGGGGTGGGCAGCAAAGGGACCTTTCTCCTCCAGATCTCACTGTCTTATCAGGCAGGAAAATAGTTCCCAAACGTCCCGGAGGCTTCCCCTGGTGTCGCATGTGGCAGTGGAAGAGCCACATGGCAACCTTCAAACCGAAAAGGGATTCTCATGACTTAGACCAGTCAGGGCTCAGCCTCTCTGGCTGCCCCGAAGAAATGGGCTCTGAAGGTGATGGGGACATGGCCGGGCCGGCCACACCCCACCTCTAGGTCGCATGGATGGGCCTGGATTTGTTGGACCACCTCCGGCTTGTCCTCTTGACCTCGTTTAGGGGACACTCCCCGCTCCTGGAGCACCCTTTTCCCAAACCTCCAGATGCCAGCTCTCTGACCCTCCCTCTCTCTACCTGCCCCCCTCCCCAGGCCTCACAAATGGCCCTTGAGGTGGGTGGAGCCTTCTCCTGCCTTCATCTGACCTCACTCCCCTCCCCCAGCTCAGCCACAGGGTGTCCCCAGCAGATGCAGGAGGGTTGCCTGGTCTCTGTCTGTGTCCCTTCATGTCCCACAGGTCACGTACCTGCCTAAGCCCATCCTCTTCCTCCTCCCGGGTCTCCCTCTTGCTCAGTTGCCCAAATCATTGTCATGGGTGTCATTTACATTTAATGCCACTACCCGCCACCTCCTGCCCACGTCCACCCCTGCTCAGAAAATGGCCTCAGAGTCCAGAGTCGTCTCGACTCCGCTCTCTGTGACCCCACATCCAATCCATCAGCCAGTCCTCTGCTGGAGCTCGACCTTCTGACTCTGTCCTGAGTCCCACCTGTCCCCCACTCCCCTGCCATCACCTGGGCCCTCCTCCTCCCTGCTGCCACCCTCCCCACCTGGCTGCAGGGACCCTGTCAGAACCTCAGCCAGTTCACGCCACTGCCTAGCTCCGAGCCCCGCAGTGGCTCCGGCCTTCCTGCCTGAAAGGCCAGCCCTGCCGACCCCACAAGCCCTGTGGGATGGGCCTCTGCACGCTCTGCCTCCTCTCCTCTCCCCTCCTCTCCTCCCTCCTCTCTGGCCACCTTGACCTTCACTCCTCGGTAAATACAACACCAGCTCCCTTCCACCCCCCATCCTCTGCCCTGCGCTCCCTCGGCTGGGAACACGGTTCTTCTGGATCTTCCCCTGACTCGCTCCCTCTCCTCACTCAGGCCAGTGCTCCTCAAAATGACCTCCCGCCGCCCTCACAGCAGCCCCCTATAGTTTTCTGTCCTGACCCCGATCTATTTTTCCACTGAGCACTTGTCCTCCTCTCTATTTGTTTGTTCAGTGTCTCGCGCCCACCCTGACCCCACCTTGAGTTGAGCTCCAGCAAGTGGAGGGACTGTATTTTACTCAGCACACAGTAGGTTCGCAAAGCCCTGTGCTTGGGGACAGTCTCCGCAGTTCCTCCCTGGGATGCCACCAGTGGGGACTGATGGGCCCCTCCTATTTATTCTAGGGACACTGCCTGGACCTCAAAGGAGAGGTTGGAGGGTCCCGGATGTGGGAGAGGGTCCTTGAGCCTCCACCTGCCTGGAGCAAACGACACCGGAGCAGGACCTTTGTCACTGGACTCTGGGAGATGACACTGGGCAGGAGTGGAAGCTGGGATTTTTCAGTTCACCCTCAGCGCTCTCTTTGGGAACATCCTGTCCGATGGTTTTTCTTTGTTTTCTCTTTAACGAGCCGTGGTACTCATTGTTCAACAGGACACCCAGTGTGGTGGCCCACACCACCCAAGGCAAGCTCCAAAGCTGGCCTGTATGGTGGAAATCAACCACGGTCAAGTTCCCCTTTGGGGTTTCCACAGGAAGGACCGAGGTGGATGTTGGGGCTCCATAAATTCAGCCCGCCTATTCCCCCAGCATTGGGTCCCACCCAGGGAGGGGCCTGGCTTGTGTTGGGGGGGGTGGGGCATAGTGTGGGGACAGAGCTGCATTTGAGCGGACGCTGACTGTGGGGGAACAGTGTGCCCACATCTCCCCCTCCTGGCACACCCACCAGGCCGCTGGCTCTTCTCCTTCCGAGGCTGTCTTTATTTGTCACTGAGTGTGTGTAGTTGAAGTTCTGATAGCCCTGCATATAACACAGATAAGAGGTGAGGGCTGTTCTGGGTGATGGCGGGAATGGGGGCCTCCTGGTGTTGACCTCTTCACCTCTTCTCCAGGGTGACCCCAAGGCCCATCCTTAGAACACCAGGCTCAGGGGAACGCAGGCTGAATGCCTACAATTGAGGTCCATCCCTTTGATCTGCACTCAGGAAAGTAAAGCTCTGAGAGGTGAGGGAGGGAGAGCTCTGGGGACCAGGAGTCGGGTGGCCAAAGTTGCCTCCCAGGGAGGTGGTCCGGGCAGGACAGGGGTGGGGCATGACGCAGAGCCAGAGCAGGGTGGGAGAGGGCGCCTGCTGCTCCAATGCTTCTGCATTTCCCGTTCACTCACCCAGCAAATACTAATGAAGCCCCTACTCTGTGCCAGCCTCTGGGGAGACAGTGATCCCGGCCCACAAGGAGCTTCGTGTGGGAGATAGACATGAACCTAGTCACCCTCGGAAATGTCCATTTGTGACTGAGCGGTCCAGGGTGGTTTCTATAACGGGGCCGGAGGGTCGACTTGGTTGGGGTGGTTAGGAAGGCTTCTTGGAAGAAGCCGAGTTGAGAACCGAGCCAAGGATGAGGAGATGAGAAGGAAAGGAATAAATGTTCCAGCAAGGGAGCATGGCACATGCAAAGGCCACGTGGTGGTACAGAGCACAGTGAGTAGGTGACGCTGAAAGACCACGTGGCTGGAGCTGTGAGGTGAGGGGTGAGCGGGGAGCAAGGAAAGCTGAGGGCTGGGCAGGGCAGGCTTCCCGGGGAGAGCAGCCGGGTCCAATACTGAGGCCAGTGGGGAGCTTGGGGAGGTGCGAGTCGGGAGATAGGGTCACAGGGCACCTCTGCCTTCCCACCTGACTTAGCATCTTTCATGAAAGAGCTAGGGGTTGAGCCCACTTGTCAGAGGAGGAAACTGAGTCTCTGGATCTTCCCATGGGCCAGCCCACTTCCTCCTGCCTAGAGAAAAGAGGAACGAGGAACTGACACCCCATGGTCAGCTGGGAAGGGTCTGGGCTGGGAATGGGGAGGGTGTGGCCCTCGCCCAGGGTGGGCAGGGGCCCTGCTTCCGTTTAACCACAGCCCTGTGACATGCCCGAAAGGGAAGCAAAGGCCGCCTGTCCTCACTCCCTGGACCGTAGGGAGGGGGCTAGGGATGTCCGGGGAGGGCAGGAACCTGCGGAGGCCTCACTCTCTCCCACAGGATGCGAGACTGGGTTCTTAGAGAACTCTGGGGTTAGCCGAACGCAGCTGGGTGACCTTGGTCAAGCACCATCACCTTGGCTTTCCCCTCTCAGGATTAGCACACAGGGGCCTTGCTGATTGGCTGGCTGCTGATCGTTGGCCGAATGAGCCGAAGCTGTCTTTCTTCCTGACAGCAGTGGCCAGTTAGATAGAGAACCCACGCATTTGCCATTCAACAAATATTTATTGAGCACCTACTGTGTTCCAGGCCTTTTTCTCTGTGTTGTGGAGACAGCAATGAACACAGCAGACACATGCCTGCAGATGCCCTATGCTATGCTTGGTCTGTGGCAGACATCACTAATCGATCATCTTTCCCGCTGCAATCAGAATTCTCCCCAGCCCTGTACACCAGCTGAGGTACATGAGGAACTTAGCTGTCATTCCCAGGGTCGGACAGTGAATGGGGGGGGGACTCAGAAGATCCCAGTGAGAACTCCCTAGGTGATTTAAGCTGTTTCCTCTCACTACCTTTCAACAAATATCTGTTGAGCACCTACTGTGTGCCCAGTGCTGGGGACATAGCAGTGACCAGGGTGGACACAGTGCTTGTCCTCATGGAGCTGGTGTTTTGGTGAGGGAGATAGATGAACAAGTAAAGAAATAAGGAGATGCTTCCAGACAGATACAAGCTACAGAGACATAAACAGAGGAGTGTGGTGGAGGGCGGCGGGAGGTGTCTGGGGTGGCCCTGGGGACAGGGAGCTCTGGGAGAAGGTGGCAGTTATTGAGACTTGACTAATGAGATGCATCCACCAAGGGAAAATACAGGGGAACTGTGTTGTAGGTGGAAGGAACAGCATGAGCAAAGGCCTGGAGGTGGGAAGCAGGTTGGCTTGTTTGAGAAACAGAAAGAAGCTGGTGTTCCTGGGGAGCCCTGAGTGGTGGGGCAAGAGGTAGGAGGTGGTGTTGGAGGGGCAGAGGCAGATGTCCAGGGCTGGAGGCCTGGGTCAGGCACCTGGATTTCATCCTAAATGTGATGGACAGTCCTGGAAGCTTGCAGCTGGGGAGTGACTTGGTTGGGGTTACATTTTTGATCCTTCCAGCTGCCACGTGGAAAGAGCGTGTCGGGGACAAGGGTGAGGCAGCAAGCCAGGTTGGAAGCGACCGTAGATGTCCAGGGGAGGGAGGATGGTGGCTTAGACCAAGCTGATGACAGTGAGTACAGGAATCAGTGGCCGGGGCGGGTGGGAGGCCCGGGGCTGTGCATTCGGTTTCATTTGTCCTTTTGCACAATCCACCAGGGACCGAGGGCTCTGGACTTTCCCTGGCACTGCTGGTGGAGCCCACAGCGTGATGGCGATCCAGCCTTCCTCCTCCCGGCCCTTCCCGGCCCCTCCCAGCCCCTCCCAGCCCCTCCCTGGAGCCCAGCCCCCCCCACCCCGGGCAGGCCCAGCCCCAGTTTTTCTGTTACCACCCCCCTTAGCCCAGGCTTTGCCTGTGGTTCCCCAATATGCTGCTGTTCCAGTGCCCCCACCCTCTAGCCCTTTTGGCTGTTCACTTTGCAACCCCACTGGGCAGATGCTTGTTTGCCTTCCTCAGGTCAGGTTAGCCTCCAAGGGAGGGTCCTGAGGGTCCCCGCTGGCAGGGATAGCTATGTTCCTGGGTCCCTGATTATGGAGACATACCCAAAGGTAGCTTGCCAGCGGGCGGCCTCTTTCATGGGGGAGTTTTCCTGTGACCCAGCCAGTTGCTGGGATGGAGCAGGCTGACATCCTCTCCTTACTCACTCAGGCCTCAGGTGCTCAGATTGGCAGTGGCTGGAGACCTGTGTGGAGCAGGGTTCTGAGGCTGCCTCTGGGGACCTGGGAAGGAAAATCGTAATCGATTAGTAATGCCTGCAGTGGGCCCAGGATTAGGGATACGGGTCATGTGGCCTCATCTTGGCGTCCCCAGCATGCAGTAGACCCTCAGCCTGCCCTCTCCTGTGGTGAGATATATATCTTCAGTATAATAGATGTTGGTTGAAAACACCCTGTAGCCTTGGTTTCCTCATCTGTGCAATGGGGATGATTACAGCAATGCCCCCAAAGGGCCGGGAGGCTCGGAGGGGAGGCTACCCTGCTCCCCAGCAGCAACCGGAAGCCAGCCCTGAGAGCTGCACTGTGCAAAGTCATGCAGCTGGAAGGTAGCAGAGCTGGGATTTGAACTCAGGGTCCCTGAATCAGAAAGGGCAGGCAGAACAACTGGGCTGAGGAGGGGAAGGTGCTGCCCCATCTCCCTGTGACCTTAGACCCCACTTCCCCTTTCTGCCCAGTCGCTCAGTGCACAGGAAGCCTGGCTGGGGCCGCCCTTGCCCGTTCTGTCTGCAGCCGGGTGGACACGGGGTCCTGGCGTCACCCGCCACCACCCCGGGCCTCCTCCTTCCTGTCTTGTGCAAGACGAAGTGTCCCCTGCGTGGAATGGGCAGGCTGCTCCGGCGGATGGGCGGGTGGGTGGCTGGGTGGATGGGGGCCTCTCAGGCGGGGTCACTGCCCGCACTTACCACTAGCAGGCCTGGCCTAGGCCTCCACCCCTTCCTCCTCCTCTTCTGTTTCCCCAAAGTTCAGGCATCCTTGAGCAAGAAGCTGGGGGACCCAGGAAACTGGGGAGGTACCTAGCCAACATCCTGTCCCAAAGGAGCAGGCCTAGGCTCTGGCCATTATGCAGAGGTCCCTAAACAACAATGACAGCTGTAACAACGATGGCTCCTGTGTACTGAGCGACTGCCACGTGCCAGGCACTGTTTCATTTAAGCCCATTTATACAAGCGCCTCCTATGTGCCACGTGCCATTCTAAACCGTTCATACCTAGTGCCCCATTGAATACCCACAAAATCCTTGTGGGGTATAGCCATTAAACATATTCTTTAAATTTTTAACTTTTTAAACGATTCCTTTCTTCAGATGAGGAAACGGAGGCTCTGAGAGGTGGAAGAACTTGCTCAAGGTCACGCGGGTCAGGCAGCTCGGCCGCATCCCACTGAAGGTCACTGCGTGTGCCCCGGGGCCAGCACCGTCCTGGAAATGGGAGGCCCAGAAGGTCGGTGGGTTCGGCACTCTCCGGCCCGGCAGCCCCTGGCCGGTGGGTGGCCCCTGTGCACCTCAGTTTCCCCATGTGTACCAGCTCTGCTTTCTCAGGCCTATGTTTTGGGGTCGGAAGGTTTGTCTCCTTCTCCTGGAATGCCGCCCTCACCCAGGAGGGGAGCTGTGTCTGTCTTGTTCACTGCCGGGCCCCCGACCGCCGGCCCAGTGCCAGCTCAGAGCAGGTGCCCCGTGACCGTTTGTGAGCGAGCGACTGTGTGAGCGAGCGAGTGCTTCTTTGGCAGTTGAAGGGGCTGAGACCTGGAGAAGGCCCCGGGGCACTCACAGTCCAGTGCTGCTTCTCCCGATTCACCCTGGTCTCCGGAGCAGTTCACGGCCAGCGTAGTGGCTAAAGTGTGCCAAGCTTGGGGTTCTGGGTGTGAATTGCAGCTCGTGCGTGTCTTGGCCTGTGCCATGGGGCTGCAGGCAGGTCAGCTTCCCCATCTACCAGACAGGTCACATGGAGGTCCGGTGGCACAGGGTGAGGTGCCAGCGGGACAGGATGGCATGTGGTGAGGGCTGGGCACACAATAGGTGCTGAGTAAACGCGAGTGGGGGTTGGCTGTGGGGGAGGCTCAGGCTTGCGGTCCCCTCCCCCTCTGCTTCGGGCCTGTAATTACCACTTACCCTGGTCAGTGGGCCCCAGAAATTCCATGTGTGGGCAGAGCTGCAGCCAGGGTACCCGCCCGGCCCCCAGAGGGTCCCACGAACACTGTCCGGTGGGCCTCATGGCTGACATTCCAGGCACGTTTCCCAGCCCTGGGGCAGCCACAGGCCCGAATAGGTGGGGGTGAGGGGGTCATAGGCTTCTGGCTGGACAAACCAGTCAGCCTCCCGGGCTGGGCCGCCTGGCCACCAACTTCCTGCTGGGCCCCCTGAGGCCCAGAGGGGCCTCCAAGTCCTTCCTTCTGCTTCCACTACTGTCATCACTGCTCATCCACAGTAGCACAGAAGCCTCCACCCAGAGCCTCCACCCAGGACCTCCAGAAATGCCCTCTGCACACTCAGCCAGCGGGGTCCTTTACTACCGCAGCCCAACCCACGCCCCACCCTTGCTGAGTCGGATCCCCAGTGTGCTGAGAATCCATCCTCCAGTTCTCGCCTCGGCTCACAAGGCCCTGCATCATCTGACCTCCTTCCCCACCCCCTCCCCCTCACTCACTTTTCCAGCCGGGCTGGCCTCCTCCCGTCTCTGAAACAGCCCGTGCTCATGCTGCCTCAGGCGCTTGCACAGGCTGTTCCTTCTGTCTGGCACACTCTTCCCTCAGGTGTCCTCAGGGCCCCTCCCTCCCTCCCTTAGGTGTCACCCGCATGTGAGCCTTCTCTGACCCCCTCACCTCCACCCCTGCTCAGCACTCCACGTTCTCTCCCCTGCTTTGTGCTCCCTGGGGTGCTCGGCACCTTCTGGCACACCATAGGTCTTACTTATCCACGAGGGCAGGGATCGCTCTTCATCTGTTTTGTTCTCTGTTGCATTCCCCGTGCCCCGCACAGAGCCTGGAACATAAAAGGTGCTCAATAAACATTTGTTGACCGACTGAATGCACAACTCTTATGAGTCATTGACAGATAAGGACACTGAGGTCCCTTGGGGTAGGTGACCAGCCCAAGGCCACAGAGCTAGTCTGAGACTGAGCCAGGAGAGGAGTCTGGGTTCATCAGATCCTGGTGCTGGCATTTCAGAAGTTGCTTCTGGAGAACAGCAGACGGGACCGAGGCCCTGATGACTCTGCCGCCCCGCCAGTCCCCGGGTCGGGCAGTCCCCGGGCTGGCCCAGGAGTCCAACCTGCCTGCCCGGGCATTCCAGGCTCCCACCCAGGTCTCGAGCTTTCTATTTTGAGCCTCCTAGTCCCAAGGACTGTGTGTTCCCAGCAGGCAGCGAGGGCCGGAGGCTGAACCTGGGTGTGGCCGGCACCCTATGTGGGGCCTCGTGGTGGTGGGAGCCAGGGCTGGGGTCCTGCCATGGACCCAAGGACCCAGACCCCTGTCCTTACCCTGTCTGGCGGCTGCGGAGGCCTCTGGTGCAGGTCTTCCCTCCTGCCTGCCTGTCCCCCTTGCAGCCCCGCCTTGTAAATGTTCTTCACTCATCTCATCTCGGATTATGCCCTTCCATTTGTCCCTGGGATTTTGGGACTCATTTAAATTCTGGCTCCGTCCTGTTATGGCTGTGTGGTCTTGGGCAACTTACTTCACCTCTCTGAGTGTACTTCCTCACCTGGGGAAGGGGGACAGGAAGAGTGCCTATCTATCTCCCAGGGTCCCGGAGGAGATTCGGTGGGACGAGGTTGATGAGCGTGCCCTGCCCTCAGCGCCGGGTTTGCTTTCCCCACTCCTTTGCACACCTCTGGGTGCACCTGTGTGAGTTTGCCTGGGGGCTGCTCGTCTGTCTCCCCCGTAGAATGCCAGCCCACCAAGACAGGGACTTTCACCTGCCTCCTTCACTGCTGTGTCCCTTGTGCCCAGCACAGCGTCTGCCACACTGTAGGTACTCGGTCAATGTTTGTTGGAAGAATAAATAAATACATAAGGACCCCTTGAGGAAACGGGTCCTGAACTCAGAACGCGTGTTCTCACCTCCTTCCCTGGCACGGACAGGACAGCACAAGGGTCCTCGGGTGCCTGTTGGTGTCGCAACCCCCTGGTCCCCCTCGTGCACCAGCCGACGAGGCCCTCTGAGTTAGCATCCCCTGCACCCTCTGGTGTCACAGATGGGGAGGAGGAAGCTCAGAGAAGGACAGCACCCCGCCCCCACCGTCTAATGTGTGACGTCACAGAGCAGGCAGCACCCGAGTCAGGGTCCCGCGCCAGGACTGCGTGGACCGCGGACCATTCTTTCCTTGGAGGGGGTCGGTGGTGACAGAGAGCGTGGTTGGGCCCGTGAGGAGGTCCCCCGGAGGGAGGAAAGGGAGGAGACGCATCACTCCTCTTGAGTTCCATCTCTCTGTGTCTCTGTTTCCCTCTCTCTGTCTTCCTGGATCCCTCTGTCTCCGTCTTTTCCTTGTCTCTGTCTCCGTGTCTCCCCCTCCCCATTGCACAAGACACGGTGCAGGCAGGAGACCCCTGGCTTGGGGGCTGGAGCCGAGGCTGCATGAAGGGAGGATTGGCGCCGGGGACTGAATTCAATCTGGAGCCGGGCCCTGCAGCCAGGCCCAGGGCGGGCTCCAGGGTGCCAGTCTCAGTCTCCACAGTGTGGGGACAACCTTGGGACCCTGGGCAGTTTAGAGAGAGCCCAGGCCTGGTTTCAGAAGATCCAGGTTCCAGTCTCAGCTCTGTCACATCCCAGCCAAAGGCCTTGAGCACTTCCTTAGCCTCGGTTTCTGTGAAATGGGACCATGGACAGAAAGCGGAATGGTGTGAGGACCATGCCTGGCTCCCTGGAGCCCCGTGTGTTCAAAAACAAGGAAAGTGTTTGATAAATTGCTATAATGATTTCTTTTTAGCAGGTGAGAAAAGTGAAACTCAAGAGTCCTCTCACTAACTCATTATTATTGAGTACCTACTATGTCCCAAGTGCTTTGATTGGCCTTCCTTAACCCAGGGGTTGGCAAACTGTGCCCCTCTGGCCAAATCTGACCTGTAGCCTATTTTTGTGAGTAAAGTTTTGTTGGCACAGACCACGTCCAATTCACTTACACATCCTCTGTAAGTGCCTTCGCCCTGCGATGGCAGTGTGGGGTCGTCGTGAGAGAGACCACAAGGCCATAAGGCGAGAATAGGCACCACCAGGCCCTTTAGGGAACAAGGGCCGACCCCTGGATAACCTGTCACAGGAGGACCTGGATAGCCAGGAGGACGGGGATCATCATCCTGGTTCTACAAATTAGAATCTCAAGTCTCCGCCCCATGTCTCTCCCAGGCTGGGTCCTGATGAACACTCTCTGGGTCTTGTTCCTCCCCCCTGCCCCTTAGGGCCCTTCCCAACCCTTGTTCCCATCCTTCATGGATGCCGAGTGGGTAAGTCAAGCACTGCAGTGGAAAGAACCCTGTTTGACGGGCAGGTAGATCTGAGTTCGAATCTTGCCTCGGCTCCTCCCTTGCTGGTGACTTTGGGTGAGAAGCCTGGCACATAGTAGGTGCTTAATCAACAAGTGCAGACAGTGGTCACTGGCTGTTGTGGCTGTGGGTGGCATGTGAGGGGGGAGAGCACTTTGGGCATCCGAGAGGTTTCTAGAGCTCCATGTCAGGGTCGGGGGTTCTCAATGTCCCCCAAGCCCGACCCAAAGTCTTAGTCTGTCTCCTTGGCTCACAGCCTCAGCCTGGTCCTTGATGGCCGCCTCCCACCGCTCCCAAGCTCCTTTCCCAGCCTTCCTCCTGCTGGCTTTGGGAGGCTCCAGGTCTGCCCTCAGCCCTTTTCCAGTGGTCCCAGAATCACCAAGAGGCAATCCTTCCCGCTGCCTGGAGGAGGCAATGTGGGTGACTCAGGAACCTCTGGCTTCTCCCAGCCCCTGTGACCGGTCCGGTGACCTGGGGCTGCTGAGAATGGAGGTGGCACTTCCCTGCAGGACTCACCTGCTGTACCTCTGTTAGAGCAGCCTTCCAGAATTAATCAACCCACTAACTTATCTTCCCAGTGCTGGGTGACACCACGGGCCACTTCCTTCATGCTTGGCTCTATCAACGGAGCTCTGGTGGGACTTGCCCCTTTGGGAAGCTATGAGAATGAAACAAATCAATGAGAGGAAGCCCTTGGCGTGGTCCTAGTCATGGTGGGAACATGATACACGGGTTCATGGGTTCATCTGAGGGTCCCCTGAGGCGTCCCTAGAGCCAGCCTGGTGCTGGGTGAGGGGCAATAGGGCAACAGGTTGCCAAAGACACAGTCCTTGTCCTCATCTAAACACCGGTGACTTCCAGATGCATCTCTCCAACCTGGACACCTCCCCTGACTCCAGACTAGAGTCTCCAGTCTCCCCTCCCCGTTATCACTGGGGTGACAAATAGGGGCCACAAACTCAGCATGCCCACAACTGTTGGTCTTCCCCCGAAACCGTCCCTGTCTCTGTCCATGACTCCTCCATCCTCTAGGTGCCCCCCCCAAACCCCGGGGCCTTCTCAACCCTTTGTTCTCACCTGCCCCCGCATCTGATTGCTCACCACGTTTGTGCACTCCACCTTTGACACGTAACCAGAATCCGCCCGCACCTTCCCACCTGCACTGCCCCTGGTCTGTGCATCACCTGCTGGGGACCTCACCCCTGCAGTTCGTTCTCTAGGCACAGCCAGAGGGACCCCTTAGAACCCAAGTCGGATCCTGTTTCTTCCCAACTCAGAGCCCTCCCAGGACTCCCACCTTGGTCCGAGTAAAAGCCAAAGTCCTTCCAGTGGCCCACAGGGCTTTGTGGGACGCCCCTCCCTCAGCAAACCCTCCTCCTCTCTGAAGACCTTGTCTCCTCCCACTTCCCCCCTCCCAGCTCCCTTCCCTCCCCGTGGCCTCATTGCTGTTCCTCTAATAAACCAGGGACCTTCCTACCTCGGGGCCTCTCCCTGTCAGAGGGGACACGCTGTTTCCTCTGCCTAGAATCCTCAACCACTGTGCATTCACCTGACTCCCTACCTCACCCCCTCCAGGTCTCAGGTCAGATGTCACCCCTCAAATCAGCCTTTTCTGAGCCCCCCTCTCTGCTCTATCTTTCCTTTATGGGTCAGGGAGATGGTGCAGAGCAAAGGTACTCCTAAGAAAGGGACAGCACGTGCAAAGGCCTGGAAATGTGAACAGTGGGAGGCGTGTAGGGTGGTCGATGGGTGGCATCGGCGACGGCAGCAGGGCGGGGCGGGAGGCCCAGGCGCTGAGCTCCAGGATAAAGCATCGTTCAGGCAGGAGGAAGAAGATTGCCGGGCCAACAGGCTGTGGCTGCTCTGGCTCCGTCACTCCCTGGCTGTGTGACCTCAGGAAGAAGTCATGCCTCACTCTGGGCCCAAGAATCCTCAACTGCTGTTGGAGACCACCTTAGTGGACTCATCACTTAACCAACAGAGGAACTGAGGCTGCAGAATTGCTTCGGTGATCTGTTTAAAGGTCATCCCAGGGGTAGGAGTAAGCCGGGGGCTGCTGGCAGTCACTCACACCTTGGCCTGAACGAGCTCCCTGGGTTCCTGGTCACCCAGTGACCTGTAGACCCTGCAGGGTCTGGGAGGCAGGGCGAGGGCGGACGAGGCGCCCTGCAGGGCTCCAGGTTGCACAACCACAGCATCGCCGGCTGCGGCCAGGGCAGGTGACACATGCTCTCTGGAAGTCACCCCTGGGCCATGGAGCCTTGCGGTGCATACTCCCCACTTCCCGCACAGTTTGACCAGCTCTCGGCCCTGGGTGCTGCCATTCCTGGTCGTGTGACTCGGGGCAAGTCACTTCTCCTCTCTGAGCCTCAATTTTCTCTTCTGTGAGGGGAGATGAAAGCCATACCCAACGCGCTGGCTTTTGGAAGGCCTCGGTTTTGGAAGGATTTACTCTGCCCCTGCCACACTCCTCTTCTTGCTCTTCCTCAAATATGCCAGGTACGCTCCTACCTCAGGGCCTTTGCACGTGCTGTTTGCTCTGCCTGGAATACCTTTCCCAAACATGGCTTGCTCTCACTCCTCCTTCAGGCCTCTGCTCCAACGGCACAGCTCAGTGAGGCCTTCGATGCTCCCTGACACTCCCTTTCTTGCTTGCTTTGTCTCTGGCTCTTATCACATCTCTCTGCATCCTGGTTATTGCTTATTTGTCTGTCTACTCCGAAAATGGAGACGGCAGCTCCATAATGGTCATCATTATGTTCCCAGCCTCCAACATGGCACTGGCACAAGAAGGTGGTCGATAAAGACTTGTAGAATGAATGAATGAATGAATGAATGAATAGTGCTTAGTTAGCACCAGGCCCTGCCCATAGCAAGCACTCGATACCCAGTGCAGTGAACAGTGTTACTTTGGCAGTTGCTTTCCAGCGCCCCTTCCCTCCTGGCCCTCTCCAGCCTGGCGGCCTCCTGCTTTCTCTGCCAGGCCCAGATCCCAGGCCCAGCTCCCTGCTACCCACACAGCCCTGTCCCTGGGTCCTGGGTTCTGGGCCCAGGTGACCTCTGGGGAATCGCAGGCCTGTGGGACGGGCACCCTCAGGCTCTGCTTCTGGCTCTTCTGTCCCCAGGGCAGGCGGAGGCTGCTGGGAAACAGGCAGAGCAGTGCTCTGTATGCAGCTCCCTGGGCCGGACCCTCTGAGCTTCTGGGCCTTCCTCCCGCACTGCCTGATGTGATCCAGTTACCACGCTAATGGGGACAGTGAGACTAGAGAGGGGCAGCTGTGCTGGGCGCCTGGGGCTCCCGAAACTTCCAGGGCGCTGGCTTCTTTGCCACTCCTGGAGTAGGGCTGCGGCTCAGGCAACTGTTTCCGGGTGGGGAGACTGAACCTCATATGGGCTCAGATTTGAATCTCACCCTCCCATTTCCCAGCTGTGTGGCCTGAGGCTTGTTGCCCAATCCCGCTGAGCCTCGGTTTCCTCGTCTGTAGAAGGCACGCCAGTGGAGCCCTGGCTCACGGGGGTGCTCGGGAGGACAAGGCCAGCCATCCCACCTGCATCTGGGGTCTGCAGCCCCTCCCCGGCCGACCACTCGGGCCGGCTCCGACGCCTCACCGTTGGGGTAACTGACCGGCCGGGGAGGCTGCCGCTGCGGTGTTTGTTCCCTTTCCTGACTTTTCCCCTCCTCATCCTGGCCTGCCTTCTCCAGAACCAGCTTGTTTTTGTTTTCTGTTTTTACGGCTCCATAAATGAGTCACGGGCCTGATTTGATTTAATTTCGTTGTAATTGTTATCTTTTCAAGCTTGTTTTTTTCCACTCGGTTACTCACGAGACCACAAAACCTAAACAGGACGGGGCCTTCTCCGGCCCGGCCTCCCGGTGAGCCGGGGCTCAGGGCCAGGGTCCGCAGGACTGAGGTGGGGTGCGTGGGGCTTCGGGGGGCGGCGCTTCGTGTCCTGAGCGGGACCGCGTGTCCTGAGTCCAGGCCGGAGCCCCGTCCTCTTGCCGTGTTGCCCTGGCAGAGCTGTTTACGCGCTCTGGGCCCGATACCCTCGTCGGTGTCCTCCTTGGCAAGCGTTAGAACAAGGAGTCAAAAGCTCAGACATCTTGGGGCCGGGAGGCAACGTGATGAGTGAGGTGGGCTGGGTGGTGACTGTGGAGAACGGGAGGGAACAGGCCCTTCCCAGGGGACGGCCGTCTCTTCGCGGGCGTGCAGCCCAGATCCTTCCATTTATCAAAAGAAGCCAGAAAGCCGAGGTCGTATGTGAGAAGTCCTAATTTTTAAACGTTGTCCAATGAGTCAAATTAAAAACAACAAACAAAATTCAACTCTGTGGACACCTCTGGTTTCGAAGGTCCCGGAAAAGCCGGCCACAGTGCAGACTGAAGAATTTTGCAGAGAAAACTCTTTGTGATTATGTCGAGTTGCTCAAATGCCACGAGGAGGATATTATTGCGCTGTTATGCAGTGTCATTTAAGTATATTTAAATACACCAGCACTCCACTCTGTTCATCCGAAGCATTTGTGTAATTTTATGACAAATGTGTTAGGCCAAAGAGAAAATCAATTTATTTTTACTTTTTTTCCCTCCCTCCCTTCTCTAGACAGTCAAGTTTCTCCAAGGCCAATCTTTATTCTGAAGTTCTGGCCCTGGTTCTCAGTGAATTCACTTTACATGGCGTTTTCCTAGGCCACATCACCCACCTTTATTTTCTGAGCTCCCACCTGAGGTTTTCAGAAGTCACTCCCCTGCCACCCCAGGTTCAGCTCTTGTTCTGTGACAGGTCCCAGAGCCTTCCAAGCAGGGGTCCGTCACCCACCACCAGCACCACCTGTGGCCTCAGCCTCCCCCCGCCCCCTCCCCTGCTACCCCCACCTCTGGCCCAGCCCCCGCCTCCCCTTCTCTCTTGTCCTCTGGTCTTTCGTCCTCCAAACCAGGGCCTGGGTAGCCCTTTGATCGATCTTCAGACTGGAAGGGAAGCTCGGCGGACACTTAAGACCACGGCGTCCTGGATCCATAGGACTGTTCCCTCCAGGACAAAGGAATCACCAGCTCTCTGCCGGCTAGGCCTCTACACTTCCAACGTTCTGATGCAGGAGTCTTGCCACACCAGGTCACACGCTCACTCAGTTACTATTTATTGAGCATCTACTCTGTGCCCAGCACTGGGGAGGCAGCAGTGAACAACAGGGACAGACTCCCTGCCTGCGTGGCACTTATGTTCGAGCAGGGGTGACAGAAAACAAATGAGTAGAAGATGGAGTCCGTCTGGTAGTGAAACCAATGGCAAAAAGAAGTGAGGGATGTGGGGACAGTGTAACACAGGCTGCCACGGAAGGGACAGGAGGCCAGAGAAAAGTACAGGGGCTGGCCCTGCAGGGCGTCTCAATGCTGGGAAGAGCAGATGGAAATGCCCCGAGGTGGGAAAAGTCTTGCATTGTTGGGGAAAGATAAGGAGAGCAATCTGGTTGAGTAAGCAGGGGGTGGGTGGGGAGGGACAGGTCAGAGAGGCCAGTGAGGCCCAGGTCACCCAGGGCCCTGTGGGCTGCAGGAGGAAGAGCCTGGGTTATGTTGGAAGTGACGTGGCAGCCCCTGAGTTTTGAGCACAGGCGAGACAGGGTCTGACCTGGGGTCAGACCCGGAGTTTCTCAACCTTGGCCCTATCGACACTTGGGCCGTCCTGTGCATCGGAGGAGATTGAGCAGCATCTCTGGCCTCTCTTCACTGGATGCCAGTAGCAAGCTGTCACGCTGTGGCCGACAGCATGGAAAGAGTCCTGTAGCGAGGAGCTGAGGTCTCCTCTCAACAGCCAGTGAGAACCCCAGGCCTACCGACGGCCACTCGGGGAAGCCTCGAGGGGGGTCTCCTCCCAGGGGAGCTTTGAGATGACTGCGCCCCCGTTGACACCTTAATTTTGAACTTGTGAGAGACCTTGAGCCACAGCTACTGAGCTAGACCATTCCCAGATCCCTAACCCACAGAAACCATGAGAAAATAAATGTTTGTTGTTTTTAGCTGCTAAGTTTTGGGGTCATTTGCTGTGCCGCAGTACGCAGCGAACACACACAGTAGTTGTGACAACTGAAAATATTTCCAAATGTGCCCTGGGGTGCACAGTCAGCTCCAATTGGCAACTATGGATCTAGTAGGGTCCCTGTGGCTCTGTGTGGGGGCAAGACTGCAGGGATTCCAGAACGGCAGAGGGAGCGGAGGTGAGAGGAGTGGTTGGATTCTGGGTTGATTTTGAAGGTGACCACAGCGGGATTGGCTGGGCTGAATCTGCAGAGAGGTCAGGGAGAGGGAGGAAGAGATGTAATTGGAGGATGAGTTCAGGGCTTTGGCCCAAGCAGGGGTGGGTGAAGGTTCCACCTTGTACTGAGAGGGACAGCTGGTTTGGGGGGCCACTCAGCAGGCTTCTCCTTCCTGATTATACTTCAGTAGCTCTGGGGCAGGGCGCAGAACCTGGTGCGGTCACAACCTGGGCCCAGGTGATGCTGGGTTTTTCAAACTGTGCTTCAAAGAATTTAAAAGTCCACAGACGATGTACCTTGGCTGCAAGGATGGTGGTAAGGATGGGGACAGATAGGCAGGGGTCCCTCACGTTAGCCTGGTCAGGAGATTCCACCTACGGTGTTTCGGGAAGGAGTTCCGAGACGGAAGGAAGCCCCAGCACCTGCGCTCCAGTGTGCGGATTGCACACTCCGGTGCCTCCAGGGCAAGGCAAGCGGGACCCCTGGTGTCGCGGCAGGTGAGAGGAACCGGCCCGTCTACTGGGTGCGCACTCACTACTCACGTTCAGCCCAGCGTCACGGCGCGGGAAGGCCCCGACTTCCGGTTTTTCATAAGAAGCTGTAATCCACATGGATTTTTAAATGTTGGGCCAATCTATAAATATCCGGGCCTGTACTGGCCCGAGGGCCATGAGTGTGACCCCTCTGTCCCACTCCAGCCCTCTCCTTCTGCAGATGAGGAGGGTCCCCAGGAGTCCCAGGTCCAGGTGGGGCGGGGGCCGCCTGAGGGAGGTGGCGCTAGGGCTCAGCTCTGAAGAAGGGCCAGATCCCGTCAAAAACGAGGAGAGAGGCGTTGCAGGAGGAGGGGCGGAGTGAGCGAGGGGGTGGAGGTGGGAATGTGCAGGGGGGTCGGAGGAGATGGAACCGGGGAGAGGAGAAGACACATGATAAATGGGGACAGGGGAGGGGGTGCTGAGGAACAAACACAGAGGCTGGGCCCGACGCCGAGCTGGCGAAATCACAAAAGGATTTTAATGATATCAATAATTTCACTTCCGAAATTGTTTGGCAATCTGCAGCTCATTTTATTTTACCACTGACTTTGGGTTCTTGGCAATTCCCACGTACACCAGGGAGTGTTTGCCCAACAAAGAACATTCTCGTTTGCAGATTGTTTTCGAACGACATGAACATTTTCATAAATACTAGATCCGAAATTTAATACTGAATTGTGAAGTTTAAGTGGATTAATGAAAGATTTATTAATTTCAATTTAGCAGGTTTTTTAAGTATTTTGGAGACAAGGTAATTCCCCGCCCCCCCCCCCCCCCACAAATTCACCTTGCAAATTTTCCACCTCACAGCAGCCAAAATGCGAGGTGACGTGTGCAAAAATAGCTGGTGTGGAATGATAGAGAAGGGTAAGTGAGGTTTAGAGGGAGTCCGGGAGAGTTCACGTTCAGGGGGAGATCAGGGCGGGCACCCTGGAGGAGGAGGTTTTTGACTCCGAGTGGCAAAGGATGGATGAATTACAGACCAGGCAGATGGGTCAGGGTGAGCGAGGAGGTTCCGGTGTGTGTGTGTAAGAGTGAAGGTGGGAATAGTGAGGTCTGTGAGTTCGGGCCAAGGGGGTTGGGGTTGGGGTTGGTTTTAATGGAGGGCACAGGAGGAACCAAAGAGGAAAGAGGAGGTCAGAGAGAGGCACAGCGAGGACTGAGCGTGGGAGTGTGAACAAAAATGGGCCCCTGGCCTTCCCTTTTCAAATTTCTCATGAGTGTGGAAGGGCGGCAGAGAATGCGCACGACTCGTCCTCCTGCCCACAGCCACGGCCCTTCCCCTCGCCCCAGCAGAAACATCTGGGTGAAGTCTGAGGACAAGTCTCTGGGTTGAGTGCCTACAGACAGCCCAGCCCTGTGCAGAGGGCTTCTGGGGCGGCCGCTCATTCGCTCCACTCATCAACTGCGTGACGGATGTGTTATGATGCCCATTTTACACGGGACACAGAGGCCCAGAGAGGTGAACCGACTTGCCTAAGCTCACGCAGGAAGCAGCAGAGTGGGGGTGGGACCCGACCCACCCAGGCTGGAAGTCCGTGCCTGACCTGCTGCTCTGTGATGGCACCCTTGTGCCCCGACCACGTCTGTCTTTCTGAGGCCCAAGTACCATAACCATCCCCGTTAGTCAGGGGGTGGACGGAGGCTCCGAGAAGTTGACTTGCTTGTGTGAGGTCACACGGCTGGACGGGGTGAAGCCAAGGTTCGAATCCCGGGTCCAGCTGACTCTGGAGCCCACTGTCCTTGCACAGTGGGCTGCCTTCTCAGACCTCTGTTTCCCCATCTGGTCAGTGGTGGTGAGGCCAGTGCCTGCCCGACGGGGCCCATATGAGGACCAGAGGTGGTGCCTAGCCATTGTCCCACTCGGTGCCTGGCACTTGGTGCTTTAAAGATGATGGCTGTGATTATTTGTACGAAGGTGGCTGCATGTTACACAAGTGAATCAACGTAAGCCACTTAGAACAGTGCCTCAGTTGCACTTATTTTGCCTGAGGACACATAGTAGGTGCTCAAGAAATGCCAGAAGGTACTGTTATTACAGGACCAAGCATGGACAGCCTGATATCCTTCTAAACTGTTGTCCTTCCCAGAAGTGCCTTCTAGTGGTTTCTTCCTTAATCCAGTACCCACCTGACAGCCTAGGTGAGGATTTGGGGTGAGGAGGGTGCGGCCTCCTGCCCGTCAGCGGTGCTGAGAGCACCGGACAGTGAGCCCAGGGTTCCGGGTTTGAGCCCTGACCCTTGTGCGACCTCTGACAAGTGCTCTGCCCTCCCTGCACCTCAGTTTCCCCTTCTGTCTCCAGAGCCTGAGTCAGGCTGTGCTAGGAAGTGCTGGCCCCTTGCAGGGATGCGGGCAGTTCCTGTGTCCACTTTGGCCACCGGTTTCCATCCCCTGCCTCCCGAGCTGCAGGCCCGCCCGGCTCAGCTGTGACGGCCAACCAGCCAATCTGTTTACTGAACTGGCTCACCCCTTCCGGGAACTCAGCCCAAGCTTCCCAGAACTCGGGTATTAATGACCCGAAGCCACATGACAGAGCATGACACAGCACTTTTGGGCACAAGGCAGGGCCCAGAGGGGCGCGTGGGGGGCCTTGACCCAGCCCCCCCAGCCTGGCTGGCCAGTGAGTCACCCCTGCCTCCTGCAGCTTCCTGATTCTGGCCACTCTGCCACCCTCCCCCAGCCCCAGGGCCACCTAGGATTGCTGGACCTTTGCCCCAGTGACCTAGAAGAGGCCCTCTGGGGTCACAGATGGGGAAAGTGAGGCCCAAAGGACCGGGATAAGTAACAGTGAGCACTTACTAGGTACTTAGTGCACGTGAGGCCCCGGGTGGATATCTTTCCCTAGCCTTGTAACGAGCTTAGGAAGGGGCACACGCCAGATGAGACACTGAGGCTCAGAGGAGGGGAGCGAGGGCGTGCGGCAGTGAATGCAAGCATCGCTGTCTGACCTCAGATGACCTCCTTTCATTCCCTCAACCACCTGACAAGGGAGGGGCCCTGTGGCCTATTTCACAGCTGGGGAAACTGAGGCATGGAGGACCCCGAGAACCCTGCCTAAGGTCTCAGCACTGGTTTGCCTCCAGGACCTGTGCTCTGAACTAGCACCTGGCACTTAGCTCACATAACGTCTGCGGACTGAGGAGCACGTTGGGCAGGCTTGGGTATCGGGCAGAACCTGGTTCGAATCCGTGCTGGGCCTTTTCTTGACTGCTTGTCCTGGGGCACATGGCTCCCTGCCCACCCCCCCCCACTGTCGAAGGATGATGCTGACCTTCCAGAGCAGCTGGGAGGGCCATGTGTGTGCTGTCTGGGCAGGCAGTGCACTGTGAGCACTGACTTTCAGAGTCCGAGTCTTCTCCCAGCCTCTGAAGCCCGGTCGGAGTCA
Source organism: Trachops cirrhosus (assembly GCA_028533065.1). Lineage (NCBI taxonomy): Eukaryota > Metazoa > Chordata > Mammalia > Chiroptera > Phyllostomidae > Trachops > Trachops cirrhosus. The sequence goes on from CM052547.1 coordinate 85,165,141, forward strand.
GCCTCTGGGCCATGCACCTGCCTCCTTCACCCTTTGCTGCCCAAGGGCACAGTGAGGGCGGTGGTTTTTATGGGGCTGGGAACCAGACAGGCTCTGGGGCTCAGAGGGGCCCTTGCTGGCATCGGGAGCAGGGCCTCCTCATTCTCAGCCCCTGAACTTGCGGCTGGAGGCCAGGCACGGGCAGGGGCGGGCGGGACTGTGATGATCTTCCCTTCGTTCCAGAACCATGGCTCAAACTCATGAATGGCTGGAATAATTTCAGCCGTAGAAAAACGCCATGACAGAAGCGGGACATCTGGGCGCTTCATGAGTCAGAGAGGGCTTCTCAGAGGAGGTGACGTGGAGAGACATCTGAAGGAGGAGAAGCAATGGGCTCTGGGGCAAGGGCCTCCCTGCATCAGGAATAGCAGGAGCAAAGGCCCTGGGATGGATTTATGCTTGAAATGTTCCAGAAAAACGCAAGGAAGCCAGGTGCCTGGCGGGGAGTGAGGGAGGGGTAGGTGGGAGCAGGAGATGCTGATGGAAGGTGGCAGGGGTCAGATCGCGGAGGATCTGATTGAAAATGGGGCTGCTGCGGTCCAATAGATGGACAGCAAGCCTTCACTTACTCTGACATTCAAACTGTCCGCCCATCGGCAGATGAGCTGACGATGGTCCAGGCCAAGTTCACCCAGAAGGTCAGTGGCAGGGTGGGGATAAAACCACACTGGTTGGACAGCCAGGTCGGGACAACCTCTCCTACCCAGAGGGAAGTACGAACACGGGCTGAGGAGTCGGTGGCCCGTGGGTCAGCAGAGTTTCCTGGCAGAGGAGGTGCGCTGTGCGTGAGGCTGGGTCAGCCGTGCTCGAGGAGTGCTCCTGGTAGAGGGAACAGTATGCAGGGCGGCCCCAGAGTGAGAGTGAGGTGCGTTCGGGAAATTCATCATTGCTCAGGAGTGAGGGGACGGGACAGAGGTGACTGGGTGATGTCAGGGTCCCGATCCCAGGCAGCCTTGGAGCCGAGGGGAGGGACTAGAATTTCAGTCTGAAGACCTACTGTGTGCCGCCCTGGGGCTGGACCCCGGGGGACCAAGACTGGCACGTGTTTGCCCTGGCCCAGGGCAAGTCACTTTACCTCTCTGAGCCTTGGTTTCCTCATCTGTAAATACCGTCTGGGAAGATATTGTGACAACTCGGTGAGATCATTCTTTCATTCAATCATTTATTCATTCGCTGTATTTTGAGCTAGTCACTAGACTGGGGACTGGGGACACAGCGGTGACAAAAGGCTCTGCTCTGTGGAGATGTGGAGTAGCAAGCAGTCAGTGGAGCCAGGTGGCCTAGATTAGCTCTTGGCCCACCACTCATCGGCTGTGTGACTGTGAGCGAGTTGCTTTCCCTGTCTGAGCCCTATCTGTACAATGGAATAATGACAGCACCCACCTCGGAGGGTTGTTGTAAGGGCCTGTAAGCTAATACATGGCATGTGACTAGCACAGAGTCTGGCATACAGTAGGTGCTCAATAAGTGTTCTCCATGTTTGTGCTCACATGGAGGAAACGGATGAAAGCAATCAGGGGACAGGTGTGTGGATGAGATGACGTCTGCAGTGGGAAGTGACAGCGCCAGCTCTTGGCGCCGAGTGGCCCTGCAGTAGGTACTCGGTGTTTCTCTTTTGTCTGCCGAGCCCACCTTGGACTGTGATAGGGGCCTGAGGTTTGGGGCTCTGTGTGCATGGGAGGCCATCTTTGCTGACCCAGAAACCCAGGGCTGAGCTTGGGTTGGGGAGGGCAGACACGTGCGCCCCAACCCTCTAGCCTCCACGCTCCCTGCACCCCATCCCCAGCATGGTTCACAGCCTGGGTGGCTGGGGCGAGCCGGGACCTGCCTTGTGGGTCCCCAGTAAAGACACTTATTACACAGGTGTCTGGCAGTGCAGGGGGAGGGGAGGGCCCCAGGGGCCGCGTTCAGATGGCACCCTGCCAGTTCACCCCGGGTCCTTCCTCATCCTTTATGAGTCTGGTGCCCAGGGCAGGCAGGGGGAGAGGAGCTGGCACTGGGCCAGCTGGCATCTGGTGAAAGGAGGGAAAGTTGAGAAGTGTGGGTGCCAACGGCTGATGTGAGAGACGGGGTGCTGGGGTGGTGGTGGCGGCGGCGGGGGGGTGTGTGGTGCACATGTGCAGGTGTATACAGGGGTACAGTGGGCGTGCGTACTGGTCTCGGTGTCTCTCCAGCCTGTCCCTGTGGAGCTGAGGGGTTTATGTAGCTGGAGAATTGGTGATGCCCAGAGTGGGCTCAGCATCTTCAACATCCATTTCAACTTGTTCATTTAACCTGCACTAGTGTGTGGGTGCCAGACTGTGCCCAGCCTAGGCCTGGTGTCGGCAGATCCAGAGCTGGGCCCATCCTAGGTTCTGCCACCAAAGTCTCCAAATCCAGGGAGAGGCAGCTGCCCAACCAGAGGGACGAGATATCCCAATGAAGTTTGGTGGAGGAAATTGAGTTGGATGAGAGAGAGCAACAGAATGGGGCCAGGGAGAGCCTCTCTGAGAAGGCAGCCTTGGCGCTGAGGCCTGAAGGATGAGCCACTATGGCGAGATCTGGTGGAAGAGAGCTCTGGTCGGGAGGAACAGCAAGTGCAAAGGCCCTGAGGCCTCAGGGCGTTTGGTTGCAGAGCATCAGGGAGGCCCTAGGTAGAAGAATGAATGAGGAGGAGGGTAGGAAGCAGGTCATAAATGGCCAGGGTGAGGAGTGTGGATCTTATTCTGAGTACAATGAGAAACTTAGCACATGGTAGGCACACCCTCGGGGTGAACAGGTTTGCAGAGGGGGGGGCCGTCCCGCCGGGTGTGGGAACGATCGGCTTTCAGAACTACAGACAGGAACGTGGGCTGCTCAATTTGTGTTTGAACCTATTCTCTCGGGTTCAAACCCCCTGGAACCTGGAGCCTGTTATTAAGCCGGCTGCACCCTGGGGCGCCTGCCTTTATCCCCAGACAGGGCCTGGCCCGCCTGCCCTGAGGTCGACCCTGGCCCCCCAGATGAGAGTGGATGGGCGGGGCTGGCAAGCCCATGTGCCCGCCTGGGCCCTCACGAGGCGCCTTGGCAGGGCTGAATCTCCTTCTAAGGGTGGAAAGGAGGCTGCGGAGCGGTGAGGTCTCATTTGCAGACCGGGACACTGAAGCCCAGAGAGGGGAAGGTACCATGTCCCGGGGTCTCCTGGCAGGGAGCTAGTGGTCGCAGCACCCAAGAAGTCTGACAGGACTCATTCCTCTCCTTCCACTTCCTCCCCTGTCCTCGGAGCTCCTGTCACTGTGACTGTAGCCAGGGAAGTAGCTGGTGTCTGGGCAGGGTCGGGGGGGAAGAGCTGGGGCCAGTTCGGGAGCCTCTGTTCATTGCACCCTGCAGGAAGAACTGCCCAGCCGCTTTGCTAGCGGGCTGCCCATCCCTGGGGCCATGCACGCGGTCCCAGGTAGCAGTCCACCGCCTGCTTCCCGGGTTGCAGAGGGGTTTGGGTGAGTGAGGCACGATCTCTCTTTAAGCTCTCTGATGGCCCAGGACCTTGGCCTGATTCGTCCCTGTTCAAGCCTCAGTTTCCCAACCTCAAAAAGGTCAGCCTTGATGATGAAACTGCCCTGCTTCCTGCCCTTTCTTGGCCGCCCAGTCCTTAGGGGACAGCTTGAATCCGTACCTCACAGCCCAGCCATCCTTACGGCCCTGGCCCCTGGTCCTTCCCTGTCTCTGATGGAGTCACTCGGACTTCCTAACTGTTGTTCAGCTCACTGCCACTTTCCGCCTCGGGGCATTTGTGGATGCTGTGACCATTGAATGTCAAGTGCTTCCCATAATTTAAATCTCCACCCACCCTATGAGATAAATGCTATTATGGGATCCATTTTCTAGATGAGGACACTGAACCTCAGAGAGGTCAAACCTCTTACCCAAAGCCACACAGCCCACAAGCAGAGGAGCCAGGATTCGAACTCAGCCATCCACAGCTTAACACCACTCACTTTTCTTCTTAGGTAGCTTGTTTTCATCTTTAAGAATTCACTCAATAGTCTCCTTCTCCAGGAAGCCTTCCCTGACTACCCTCCCAAGGCTTCTCCTGTGCCCTTCCGGAGTTTCCCCATTGCTGCACTGATCACACCGTGTCGAAATTATCTTCATTTTTCTTAACAGCTCTGTTATGGCCGACAGACATAGAGTCATCGGTGCATATTTTAGTGTGCGCTTTGGCGAGTTTTGACAAAAATCTGCACTCGTGAAGCCACCAGCCCAACCAAGACGGTAAGCACATCCATCACCTCCTAAGGTTTCCCTGTGTCCTTCTGACATCATCCTTCCTGCCCCCTGCCTCCACACTCCCATCCTCAGGGACCGCCCCTCAGCTTTCTGTTGCTGTAGAGTAGTCTGCATTCTCTAGAATTTTCTGTAAGTGGAATTGTACAGCATGTTCTTCTTGGCTGGGCTTCTTTCCCTCAGCATAATGATTCTGAGATTGACCCCTGTGATTGTGACCATCGTCTTTTGAGGTATCTGCTCCCCTCCCATCAGACTGGGGGCACCAGGTGGCCAGGACTTCGTCTTATTATCTCTGTGTCCCCAGCACCCAGCACAGGGCTGGGCACACAGGAGGTGCCTAATAAATGTTGACTCACTCACTGGGAGGAGGGTGAGGACGTGGCCACATGGGGGAAGAGCAGGCACAGTTGCGTGGCCCAGGGGAGCCCAAAGGCTGATTAAAAAACAGCCCTTGGAATGATCTGGAGGCCTCGTGGCCCCATCAGATAAGCACATCCGTTCATCCCTGTGGCTGTCTCCGCGGAACAAAGATCTGCATTGCACAAGGGTTGGGCTCGGGCCTGGGAGGCACTTAGTGGCCCCTTGATCTGGCGTGGGCATCTGGCTCTGTGTGCTAGGACTGCACGGCCCACACCTCCCGGCAGGCTGCACGGCTTGGGCACCGGCCGTGGCCGAGGGCGGGCAGGTGGGTGGTGGGAAGGGGAAGTGGCCTCCCAGCCCTCCCCAAACTAGTCGGACTTCTTTGCAGAAGTTTCTGGAAGCACAGAGCTGAGTAAGGGAGAGCAGGAGGCCCTGAGAAGGAGGATGAGGCGGGAGGGATCATTTAATTATCAAATATTATAGGGAATTTCCAGTTCATGCCCCATCGGGCTGGGCAGGGATACCGTGGGGATTACTCAGGCAGTTTCCACAGCCTCAGCCGAGAGGCTCAGCGAGGCCCAGAGGCCTCCAGGTCTCCATCGCCAGCTGAAAACTCACCCACCCGCGTGAGAGGCCGACGGAGCTACATCCTGAGACAGAACCTGCAACAAAAGACCTGCCAAGATGGTCTTATTGCCCATTTTTCAGACTGAAAAACTGAGGCTGGGGTCACAAGGAGGTAGGGGGTACTGGGGAATGGGGACAGCTGAAGAACCAGGGCTTATTTTGGAGTGACTCTTTCAACAGTAACCACATTCTTTTGGTAAAACCTTACTGGGCACCTACAGTGTGCCAGGCATGGTGCTCAGCTCTGCAGATTAAAAAAAAAAAGTCCTGGGCGTACATTATATGTCACGTCTCACCTCCTGATGGAAACATTTTTGAGGGCAAAGACTGTTTGGTGGAACTTTGTCTTCTTATTTGTGGAAGCAAGCAGTTTGGACCAGACTAGCATTTTCCAAGTGGAGTTCTGAAGGGAGCAGTTTCCCGGGGATGTTAATGGGAGGAATGTTCTGTGGTCCCACGAGTTTGGGAATTACTGTGTTTAAAGGTGTTACCTCCTCCAGGGAGCCTTCTCTGAATCCCCTGCTGACCCGAGTCCGCTCCCGTGAAGGCAGCTGCCTGGAGCCCTTTGACCTCTCTCTCAACATCGCCTCCCCGTGGGTTGTGCCGATCTGTTCTCGTCACTAGATTTCGAGCTTCTCGAGGGAGGGGCCGGCTGTGAGTGAGCGAGAGGATGGACTGATGGAAGAATGGATGGAGGGGTGGACGCGCAAGTGAATGCATGCAAGGGAGTGAGTCCCCTCCTGATGCAGTGGTTTATCTAGTTTCTGCAGTTTGAAAGCGATGTGCCATATCTCCCGAAAATGGCCCATCGACATCAATTGTAAGTGGATGGTGGCCATCGAGCCTTGTAGCCACCTGAAGACCCTGAGTGAGGAGTCCAGGGCAGCGCAGTTGGGTCCTTTCTATTCCCGAAGCCCTGACGTTGGAGAGGAAACCAGGTCTGGGGGGACGAAGGCGGCTTAGATGGGGACAGAGGGCGTCCCAGTGGAGGAGACGTGGGTGTTGGTTTGCTCACTGTGTAGCGCTGCTTTGATTTTTCTGGGTGTCTGTGAGATGACAAAGCTGTCTCTTGCAGTGGCCAGTGTTTGGAGCTTGAAGTCAAACAGATTTTATTTTTGATCTCGTCTCTAATACTTACTGGCTGGGTGAGCTTAGAAAAATTACCTTTCAGACACTCCTCTTCCTGTGTAAAATAGAGTTGTAAGTATGTAAACAAGTGTGTAAAGTGCACAGCCCAGTTCCTGGTGCATAGTAAGTGCTCACTAAATGCTGGTGAGACGGAGGTATTTAAGGCACTGTCTTGTAGGTAGGAAAGACGGACAAGAGAACAGAGGACACAGCCCACACAGGCCGACTGGGGCTGTGAAGGGGAATATCCTGAGACATCGCGATTAGGGTCCACTGGCACTCAGCTTCATTTGCATCAATATTTCTTCCTAGCTGAAGTGTGCTGAGGCTGGAAAGCTACAAGTCACATTTCCCAGCCTCCTGTGCAGCTAGGGTTCTGCGTGCTCCTTAGGTCCCGCCAATCAGATGCCCTCCCGTGAGATTCAGAAAGTGGAGGCCATGTCGGTTTGGCCTCGGCTCGCTTTCTGCCAATGAACATGGTCATGGCCTGTGTTTTCTTGCAAGGAACATACCATGCCTGGTCACCAGTTCAGGGGGTGGGGTGTCTAGAGTGGTGGTGGTGGCCTCTTGGTCTTCCGGATCGCTGCTGTGGGGGCTGTGTTCTCAAAGCCGACAGTTCCCCACCGTCCTGACTGGCTGAGACTGCAGCTTCCCTGATGGGCCAGTCCTGTTCTGGAGCCCTTCTAGTCCTCACAGTGACTCTGTGAGCGCCCAGGTCCCTGCAATTCATCCTTTCCTGTGTAAGACACCTGGAGGGGGTTCTGCTTCCTGCAGCTGTGCCTGACTCACACACAGTGGGCCGGAGGACCCCGGGGGCACACCAACCAGACTTAGGGGGTCAGGGAAGGTTTATGAAGCCCAGTGACATGGAAATTGAGCCCTGGAGGGCATCCACGCAGTGGTCAGCCCAGGGGCGGGGGTGGGGAGGGGAGAACACCCAGCGGAAGGAATGCCCGTACAAAGGCCCTGGAGTGAGAGAGAACATAGTGTATTGGAGAAGGGAGAGCAGTTCAGACTGGCTGGAATGTGCAGGGCATGGGGGGAGGGCACTGGACCACGCAGGGACTGGAAGGCTGGCCAAGGTTTTCGAACCTCCTTCTGAAGGTGGCGGGGAGCTACAGGAGCTAGGAAATGTCCCCCAGCTGCTGCGGGACGCTGTATGTGGGGGTGCAGGAATGCTAATGCAGGGCAACCCTTGAGGACGCAAGTGTTGTCACCTGGGAAAGAGGTGCGAGGACAGTGGATTTGAAGGAGATTTCGGAGGGCTCTCCCTGGCCTTGGCGACCAGTTGGGTTGAAGGTGTGGAGGGGGTAGAGGGGGACGCCTGATGGATGACGCTCAGGCTTCTGGCTTTGGCCATGGGCCAGATGGTAGAGCCTTCTACGAGAAGGGAAGCGGAGGCAGAGGAGCAGTGTAGAGGGAGCCACTGAGCTCACTGCGGGTGCTTTGACCCGGAGGATGCCTAGGGGCCATCCGGGAGGAGGCATCCGGAGGGCATGCAGGCGTGCAGTCAGGAAAATGAGCAGCTAGGGCTAAGACAGACAGATCGGCTGTGGACGGTGGGGGGTGGGGGTGACACTGGGGAAAGGGGGATTCCCAGGGAGGGGGTGCAATCGGAGACAAACCCTATCTGTTCACTTCTGAGTACCCAGAACCTGGCCTAGGGCCTGGCTGCTTGTTGATGGAACCAGGAGTTGGCACTGGGGCCAAGCCTTGGGTGACGGCTGGGTTCTAGCAGCAGCAGATGGGATGAGGCCCCCACGGTCAAGCATGTGGGACCAGCTCCACTGTGTGCCTGCTGTGGGGCCCTGGGCCAGTCGTTTTCCCTCCCTGAGCCTCAGTTTCCTCATCTAAAAACTGATCATAAGGGACGTGATACGATTCAAAGGGGAGCTTGTGGAGGCTCGGAGCTCGGAGCACATGGGGTGGGGCAGGCATGCAAACAGGCTGCTGAGGACAGGGCTTTGGGGGATGACCCGGGGCACAGATGGTGTCGCCTCCTTCCTGGGTTTACAGGGACACAGCAGACAGGACAGAGAAATTAGAATCTGCCTGGCAAACGCATCCACAGCTGTGTCCCATGTGGGAAAGAAGACGTCAGTCCCCGCCCAGGCCCCTCCACCCCACAGCCAGCTGGAGCAGTGTTGGGGGGGTGGCGGCGAGGGAGGCCCATGCCTTGGGGCGGAGGAGGGGGGTCAGATGACAGGAACCTTCTCCACAGTCCCTCTGAGACGCTGGCGCTGGGTCCTGGCCACCATCCCGACCTGCAGATCCTGACTCAGGACCCGGCTGTGCTCTGTTCCCTGTCCGGCTGCACACTGCAGGCCCAGTGGACAGACCCGGCCCTCGGTGGCCTCTGTTTGGCCCACGCAGACATTTTTTAATGAATGGAGCCCCCGTGTCAGAATCTGTAGGTACTATGTGAACACCCATGCTCCTGGCTCCCCTTGGAAGATCGCAGGGTCTGAAGACCTGCTGGTGCGCTGTCCCCATTCCTCAGAGGCCAGAGCTGGCCTTAGACAGGGCAGGAGCCCCAGTCCCCACCGCTCCCTCTCGTCTCTCCGAAACCGAGGCCAGGGAATGACAACAATTGATCCTCTGCCCCTGACCCACTTCACTTACTTAAAATCCCTGCCTGGCCCCTGGTGGCATTGAGTTTTCAACCCTGTAGACTTTTTTTCCCCTCCATAACCACCAAGACCTGGGCCCTGGTTCCAACCCTGAGCACCCTAATCTCTGCCTCGTGTGAACCCCTCGGGGTCACTGTTTACCTCTCCTCTTGCCCCACAAGGCCCAGCACCACGCCCTGGGGGGTGGGGGATGGACTGAGACTTGGCCGGGGCCGTTTGGACCCGTGGGAGGCAGACCCACATCTGTTCGGAGATGTGTCAGCTGGGCCTGGTCACACTCCGCACAGCTCATCCTTGAGGCATGCGGGACCAGGGTGGTGGGCGGGGCCCGGCCCGGAGATAGGGCGTTCGTCAAGGCTGCGCGCAGCAGGCTTGATCTTTCAGCGGCAAACACATTGGCTGAAAAGAGGAAGGAGGAGGGGAGAGAGACAACTGCTTTAGCAGAAAATGTCCCAAACACAGGGGTGGAAAGACGGGAATTCATGCCCTTAGTTGCTGTGTGGCCTTGGACGAGATACTTTACCTCTCTGAGCCACCCGCATAAGCTGGAGCCAAGGAGAGGTCCCGGCAGTGGAAATGTAACTCCTTCGGGGCCTGAACCCCAGCGGAGCAGCCTGGAACAGAGGGAAAAAGGATCACAGACTTCGAGGCCAGATCAACCTGCCACTTGGGACTGGGTGACCCTGAGTAGGTCACGTCTCTATCAGGACCCTGAAGTGCTGTCATAAGCTCTGTTCCAGCGAAGGCGTCATCAAATTATTCTGAGGGGAGAAAAGAATTTATTCATCCCATAAATTTTTATTGAGCACTTCCTGCCTGTCAGGCACAGGGGGACACAGTGGGACACGAGACAGTGGAAGATCTCTGCCCCCATGGAGTTCACACTTATGTGGGGTGAACGATAATAAACATGATACTTAACCCCTCTGGGCCTCAGTTTCCTCATCTGCGAAATGGGGAGAATGAGAGTATTTACCTCTTGGGGTGATTACTGAAGCCAGTGAGATGATGAGAATATACCAGGGGGGACCCAAAAAACCCAGAATTTATTTATTGAAGAATTGTGTATTTATTCTCACATGTTTAAACTTCACTCACCTTCAATGTACTCGCCATTTGATACAACCCACCTAGCAAGACTTTTTTCCACTGTTCAGAACAGATTTTGAACTCGTCAGTTTTGCTGCCTTCTAGTGCTTCTGCTGGTTTTTGTTTCACCTCTTCCACATCAGCAAAGCGTTTCCCTTTGAGGACTTTTCTCATCTGAGAAAACAAAAAGATGTCGCTCAGGGTGAGAAGGGTGAATGGGGGAGGTGGGGCATGGGGGTCTTGTAGTTTTTGGTCAAAACCTGCCGAACACTCAGTGCAGTGTGGGCAGGTGTGCTCATATATCACCCATCGTGAAATGGGCAAACGCGTTGAAAAAGTCTTCAAAAAAAAATTCACTGAAGCAGAACGCAGCCTCTTACAACAACGCCAGCTGGTACACTGAAACAGATGGGTTTCTAGAACACTCACCTAGTGGGGCAAGCCTGTATTGCAAGGCCCCGCTGGCCAGAAGATAATTCCGGGGTTTTCTGGGTCCCCCCTCATATACTCGGCATGTGGAATAAGCACATTAATGCAGCTACAATCATTCCTGCTGTTTACCAGCTGTGTGGCTCAGGCATCACTTACCTGTCTGTGCCTCAGTTTCCTCCCCTGTGAGACGGGGTAATAACCCTGCTGATATCTGTAAATGGTGCTTGGAGCAGCGTATGCACTCAGTGATTTCAAATGCAGAACTTTTTAATTTAGTAAGTTATCACTGATCTATGAATAGTCCCTGCAAAACCCTTTGTCATCCCTTTAGTCCAACAAACGTTCGTTTGATTCCATGGAACTTAAATGAGATGAGGAAAAAAATTCCCAGCCTCGGGACATGCACTGTAACCCATGAGCGCAAAAGAGGTACATGCACTTCTAAGGAAAAGCTGAGAAAGGTCAAGGTGATTGTGTCACCCTTTCAGGTGATTGTGACTATGCAGCTGTGCGACCTTGGACACGTCCTTTCCGTTTTTGGATCCTCGGTCTCTTCTGCTCTGCGGTGGATATGATAGCTTCCTACTTTTCCTGTCTAGCTCATAGGATTATGGTTTGGCTCAAACCCATCACAGCTATCATTTATTAAGTGCCTCCCGTATGCAAAATAGTGTCTGTTGTCTCCCCCTTCCTGCCTACCCGTGCCCTCCTGGGAGAGAAGGCCGGGTGTGAGGGGTTTCTCAGGAGAGGACAGTGAGGCTGGGGAGGTGGCTGGGGATGCAGGCCCAAGGGAGGGAAGGAAGTGGGGGGCAGGGGCAGGCTGGACTGACGCAGCTGTGATGTCAGAGACAGGCCACAGGCCGTGGCCAGCCCAGTGCTAATGCTGTGCTCTCTGCTGGCCTGGCCCTGAGCCGCTGCCTGGGGGTGGGGGGGCCGCGGGGGGAGCGGTGGCACTGCCCCCCTTAACCCCTTCCCGGCCTCCTTTTCCCAGACAGCCATCCCCTGGGCCTGGCCTTGCCCACAAGATTCCCAGATTTCACAACTGGGGCTGGCGCTGAATCATGTACAGTAAGTCCGGGGAGAAACTCCTGGCTGCCCGGCGTCCCGGCACACAGGACAGCCGCCAAGCCTGCCCTCCCTCCCGACGGGCTGAGCCGCTGCCAGGGAGCCAGGGATCATCCCTCCCGGCCGCTGACCAGCCGGGGTTGTCAGGCCGGATGCACAGCCTCTCTGGGCTGCTCCAGGACGCAGAGCTTGGGATGTCTCTGGGGCACCTTGGAGCTCTGCAGGGTGGGGAGTGGAGGTCACCGGTGACCTGGAGAAAGTCCTCTCACCTCTCGAGGCTACAGTTTCTGCATCTGGACAAAGAAGATACTCCCAGGACTGACCTCATGGGGTCACGGTGAGGATTAAGTGAGGTGACCTGTGCACAGCCAGTGCCCCACAGCGTCACCGTGGTGTTGCCCCCACATCCTGATGACACTCTCTAGGACCCTGGAGAAATGTTTCAGTCCTTTGGGTGCCATTTCCCCTGGAACATACACCCCTTCCCTCCTGATACGAATCGCTCCAATCTTCATTCCATTAGCAATGAACTGGTGCACTTATTGAGCACCACTGTGTTCTGGGCCCTCCACCAGGCCCTGCAGATGCACCTGTGACCAGGACAGAAAAAATGAAGCTGACCCTGTGTTCTCACTGAGTGTATATTCCAGTTGAGGGAATCGGAGTTTGAATCAGTTCAGTGAGCGATTGGTGCTCTGAAGGCCAGAACGCAGAGGGAGTGATGTGGAGAGGCCAGAAGGGCTCCTCTAGGGAGGGGGCATGTGACCCAAGACCCAAGAACAGAGGGACGTGGGGGTGCAAAGGTGTGGGGGCACTGTGGTTCAGGCCAAGGGAACCTCGGGTACAGTGGCTGGGTGACGGGAACCTGGGCGTGTTTGAGGATCTGATGGTCCGTGTGGCTGGGGCAGAGGAAGTGGCTGGGCAGTGGCTGGGGCAGAGGATACAGGTGAGCTTGGCAGGGCGGGCACAGGGCCCAGCCCTGGACCAGCTCCCTAAACCCCAGGCTCCTCCAGAAAGTAGTGCTGCCTGGCGACCGACCTAGGTCTGTCCTCCCCTCACTGGGGACCCCAGACCTGGGAGCTGCCTCCTCCCCCATACATCCGAGGGGGGCCACACCCCTGTGCTGAGGCTGCGGCCAGTCTGCAGTTCCCTCCCCAGGGTGGGGCTGCAGACCAGAGGGCTTTGGGCCAGGGCCAGGCAAGGGCCTGGGTCACATCCCAGCGTGCCTCTTACTTGCTCAGGGCTGTAGCACCTGCATCGCAGAGCCTCGGTGTCCCCCCTGGGAGATGGCATGGTGCCAACTCCCGGAGAGATAGAGGAAGAGGGGCACCCTTCCCCCAACCCCTGCTCCCCGGGCTGGGCTGACCCCTGGGAGAAGTGAAACATCCAGGGGTAACCAGGACCAGGCTGTATGGCCACAGCCAGGCCAAGAACTAGGATGTGTATGTGTGACAGATCAGGTCCCAGCAGCCACAGCGGAGGACAGAGGGAAGGGGCCGGCTTCTGGGGTCAGGAGACAGCAGGAGTCCGGTTTGGAGGCACAGGAGGAGGCCAACGTGAGGCCTAATCAATATCCCCATGGACATTTTAAAAATAACCTATTTATTTCTAGAAAAGTCCTTCACTGTTCCCCTCAGGGCATGGAGGCCAGCGTGGCTGTGGCCTGACATGGCACTTTTGCACTTAAACCGAGGCAGCTGGGGAAATGAAATTGAGCTGCACAGGACCTGCGTATGTGTGAGAGACACGCACGGTGTCTGTGAGGTAGGCCGGTGTCTTGACCCCATTGTACAGATGAGGAAACTGAGGCCCAAGAGGGGAGGAATGTTGCCCAGGTCTCCCTGCTAGGGGAGTGGCAGAGATGGGATTTGAACCCCAGCCGGTGTGGCTCAGACCAGTCACAGCCCCAGTTGCATCTGTGCTGGAGGTCTTGGGGCCAGGATGGTGGTCAAAGCCAGATGTTGATGGACCCTCTGCACATCTGGAAATGAGCTGGCCTGGGGTTGACTAGAACCAGGTGTGACCCCTCTGCATCCTCCCCGAGGCTGGGAGTAATTACCTGCCCAGGTTAATAGCGCCCACTTCCCACCACCTTTCATCAAGGCTCCCGGAATTGCCAGGCAGTAATTAACCCTCCCAGCACCCTCTGAAGTTGGCATTGGAGGCAGACATGTTATTAAACCCATTCTTTTACTGGTGGGTAAACTGAGGCAGCGCACATTGTGGCCTGGGAGCCTGTTGTACCCTCAGGACTTAGCCGCTCAATCGGTCTCACTTTCTTCCCACAGGAACCAGAAGGCTGGCCCCCAGGGACCCCTGACCTTGCGGACCGAGTGCGGGCGAGAGGCCCGGTAGGCCCTGGGCTTCCCAGTTCCTGCCCTTACCTCAGATGCACAGGAGCGTGTGCCTGGGGCGGATGGAAGGGGCTGGGCTTCGGCTCCGCTCGGTTACCCTGCACAAGTCACCACTTCTCTGGGCCCCGGTTTCCTCCTTGGTAAAACAGGGACGATCATGCCCACCTTGTGGGTTAGTCCTGAGCAAAAAGCACAGAGCCCACCTCCGATCCATCTCTTTCCCCTTCTTTCGCTCCAGCCACCGGCTCAGGGATTTCTGTTTATTTTATCCCGAACGTATGTATTCCCAGAGCTCAGCTCAGAGTCTGGCACACGGTAGGCGCTTAAGAAATGATTGCTTTCTCCAACCCTTTCCTCGGGGGCTGCACAGTCAGCTACCAACTGGCTGTATGATCCTAGGAACTGCTTTCCCCCATGGGGCACCAGCCTCCTGAAGGACTCAGGTAGCCTTGAAATTCCCAGGACCTCCGCCTCGTATCTCCCAGGTAATGGGGGTTGAGGGCAAGAATGGGGGTGAAGGGGGAGCAGACACCCTCTGTTGTACTGTTCTGGCCCCCTCCCCATTGCCTCTGGTTCATAGCCTCACTCCAAGCAGATTCCCCCAACCAGCCACCCCCTCCCTTGGCACGTCTGTCAGTGCCCTTGGGGGAAAGAATTTGGAAAGGGGAGGAAGAGAAAGAAAAGAAAGCAGGGTACAAGGGGACGGTTCCCACACCTGTGTAAATAATTTGTCATCTTGAAACTTGTCAAATATGCTCACCTTTAATGCCCGGTTCTTGGGCTTGTTTTCCTTGGCAAGGCCCCCACGGGAGTGGAATTTCGACCCAAGGGAGCCCAATTGTCGTCTTCTAAGCATGTTCCCAGGCCCGGGGCTGGGCAGGGCTCTGGCTGACGCTCCAGTTCCATCCCCTGACGTACCGGAACGCTCCTCAGATTTAGGGAGCAGCCACCGGGTCTGGATGCTGTCTCAGAATTCTGGAAGGTTGGGCCCTGGCTGGTGTGGCTCAGTGGACTGAGCACCGGCCTGCTAGCCAGAAGGTCACTGGTTTGATTCCCAGTCAGGGCACTTGCCGGGGTTGTGGGCCCCAGTTGGAAGCTGTGTGAGAGTCAGCCGATCAATGTGTCAGTGTACCTCTCAAACGTCGATGTTTCTGTTCCTCTCTTTCTCTCTTCTTCTCTCTCCCTTCCCCTCTCTCTAAAAATAAATAAATAAAGTCTTTTTGTAAAAAAAGGAGAATTCTAGAATATTGGAATTCCCGATTTCATTCCATTTTCCAGAGGAGGACCATGAGGCCACAGAAGGGAAGGGGTTAGCTTCAGTCGCACACCTGCAGGGGTGAGCTAGAGTTTGCCAGGGGGACGTTGGAAGTTTATGAACCGCTCAGTATCCAGCCCCCGTTTTTGGGTATTCACACCCTAATTTCCTCCTGGAGAACCCCCTCTTCCCCCAGCCCCACTCATGAGGTTCGGGTGCGGTGTCCCAGGACCCTGTCTGCAGGGCTGGGCCCATGACCAGGTCTGGCTCTAGTGTCCAGCCCAGGGACGAGCACGTGCCTCAGCCTGCCTGGTGGAACTCGGTCCTGGGACCTTGGTGGCTGGGGATGATTCGTAAAGGAGATGCAATGCTTCTATTGCATGGAGAGCGGGCAGGCGACAGCCGGACACATCAGGGGACATTACAGGGAGAAGCTACCCGAGAGAAAGCACCACAGAGCTGGACAGGGCTTGAATCCCTGGATCTGGCCATCCCTGAAATTAGGAAGCAGCTTGGGCTGGTTTTCTGTCACTTGTACACAGTAGGTGCTGACGGACCCAGGACCTGGAGGAAGGAGGGAAGAGATTCCAGGCAGGGGCAGTGGAATGTGCGTGTAGCGCCCCCCAGGCAGCAACCCCAGCCACTTCACCTGCGAGGGGCACCCATCTCCTGACTTCTGCCCCTAGATCAGTTTCGCTGGCTTTTGTACCTTCTGTCTGGTCTGTTTTCTGTTCCTATAAATTCGCCTGCTCTGCAGCATCATCTAATCGGAGTCCCCCGGCGTGCTGCCTTTTGATTCTTGCTGTTTCTCTCTGCACGACGCTTTCGAGCTGCATCGGTTTCGCCGTGTGCTACCGCCGCACTGCTCCTGGTCACTGCCGAGTAGTATTTCACCGGACGGATGCGCCGCAGCTTGCTTACGCACCCCTGCTTGAGGGCTGTCTGGGCCGCTTCCAGCTTTTAGTGATTATAAGCAAAGCTGTGACAAACACGTGCAAATGGGTTTTGGGTGCGAACATAAATTTTTATTTATCTTGGGGAAATTTCAAAGAGTAGGATTGCTGGGTCATATGGTAAACGCATATTTGACTTAACCAGAAACTGCTGAACTGTTTCCAAAGTGTCTGGACGGACCATTTTGCATTCCCACCAGTAATGTATGAGTTTCAGTTGCTTCCCATCTTTATCAGCACTTGGTATTGTGAGGTGTTTTTTTGTTCTGTTTTTAAATTTTAGCCGTTCTAGTAGGTGTATACTGGTATGTCATTGTGGGGTTAATTTGCATTCCCCTAATGAATAATGATGTTGAGCTTCTTTTTGGTCCTTATTTGCCATCTATGTGTTGTCTTTGGTGTAGTGTCTGTCCGTTTAAAACACTGAATCGTTTTCTTATTAACAGGTTTGGAGAGTTCTCTATATATTCTGGATACAACTCGGCACTTTGTCAGGGATGTGTTTTGCGAATATTTTCTCCTAGTCTGCGGCTGCCTTTTTTGTTCTCTTAATGGATAGACTTTAATAATATATTTTGCTTTTATCATGATGATTTTTCTGGTGATCTTTGATTTGTGGCATGTTCTTTGCTCTTTGCTTTCAAATGGAGGGATGATATCTAACGTTTCCTTTTAAAATAAATTTGCTTAAATGAAAAGGTAAGTTGACTTGAAGAAAAACGTTAAGTAAGAAAATTGGAAAGCAGACGCACAAATATCATGCAGGCAGTTACTTGAATAAGCAGTGTGGGCAGCTTTGATCGACTAACTATTCAGGGAACAAGTACTGATTGAACACCTGCTGTGTGCCAGGCTCTGTCTCAGGTGCTGGGACACAGTGACGAGCAAGAGGAAGAGTTGCTGCCCTTTCGGTGGTGGTTTCTCTCTAGCGAGCTCCTCTTCATCCTTCAAAAGCCAGCCTGAATGACCCTTCCTCCATCCAGCCTTCCCTGGAACACTTGCCATACTGTATGCTTTGTGTTTCCGTGAGGGTCTTCCTGGGATATGTCCGGCAGCCTCTGATCGGGTTACACGGAGCCTGGTGCATAGGTTCTCAATAAACAGTACCTTACAAAGTAGATGCTGTTGTGAGGTCATGAGACGCCAAAGCAGAGTTTGCTGATTTCAACGGTTGGAATCAGCCAGGTCCACCCTGATGATGTGGCCCAAAGGCCCTCCCCACTGCAGTCTGGACTGGCCCCATGCAAATCAAGGTCATCCTCCTTGGCCTCCCCTCCCACTAACAAAGACACCAAGAGAAAAGGACTCCCAGACCCAGTGCCTTTAGCTCCCCGCTCTGCCCCCCATCCAGTGCCCCAGGACGCCTCCCCTCCCTGAGTGCCTCTGAGCCCACCAGCACTTACCAGGCATCTCTTTGCTCTTACTGGGCCCTGATGTCGGCTTCACCTGGCCTCCCACCACCCTTCTTCCTGCCCCTCCACTCTGCACACCAGCCTGCTTCTGGGCCTCCAGCACGCCGAGCTCGTTCCCAGCCCCGGGCCTGTGCACTTGCTGCTCCCTCTGTCTGGAACCCTGTTTCTCTAGCTCTGAGCGTGACCGGTTCCTTCTCCACTCTCAGTGCTGAGCCTAAACGACCCCTCCTCTGAGGTCCCCCCAGGCCATTCTATCACACGCCCCTTCTACTTTTCATCCTGTCATTCTATTTATTTTCTTTGTAGTACCAACAACTGTCATTTCAGAGTTTATTTGTATATTTTCTTATTTGTCTGTACAAAAATCAGTAGCATGAAGGATGCAGGATTTTGGTCTGGCCTTCTCTGTCCCCAGTGCGTGGCACAGTGCCCAGCACAAAGTAGGTACTCAGTAAACGTTTGTTGAATGACTGAGTGAATGAATGAGTGTGCGAACTCTCCCTTCCCAAGATGATGCACTCAAAGCAGAGTTGTCAGCCCCTGTGTCGGACTCATAGCCCTCTGAGCTCCTTCAGTGTGGGACCGTGTCTTCCTTTTGGCTCCCATCCCGCCCCCGTGTGCAGCCCAGTGCTGAGGGCTGCCCGCTGGGTCCACCAGGCTCGTGTCTTGCCCGCTGCCCAGCCTGGGGGCGGGGGTGGTCCCACCACTGTGGGAGCTGGCCTGCCAGAAGTGTTTCTCAGGACCACGGACTTGCGTGCGCCACGGGCCGTGGATGGGGCTGGCGGTAGCTGAGTGCGGTTTAGGGACCCTGCATGGAATCGCATCAGCCCTCTCCGTGACAGAGTCAGTCCAGTCCTTTCATCCTCCTGGTTATGCCACAGGAAGGAGAAGTTCCACTTGGGGCTTGTGTATCTTTACCCGCTTCCTACTTCCCAGCAAGAAATGCAGAGCAGATCCAATGTCAAGCCATAAGCAGCGGTGGTGCCTGGCTTTGTTTCACTTCTGTGTGTGCTTTGCTGAGTATCTTCAGTTTGTAGCAAGAGCCTTAGGTTGGGTTCCCCTGGAAGCAGATCCCTGAGAGATCTGAACATTTGAGAGCCAGTCACGTATATGGGAGGTGACCCCAGAAAACACTGGTAGGGAAGCAGGGAAGTGAGACGAGGGAGGAAGAGGAGCCAGTGCAGACAGTTATCAAGCAAGCAAGCACTGGGCACCCGGGGCTCAATCTACTGTGGGCCTCTGGCATAGGCTGAGCCCCGCTGGGGTGTCCACTCGGGAGTGGGTGTGGGGTGGCGAGGGAGCTGAGGACTGTACGCACCTGTCCCTGCCATCTTGGATGAGGGCCCTCCCCGGAGTGTTCATTCCCAGCTCTCCTTGCTCCCGCAGGTGGGCAGAGCCCACAGGTAAAGAGCAGGTGCTGGCAGCTGGAATTTGGTCTGTGGGAGAGGATATGGGTGGGGCGCCACCAGCAAATGCGTCACTCTTAATGCTGGTTTCTCATTCACAGTAGGGATTAAATGTTTCCTTGAAAACTAAGTCTAAATAAAACTGTAAAAAGCAAGTTGACTTAAAGGAAAAGTACATAAATAGTGTATAGGGGGTATGTGGCAAACACTGCTGTTTTAAAGGGCATTCCAAGCTTTTGACAAGCAGACACATCTCCTTTGTGACCCTCCAGGACGGTGGGTATGGTGGGAGCCGTGGGAAGACCACCCCGCTCCTCCCGGCATGCCTGCCTCACACCCACCCCAAAACTTCCCTGAGTTCCTTGGAGTCATGGAAACAGGCCATGAAGCTTGAAGCCCTTTGTGCCCTTCGGTCTGTCACTTACCATTTTGAGGCCTGTCTGCTAAAAGGGTGTATTCCAAAGTCACTGGAAACATTCAATGTGTGAAAATAGCCAAGACATTCTGAAAAAAGGCGAACTAAAATCCAAAAAAACAGAAAGCAGATTGGAGGACTCGGTTTTCTAGACAGTAGAATATACGACAGAGGTACAGAAAATAAAACAGCATGGTACTGGCATAGAAATGGGCAAATGCACCGGGAAAATAGAATCGACAGTACAGAAATTAACCCACACGTCAGCTGTGCTGCCTAATGGATGCAAAAAAGTTTGGAAATGCAGGGGCATCAATTAGCATGGAATTCTCTGGATTATGTCTGGGGTGTGGCAGTGGCTTCCCCCTTCCTTGGTCCTTCCCTTGATATACCTACAAAGGCACCGGGGCGACTCACCCTCATGGAGTGACACCCCCACGTCCACCCTGGAAATCTCAGAAGCCTCTAACACATGATGAGTTGGATGACAGGTGGCAGTGAGGAGAACGTTCCTCCCTCTGGGTTCTCTCTGCTTCTCCTGATCCACCCACGGAGAAAGCCTCCCTTGGGTGCCGCCAGGCCTTCAGCTTCTGTCCAAAGCCTGCTCCTCTCCCTCCGTGAGGCACAGCAGGCCTCGGGCCACAGCCCTCAGCCGGCCCCAGAATCCAGCTGGAATTTAATCGTATTGTTTTGTGATCACTGTTTTCAAGGTCAGTTTCCATCTGTAGAATTGAACACTTATTTCCTCTTTCTGGTAGGAATACCAATTTTCTTTGAAAAATCATGTCACTGGCATATGGTACAACCAAAATGAACCTGCAAAGCGTGATGCTAAGTGAAAGAATTCAGACACAGAAGGGCACCTAGTGTACGATTCTGTTTCTGTGAGGTATCCAGAATAGAAAAATCAAAAAAACCTATAGAAACAGAAAGCAGATGGGTGGTTGCTAGGGGCTGGGTGGGGGGTGGGAGAACAGGAAGCAACTGCTTTGCGGGCACGGGGTCTCCTTTCGGGGTGATGGAAATGTTTTCCGACTAGTTAGAGGTGGTGGTTGCACAACGCTGTGATACACCAAATGCCACTGAATTGTTCACTTTAAACTGGTTAATTTGATGTTATGTGAATTTCACTTCAGTAAATTATTTTTAAAAAACCAACCAAGCATGCAACCACTGTGGAAAACAGCATGGAGGTTCCTCAAAAAATTAAAAATAAGACTACCATATGATGCAGCAGGTCCACTTCTGGGTCTCCATCCTGAACACTAATATGAAAAAACATGCACCCCTATGTTCATTACAGCGTTGTTTGCAGAAGCCGAGATCTAGAAGCAACCTAGGTGCCCATCAATGGACAAATGGATAAAGGCAATGTGAGGTGTGTGTGTGTGTGTGTGTGTATCTCACATCTTATATACACACACATATACAAACAATGAAATAATATTCACCACAAAAAGTGAAATCTTGCTATTTGTGACAAAGTGGATGGACCTAGAGGGTTATTATGGAGAGTGAAATAAGTCAGACCGTGAAGGACAAATCTGGTATGGTTTCACTTATACGTGGAATCTAAAAACCAAAACAAATGGACAAACAGAAACAGACTCATAGATACGAGAACAGACTGATGGTTGCCAGAGGGAGGGGGGTTGGGGGATGGGCAAGAAGGACAAAGGGAAATAAGAGGCACAAACTGCCAGTTATAAAATAACTAAGCCACAGGGATGCAATGTGCAACATCGGGAATATTGTCAATAATATTATAATGACTTTGCACGGTGACCGACGGTTACCAGACTTATTGGGGTGATCCCTTCATAAGGTAGATAAATGCGGAGTCACTGTGTTGTACACCTGAAACTAACATAATATTGTACAGAAACTATACTTTATAAAAATAAAACAAAAAACAAAGTCACCAATTTACCTAGTACCAAGCATGAATGGGTTTAGGGACAACTTTTAAGTGAGGTCTGGGAGATGCTGGCTAAGAGGATCGGTCTCACCCCCAGGCGTTGGCTCCTGCCCTGCCCGGGCCTGGAATGCCCTCTCTGTGCACTGCAGAGTCCTCCCGGCCCTGGGGACCCAGGCCCAGCCTCACCCCTGCACGAAACCCCTTTGGGTTACATGGGCCCGTCCGGCGACCAGAGTGCTCAGGCGGGTGCAGCTCTGCAGCCCTTCAGCCTCAGGTGCGAAACCCAGCCTCTCGCTTACTGGGCTCCTAATTTTCGGCATGTTGCTTAACCTCCCAGGAGGGCCTCAGTTTCCTCATCTGTAAAGTGGGGGCTCGTGACAGTTCCTGTCTCACAGGTTGAGTTACTACATAGGAGGTCTGTGGACAGGGCCTGGTGCGGAGTGGGTGCCCTTGGTTCAGACTTGGCACTTAGCCGCAGTCACACCAAAATTGCATTCATTTGCCCCCCCATTTCCTGGAGCAAAGCCTCAGCCTTTACGATCTCTGTATCTGCAGTTCCTGCACATAGTAGATCCCCAAGAAGGGCTTGCTGACTGACACCTTTTCTTGTTGCCTCCACTGCCCGCACCCTGCGGAGCCCCCTTCATCACCCATATTGCACCTGAGCTATGGTAAGAGTTCCTGGTCTCTTGGCTTTTGTACTGTACCCCTCACCCAATCCGTTCTGCACAAGCAGCAAGAGGGGTCTCATTAGAACCTAAGTCACATCCTGCCCCCACACCCTGCACTCAGAACCTTCCCGGGCTCCCCCCTCGCTCAGAACAAGAGCTGAAGTCCTTGCCATGGCCCACAAGGCCAGCACAAGGTGCCCTCCCCACCCTCTACCAGCACCGCCCTGCCCTCCTCTCCCTGCCTCTCCTCCCCCTCTTGGCTCTGGCCTTGACAGTGTGCTACTGTCGCTCTAAAACGCCTGGCCTCTACCTCAGGGCCTTTGCACCTGCTATTCCCTTTGCCAAGGACACTTTCCCCAGATATCACCCACTGCTCACTTCCTCACCCCCTTCAGGCCTTGGCTCAAATAGCTGCTGTTCAGGGAGGCTTTCCCTGGCCTCCCAGGTCTCACTGGGCCCCAGAGCTCTCTTCCTCCCCTAGGAAAGGCCCTCGGCTGGGCCTTGCCCCACGTCAGGCAGAGGACGGGCCTCGGGCCTCACACTGGACTTGGGGCCCAGGGGTGAGCTGTGGCGGCAGGCAGCACCCAGGCTATACCCGGTGCAGAGGCCTCTGCCCACCTGCCGGCCATGGGAGGCGGCCCTGCTCTGCTCACTCGGGCTTCCAAGGTGCAGGTGGGAAAGTCCCACATTCTCCTCCACTTACCTGACTGGGGCTGACTCAGACCCTCACCCCTGGCCAGAGGGAGCCGCAGCTGCCCCGCCCAGGGCTTGATGGGAAACAGCTCTTCTAGGGCCCGGCTGAGCCAAACACTGACTCACCTCACCCCGCCCAGCCTCTGCCACTGGAAGTCGCACCTCCTTCTGGCCAGGGACGCTCCAGCTCTTTGCTCCCAGGGGAGATTTCCCACTCCCTGCCTTTGCCCAAGCTGTGCCTTGGCCGGCAGTGCCCTCCGGTTCCTTCGAGCCCAGCCTGAGGGCCATATCCTCCCGGGAAATGTCAGAGGTCTCTGGCCAGAAGGCTAAAGGGATAGTGGGAAAGGCAATAATAATAATAATAATAATAATAATAATAATAATAGTAATTACTGTGATTATGATGATGCAATAATAATAGTAACTAGCCATGCTTCCTGTGTGCCAGGCACTGTACTAAATCTTTTATTGTATTAACTCATTCAACCCTCGCAGTAATCTATGAGGTTGGGACTTTCCCCAAGGCACAGAGTGGCTAGTAACCGGTGCAAGGTTACCAGCTGCCGAGTGGGGCGGGGGGACTCGGATCCAGGCAGTGTGGATGTCAAGACTCCATTCTCACCCCCAGATCAGGCGGCCTGAGTGGAGGCCCCGAGGCTGGGGTCCAGGAGGCTGGCCAGGGAGGCGATCCAAGTCCTGGATTCTGCGGCAGTGTGGCCATCAGTGTGGCCTCCCCACAGTGGGAACCAGCCCCTCTCTTCAGGGCACAGCCACCTGGTGGGAAGGCCCTGGCCCCAGCGCAGGCTGGGTCTCGGCCCCTCTACTGAGGTGCGTTCTCAGAACACGGGACCTGGGAAATCTACCAGCTGCCACTGCGAGGGAATTCACACCTGGGAGTGGGGAATGTCGCCCATTCACCTCCCCAGCAACCCTGTCAAGTAAGGACAGTCACTAACTTTCGTTCTACATGGAGACTAAGGCGCAGAGAGTGACAAGATTTGCTCAGGGTCACAGAGTTAGGATGAGACAGGGACTGACTGCAGACCCAGGGTCATTCTGACACCACAAGTCTGGAGTCACTTCTACTGGGTGATGACATCGCCTCTTAACGAACGGGGCAGGGCCCATGCGTCAGAAAGAGCCTAGAGCTTCAGTTCACACTGCCCTCTCCATCCAGCATTCCACCGGCTTCCACCCACCCACCCAGCCATTCCTGTCCCCATCCACGCACTTACCCGGTCTTTCTTCCGTTCACGTAGCCATCCATCCGCTCATCCACCCACCATTCAAATGCTCATCCATCCTCCCTCCCATTATCCAATCTAGCTCCTCTGTTCACTCATCCATCCATGCACCCGTCCATCCTTCCACCACACTTCCCTCCGCCTATCCTTCTACTATCTGCCTACTCGTTTTTCTATTCCCCCCACCTTCTATCCTTCTATCTTGTCACCCTTCCTTTCATTCATCTACCCATCTACCCATCCATAAATTCTTCCATCCATCCATCCATCCATCCATCCATCCACACATCTACCCATACATCCTCACATCTGTGTGTCCCTGTAAATATCCATCCATACATCCCACAGATGTTTATTTAACTGGTGGCTGCTGTACCCAAGCCTTCGGATCACTGAGCCTTGAGCCAGGAGAAACACGCCTAATTAGGTTTATGTTTATTTGTTGTTCCAGGAAGGCTAATTGTGGGGTTTGTAAACAGCCCTTTGATGGCAGAGGAGTTACTTAAGGGGACAGTTAAGTAAACAACCGCTGGGTGGAAACAGTCAGGGCTGGGTACCCAGCGGGCCCAGAGTCATGACCTGCCTTCCACAGCGGGAGGGAGCCTGAATTCCAGACAGTGAGGGGGCTTCAGGGTCAGAGGGGAAGTCCGAAAAATGGGCCCAGTGGCAGTAACAGCTGACACGTGTTAAATGCCTACTCTGTGCCAGATGCTACGCTGCGCACAGCTCTTGCCCAGGTGGTGGACGGACACCATTATGATGCCCTTTACGGAAGGGAAGACCGAAGCTGGAGGAGGGGAGGTGACGTGCTCGTGGTCACAAGGCTGGGAAGTAGTGTAGTCGTGACAGCGATCTAGACCTGTCTGTGTGCGGCCGCGATGCCACTGATAACAAATAGTTACCTAGCGCTCACCGCGTGGCGGGCAGCCACTGTCCCAAGAACCTTCCTTCCTTACTTAATACTCACACAGCTGTATGGGGTCAGTATCATCGTTTTACAGATGAGGCTGGGAGGCATAAAGTCACTGCTAAGAGGACTGAGCTAGGGAGCAGCAGAGGTGTTTGTTTTTTTTTTAATTAAATGCCTGGACCCAAAGTCCTGCTCTTAACCACGTTATGTGCCTGATGTGATTTTAGCTTAGAAAGATTCAACCATATGTGGTTGGCCAAATATTTTTTTAAATCATTTTTTGATCTCTCTATTTGTGTACCTAAAAATACTGTAAAATTTTAACTTCATTATGCCTTTGCTACTTAGTTGAGGGGTTAGCAAACTTTTCCTTTAAAAGACCAGATAATAAATAATTTAGGCTTTGTGGGCCATACGGTCTCTGTTGCAACTATCACCTCCTTCCTTTCAACCACAGACAACGTGAAACTAATAGGTGTGGTTGTGTGCTAATAAAACTTTATTTACAAAAACAGGTGGAGGGCCAGATTTGGCTCAAAGGCTATAGTTTGCTGACCCTGGGCTTTGAGCGTTCTACCTGTATCCGTGTTCTCCAAATCACATCCTCTCGCCCTTCTATGAGCGACATAAAGGATTTTCGAGGATAATCTCAACTGTCGCTGGGTTTTACCTCCAGGCCATTTGTTCCCCACTTCCCTTTGCACCGTTCACTCATTGGCCCACTACTGGCAGCTTCGGAAAGAGTTTGCAAATTCCTGGAGTTACTCTAATTCCTTTATTCACAGGGTCAATAAATGAATGACACCCATGGGGGCTGCTTAGCCTGGCTGGCCCCCACCAGGGACACAGAGTGTTAAGGGCTCTGGAAATTATTCTCCTCCATGCCAAGCTCTGTAAACGTCTTACTTGACAAAAATTCGCAAAGTGAAAGTTACGAAGCCTATGACTGGGGCTATAATGCTATTTCCTACCGGCGACAAGAACAAGGAAACGAAAGGATGACCGGTGGGGATATTACAAAATGTACTTGGGGCGAGTGGGAACAAACTGGGGTAAGGTCAGAAAGATCCCCTTTCCTCTTTCTCCCCACCCCTTTCCCCTCAATGCCTGTTTCCCAGTCTCAGAGGGAACAGCACATGCTCACTCTAAAGTTAAAAGACAAACGACAACCTGGGTAAAATATTTGCAACATAAATGTAGCCAAATGATTTATTTCCATAATGTATACAAACCCCTGTAGAATAATAAGAGAAAACCCCAGCCTACCAAAATAGTGGGTTAGTGGATGGGAACAGACAATTTACAGAAAATGAAGTGCATACAGCAAACGTGCGAGATGTCCAACCTCGCTGGTAATCAGGCAAATGCAAATTTTAAAAATGATAACATAACATTTTCCACTCCTCCGGTTGAGAAAAATAAGAGATTGATAAAGTATCGGGTTCAGGAGACTGTGGGGGTAACTACCACACTCATGTTCTGCTGGGGGGAGTGTAAGCTGGAGCGGGCTCTTAGGAAGACAATTTTACAGTATCCAGTAAAACTGGAAATGCATATTTTCTAGAACTCAGCAGTTCCATTGTTTGGTGTCTCCCTTAGAGAAGCACCAGGCACAGGGAGTGTGTGCAAAGGTGGTCATTGGAAACAACCTAAATATCCACCGACTGGGGAAGGGTTAAACGTTTCCTGCAGTGGTCTGAGGTCTCCCGTCTTTGAGGCAGGACCTGCCCGCCTCCACCACAGACGCTGAACCTGCTGGATGCTCCCTCCTTCCAGCCTCCCTTGCCGCTCCTGATTGGTCACATGATTCGGGCTCCACCAATCAGACACGCCTACCCAGACGCGGAAGCAGGGCCCGTCGGGTGGCAGCGGAGAGGTCTTACCTGACCTAGCCCTGTGAGATGATCTGGGGCACTGTCTCTGCTGATCTTGAAATCTGATTCTCCAACTTTCCCAAGCTCCCCAAGTCCCCCCCCTCTTCTTTTTAAATCCTCACCCAAGGATATGTTTTCATTGATTTTAGAGAGAGAGGGAGGGAGAGAGAGAAACAGTGATCGGTTGCGTTCTGGTACACACCCAAACGGGATTGAACCGGCAAACCTAGGCATGTGTCCTGACCAGGGATCAAACCTGCAACACTTTGGTGTGAGAGATGATGCTCCAACCAACGGAGCCACCTTTTTCAACTTGACCTTTTCGCTCAAGTGCAGCATACAGACAGAGAAATGCGCAGGTCACCAGTGATGACTCAATGCATCTTCACGAGTGAGCACACTATGGAACCAGCCTCACATCAACAAACAGAACGTTCCAGTACCCCCGAAGGCTCGTGTCCTCTCCCAGTCACCACTTCCCCAAGGGTAGCCAAGAGCGATGTGTCTATTTCTACTGCTCTACAGAAATGGAATCGAACCGTTTGTGTTTGTGTGTGGCCCCTTTCTCTGAGTGTTAACATCTTCAAGAACCATCTATGAGGTTGCACGTCCTTCGTCCTCACTGCTGGGCCATGTTCCACTGTCTGAATCTGCCTCAGTCCATTCCTTCCCTCTCTTACTGATGGGCACCTGGGTACTTTCTCATCTGGGGCTGTTCAGGAAGCAGGGCTGCTAGGAACGTTCTTACGCATGCCTTTCGGTGGACATCTGTCTGCATTACTCTCAAGGAGAGACCTCCTGCTGGATCGCATGGTCAACGCATGTCTCACTTTATCACCGTTTGCCAGGTTTCCAAAGTGCCTGCCTCTCTCTGCATTCCTACCGGCCACGTGTGAGCGTTCCTTCTGGACCGCCCCATCAGCCCTGGGGACTTTCTACCTTTTTCATGTTAGCTGTCCTGGTGGGTGCATAGTGGCACCCCATGGTGGTTTTAATTGCCCTGATGATCAATGATGTTGAGACCTTTGCATGTTTATTGGTCATTCGGTGTGTCCTTTGGTGAAATGCCTCTCAAATCCTTGTATTTTTTTTTTTGTCTGTCGGATTTATTGTCCCTCTTTTCCTAAAGCACTTTCAATAGGCCACTCATGTGTTTAAATTGCTGTGTCAGCCAAGGTTCTCCAGAGAAACAAAATCAATACGATTTATTGATATGCATACATTTTTAGGAATTGGTGTATGCCACGGCGGAGGCTGGCCAGTCTGAAATCTGTAGGCAGGCCAGCGGGCTGCAGATGCAGGCAGGGTTTCCATGCTACAATCTTGGGGCAGAACTTCTTCTCCAGAACCCTGCTTTTGCTCTTAAGGCCTCCAGTGGATTGGATGAGGCCCAACCTCATTATCAAGGGTAATTTCCTACATTTAAAGTCAGCAGAGTGTGGATGCTCACCACATCTGCCTTCACGGCAGCGTTTAGACTAGTGTTCCACCAAGCAACGCGCACCGTAGCCTGGCTAAGTTGGCATGTAAAGTTTAACCATCCCAATTTCTTCTTTTGTAAGATTTTATTTATTTATTTTTAGAGAAAGGGAGAGAGAAGGAGAGGGAGAAAAACATCAGTGTGTGGTTGCCTCTCACATGCACCCACCTGGGGACCTGGCCCATAACCTAGGTAGGCATGTGCCCTGACTGGGAATCGAACCAGCAACCCTTTGGTTCTCAGATCAGCACTCAATCCACTGAGCCACACCAGCCAGGGCCAACCATCCCAGTTTCTCAGGGTTGTTTATGTCACTTGCAACTCTGAGCCCTATCTGATCCAGCATTTATATAAACACACACAAAACACACTCCTGCACACACAGCACAACAGTGCGATGCATTTCTATTTGCGTGAGTGCACAGAAATAAGTCAGGAAGAACACAAGTCAAATCTGTCACACGGCCACCTTGGGGAGCGTCCAGGGTGGAGCTCAAAGGGAGTTTTAACTGTAAGCTTAGCAGTAAAGAACATTTTAAAGAGTATCATAATGTGTTAGTTCTGTGTTAAAATTAATTTTGAAGTGGGAAAACTGTTAAAAGAAAAATAAAAGAATTGTTACGTCCTCATTATTCATTTTATCAGGTATTTACTGAGCATCTGCCACGCGCTAGTTGCTGGGGACGGGGTAAGTTAGGACAGGCAGTCCCAGTCCTCGGGGAGCAGACTTCCTCCTGGCGTGGTCAGGCGACGAAGAAGTTGACAAAAAAATGAGCAGAGAATTTCAGAGAGTTTTAAGGACTGTTCTGCAGATAAGTAAAATCGGTGTAGAGACAAAGAATGCATGGGGACTTGGGGTTATATTGGATCGGATGGTCAGAGATGACATTTCGGAGGTGACATTTGAGCTGAGTCCTGCAGGCGGAGAAGGAGCCGGCTTTGGAAAAGAACACACCAGGTGGCTGACTCAGCATGTGCAAAGGCTCCAAGGAAGGAGTGGATCAGATGAGGTGGGATAAGAACCCAAGCAACGCTCTGACTTGGAAACCGAGGCCCAGAGAGGGAGAAGGACAGCCCAAGGCCGGAGCACCGGATGTGGTGTAGCTGGCTGGGAGCCTCCGCTACCTGCCCCCAGAGGAGCTTCGTGCTGGCGGCTGTGGAGCTGCCCAATCAGGGCGGAGGCCTCTGAGCTGCGTGAAGGGCTGTTTCCAGGCTCCTCTCCCACAATTCCCTCATGATGAGAACTGAGCATTGCGGTCCTGGCCCCCAAGGCTGTGCCAGCCAAGGCCCGCAGTCTCGCAGAGGGCCATCTGAACGCTTCACATTCTTCACCTCTGAGTCCGAGGGTCAGCAGAATCGACAGTCACTATCCTGCCTAACTATAATGTAACAGCAGCCAGAGAAGGTGCCGGGAATAGACGCTTTCCCTACCTCCATTCCATCGACTCCTGGAAAGAGCGGGTATTATTACCCCCATTTTATGGCAGAGAACACTGAGGCTCAAAGAGATTCAATGCCCTGACTCCAGAGCCTGTATTCTTCAGCCTTGCAGTCTAGACCCTGTTCTTCTAGATACCAAAGGAAGAGCAAGGCTACTTTTTTAAAACGACAGAGCCCCAGATGGGATAGGACAGCCCCATGTAGACCTTCATGATGCAGACGGGAACTCTGAGGTCTGGGGAGGGAAAAGAACCATCTCCTAACTGAACCAGAGCTGGACCTGGACTCCCGGCTCCCAGACCCCTTCCAGCTGAACCCTCTGATGCCCCTCCATCCCCTTCCCTCCCTTCACGATGGTGCGACTGGTCTCTAGGCTGTTGCTCCAACATGTCAATCTCAAGCCTGCCTCGGGGCCTTTGCATCTGCTCTTCCCCCACGGATCTGGCCCATCACTTCTTTCTTGCCTGACTGCTCCCCTGACAGTAAGGAGCCCTGCGTTCACTCTTCCTCTCCTGATTTATTTTTCTGCCGAGTGCCTCTCAGCCTCTGTCATTATATTAAATGTCTATATAGTTGTTTATTGTCCCATCTCCGTGCCTACAACATCAACTCCTTGAGGACAGGGACTCCATTTGCAGCTGTTTTCCATGTCCAACCTTGGGCTTGGCCCTTTATACTACTTAACATGTACTTGTTGAATGGATGGATGGATGACAGATGGATGAGCGGATGGATGGGTGGGTAATGGATGAATTGATGAACGGATGGGCGGGTGGGTGAGCATTTCTCCAGCATTGCTTCCCACCCCTGGGCTCTGGGTCTCCCACTTGGGTGTTCCGACTTGCCTCCTCTGGCTCTGAGCCTCAGCAGCGGGCTCTGGGGGCTCCCACAGGATGAGTCGCTGTTTCTCACCCTCCTCTGAGGCTGGGCAAACAAAAGGCTTTGTTTCCCCTCCTTTGCTTGGCCCCACTACAGCTCAGGGCGGGAAGTTGCTGGCAAGTCAGCAACTTTGTTGCAACTTAACTTTGAGGCTTAACCTGTCAAGCTGGGCCCAGGGACCCCTGTGGTCCACAGCGGGGCTGGGCGAGGTGGGGCACGGTGGCCAAGGCACAGCGATTCACACCTGGGTGGATGCCAGAGTCTTTCTGGAGAGACTTTTTTTTTTGTCTGTTTTTTCATTTGTTTGTTTGTTTGTCTTTATTTTTTAGAGATGATCTTTTCAAACAGCCCTAGGTGGCAGGTACTGTTATAATCCCTATTCCACAGCTGGGGAAACTGAGGCACAGAGTGGCGAAGTCAATGGCTAAGGGCTCCCAGCTGTTTCCTGGCATAGCAGGCTTGCACCGGGGTCTCTGAGTCGGGCACCAGGGTTGTGTGGCTGCCTCCCTCCTCCCTCTCCCAAAAGCTGCTATTTCTGATGCCTTTTGACCCACTCAGCTCAGCAACCGCAAGGAATTGACCCACTCAGTTCCACAAGGAATTACTGTTGTTGATGTTATTTTTCTCCATAAATCCCTCCTGGTCTCTCTCTCTCTTTATTTTTCATTTAACCTCAGCACACAGACAAACCCCACATCATAAAGGCTGAGTGGCTTCTGGAGGTGAGTGCTTCTTTCCATGGGCTACAGTTGCATGAACCAAGTTTATTAGGCTTATTTTAAATTGCTCCCCCCAACCCCCCTTCCCCACGAAGGCGGGAAGTCTTAAAATTACTTCTCTCCGAAAACCGCGCTCAGAGGCGCCACCCTGCCCCGGAAGCTCTCTGACCTGCCCCGTAAGGAATTATTAACCACGATTTGTCTTCCTAATCGTCCGTTTGGAGTCTCGGTGGCACGCGCTCAGGCTTGCCCGTCCTTTAAGAGAAGGAATCAAAGGTTCATGGAACTGAGTTATACTTAACTAGTGGAATTACTTGGGCTCGGCCCTCGGTTTAATGTGTGACCTTGGGCAAATCCCTTCCCTCTCTGGGCCTCTGTTTTTCCGGCTGTAAAAGTGTGGACGCACATGTGACACAGGGGTTAGACCCTGTACTCGCCAAACTGTGCGTATGCCGGGGGCATAGGAAACGGTTCCAGTCATACGTGGATGGATCTTTTCTAAGTCGCGTTTTTTATTTTTACTTTCACAATGTGTTAGTGTTAAAACATTTCATTTATACGTGCAGGCATTTTGGTTGTCAGGGTAGCCACAGGGAGGAGGATCTTGGCTGTCTGTAGTCACTGGGGTATCCTGACCATGGGGGCTCTGCCACCTTCAACGAGTGGCCTCCAATGCCACCCTGGTGTCACCATGCAGCCAGAGATGGTGGCCAGGCACCCGTGTGCGCCCTGAGTGACATGCATGGGTACGTACGCCCCCACATTCCAGAGCTGGTCACACGTGCCTCCTCGACGCAAAGGCGATTGGGTTGTCGCCGGGCGGGACAGCAGCTCCTGGTCTACAGATCCACATGACAGGGGACTGTGTGACTCTTGCTGAGCCCCTGGCCGTCTGTGCCTCGGTTTTTCTCTGTTTAAATGGACAAGTGGAGGAACGGAGCTTCACCATCCCACTTACCAGCGAGGTAACTATGGCGTACAACTTTCTACAAAGCAGGAGGAGCCATTCCATCCAACATTAAGATTTACTGCACGGGGACCGAGACAGTGCGGTGCTGGCAGACGGACAGACGTGAAAGGATGGGGTAGGACGGGAGACCCAGAAACAGGCCCACACAGGTGTGCACCCGCTGGCTCTGACAAGGTGTGAAAGCCATTTGGTGGAAGAAGGACCACCTTTTCAATACATCGCGCTGCAGCTTTGGACACTGGTAGGAGACTAAAAAAAAAAAAAAGAACCACCTCACATCTTACCTAAAAATCTGCTCAAGATGAATCACAGACTTAAGTGTAAAACATAAAACGATAAAACATTTCCACAAATGTTTTATCGATCTTCGTGATCTAACGCTAGGCAAACAGTTCTGAGACTCGGCACCAAAAGCAGGATTCCTGAAAGGAAACACTGACAAACTGCGCCTCGTCAAGATTAAAACCTGTCGCTTACGAGGGGCCCTGACACAGGGTGGAAAGACAAGCTACAGGCTGGGAGGAAACATTTACAAACAGCCTATCTGACGAAGGGCTAGTGTCTAGAATGTATCATGGATTCCCAAAACTCAGCAATTAAAAAAAAATCCACTTAGAGAATGAGAAAAAGGCCAGAGCAGACATTTCACCGTAGAGGACGCTCAGATGCAGGCACGCACGCGCAAAGACGAGGGGATGTTCGCATCAGCAGCCGCCGGGGAGACGCACACGGAACCGCAGTGAAGCGGCGGGGCACCCCTATCGGAGGGACGGAAACCCAATGGCGCTGAGAGCGGAGCGCTGGCGGGGGCTGGGGAGACCTGCCACTCACACGTTCCTACGGGGAGTGTCCAGCGCTGCAGCGTCCTGGAACACAGCTAGGCAATTTCTAAAACACTGCCCCATGACTCAGAATTGCACTCCTGGACTAGAAATGGGAACTTGCGTTCACACAAAAACCTGTACGCAAGTGCTCGCGGCGGCTTGATGCATAGCAGGCAAAACCTGCGAGCGCCCCGGGGGCCCTTCAACGGCGAGTGAAGAAGCGCGGCCCGTCCGCGCCGCGGCATGCACGCAGCGACGAAAAGAAACCAATACCGACGCTCGCAACAGTTCGGATGAATCTTCAGGGAATTACGCCGAGTGAAGAAGTCAATCCCATATAAAAATTCCGTTTATATAACATTCTTACACTCTCACGGTGATAGAAACGGGGAACAGATGGGTGGTTGCCTGGAGTCAGGGGCAGAGTTGGAGGCGAGAGAGGGGTTTGGCTGGGGAAGGGCAACAGGAGGGATCCTGGCGGCGATGGGAACGGTCCGTGTCTGGGCCGGGTCAGTGTCAACGTCCCAGTTGTGACATTGTACTGTAGTTTTGCAAGATGATATTGTGGGTGGGGGAACAGGGGGAGGATACACAGGATCTCTCTGTTTATTCCTTCCAATGTTTGTAAGTTTATAATAGTCTCAAAATAAGAAAATGAGTAAAGGACACAAATACAATTGTTTTATACATCTGAATGTAATTGTACCCTTGGTGACATGGAGGCACCGTCAGAATCTCAAGTGCTGACATAGTGCAGAGGTTAAGTGTGTGGTTTGACGATGACGTGGCCTGGGTTCAAATCTCAGCCGACCCGACCTCTCACCTCCCTGCACCTCAGTTTCCACAAGCCGCCGCTCACTCACGTAATTGCAGCGGGTGGACGAAGGGGCCTGGCAAGGTGTCCTCTGAGAGCTCCAGGTTGGGATGGTGACCGGTCATCCTGTGGGGTTTTTTTGGGGGGCCACTGCTCACAGAGCAGTGTGTACTGAATGGGCTCCATCAAGGTTGGCCTGGTTGGGGCTCGTCTGCCCTCTGGACCCTGGAACGTACTTTCGGGATGGTTTTCAAGAGGCAAGGACGCAGCATTGCAATGGACTGGGCTGCTCGAGTGGGTCAGTAGGGCTAGCTCGCCTCTGTAAGGCAATACAGAGAAGGAGGGGCGCTCATGCTAATTGCACACCTACTGTGTGCCTGTGAGGTACATGCTCCAGCTCATTGAATTCTCCCAACAATCTTGCACAATAGGCATCATTATGACCCTACTTCCTAGAGGAGAAAATGGAAGCTCAGAGAAGTGAACAGACTTGTCCATGGTCATGCAACCAGTGGACGCGGTGGAGCGAGATCCGATCCCTCGTCTGAGTTAAATCCAGTGTCATTTTCGCTATTCACGACAACTTTACAGTTTATTAAACATCTCCTATGGCCAATTACTATGCTTAGCTCTTTGCATTGGAGGATCATCATGCCCCCTCTCATTTTAGAGAAGAGAAAGCAGGGATTAAGAGACAAGTTACCAAGATGGACACTAGTTCTCAAAAACCCCAGTCGACTGACCGCTCTCCCGTGCGCCCCCAACCCCACCCTCAGCTCCTGCTCAGCCCAGCCAAGACCACTCCAGCTTGCGGGCTTCAGGGCGGAGTCTGCCAACAGCTGGTAGCTTGAGGTGCCTAGGCAGGCTGTGGGTATTTGAACTTCAGCTTCATCGGGGCAGGGTCAGCCAGGACAGCCGGAGCTTCCCCCCGGGGGCTTGGTGGGATCACTGGGAGTCCCGGAAAGATGCCCCTCCTGCCTTGGGCCTGACAGCCCAAGTTGTGGCAGTTAAAAGAGGCTCGAGGTGGCGGTGGTGGTGACAGCTTCCTTTTGAGTAATCGCATTTACTGAAAAGCAATTCTGCTTTTAGTATCAGAAGTTCACCACCCTCGCACACAGGCGCCTAAGAATACCTTCATTCAACCACAGTTCAGAGATTGACATGATTCCCTTCTGCATTACCTCCAGGAGAGTTTCGCATTTGGTGTCTAAGGGAAACCAAATACCGCAAGCTTTGTAGAAGCGGGAGGGGTGCGGAGAGGTTGGTGATGCAAGGGGGGCCAGGTGGCATCAACCACGGTCCCCAAAGCCTCCGAGCCGCGGCCCGGCCCCTCGCCCCTCAGTTACTGGAAAGACAGCGACGGGCTCAGATTGAAACTGAAGAGCTGACAGTTTCTCTTTTACAAGAAAAAGAAAGTGACAATCCTTGAAGCCAGCGTGACTTGGGAGGACAGGGACTTGCTGTGGCTACTCTGTAAATTAGAGACAGAGCCACAGCTGCCCCAGAGACCCCAGGCCCTTGCCTGTCACCTTCCGCTAGTGCTAGGGTCCTCTGAAGGGCCCCTTTCATCAGTCACTGAAAATCCGGTCTGCACGGGGAGGGGAGCTCACCTAGGCCCTGGCAGCTGTAGGGGTGGCTGAGGGCCTGTGGGAAAATATGTGGCGTGTCGGGCGGAGGCATGAGGCTGCAGCCCTGAGAGGTCCCTTGTGGCCCCACCGGTTCCGGTCCCCCTGCCTCATGCCAGAACCAGAGGCAGTGGAGGAATTGAAGAGTCTAGCCTTGCAGTCTCATGGATATGGCTTCTCATTCCACCTTTGTCATTTGATGGCTGTGCGACCTTAACTAAGTGACTGCACCTCTCTGATCCTCAGTTCCCTCCTCTTTAAAATGGGGGTAATAGGAAGTTAGGTCATGACCCTCCTCTGTTCAAAATCCTCGCAGGGCTCCCACCTCACCTGGCAGAAAAACCAAAGTCCTCCCTGCAGCCTCTCAAGCCTTCCGTTATCCGCCCTCCTCCCCCTTTCCAACCTCATCTCCTAGTTTCTCTCTCTCCTGCCCGGGGCCTTTGCACTTGCTGTTTGCTCTGCCTGCAGCACATTTCCCCCAGATACCCCTCCTTCACCCTTTTCGGGTCTCTGTTTAACGTCCTCGGGAGGCCCGCTCTGACCTCTTTTAAATTGGTCGAATTACCCCGTGTCCCTTTACCCTGCCTTCGCTCCCCCACCCCCCTACTTGACATGATGATTTTGGAAGTTCATTACTCCCCCCTCTAGACTCTAAGTTCCAAAGTGGTCGAGCTCAGTTCTGTGTTGCTCTCCGAGACGTCTTCAGAGCCCGGCACAGAGCAAGTGCTCACTAAATGTGACCGTCTGTTCTCCTTCCCGGCACCAGCCATGCGCCGCATGCCGGTTGACTTTCTGCAACAGGAGGGTGCCTTGTGCAGGCGCAGAACCAAGGCCGGAGAGCCCAGGTGCCCCGCCTCCACGCACACGGCGAGGTGAGGCTTTGCAGTCTGGTCTGCGGGCCTCTATCGGCCTCCCGGCTGATGGTGGCAGGGTCTGGTGTGACCTGGGCCTGGCTGGTTTAGAGTCTGGCTGAAGGAACTGGCTGGGGGGGTGCCCTTCAGACCCTCGAGGGGTCTATAAGTAGCAGGGGGAGCTGGCTCTGACTTCGAGGGTCTCCAGCCAACGCTGAGCCTCGAGACCGGGGTTCACGCCCTGTCCCACAGCCCCACAGTTCCCAGCACAGGGGCCCAGGGTTCCCAGAGAGGGGCTTTTCCAACTTCTGTTTCTGGAAAGTTCTGTCCCAGGAAGGGCAGAGGCCTGAGGAGCTGCTGGATGAGGCCAGAGCCTCGGAGACTAGGAGACCCCGGGTGTCCTTTCTCCCTGGCACCCACCCAGTTCTGAAGAAGAGGGACTTTCCAGAAGAGTCTGCGTCCTGGCTCCTCCGAGCCTGCCCTAGAGACCATGAGGCCCAGCCCTGCCTTGGTTTCCCTGCTTTCGCTTCTTAGGGAGGCCAAGGAGCCTGGGGCGAACGGCCTCGGCGTGAGGGCCGGTCTCACCTGGGCCTGACGTGTGGGAACTCTGGAGGCACAGACTCGCCTCTGCCGTCCGGGAGGAGACCACCCCCCCCGCCCCGCATCCCCACCCTGACTCTGGGTTGAGCCGGGCCTGCAGTCAGTGGAGGGTTGGCTGAGCAGGTGCCCGGGGCCTTGCCTGGAGCTGGGGGTTTGCCCCTGCCCACCGGAGCTGCCTCCGCTGCACGCCGGCGCCTCCCACACCGCCACAGCGAAGAGGGCTCGACACGCCAGGAAGAACCGTCTTCTAACACTTCATCGCCCTCAGAGGTGACAGCACCCATCAAACCTGCTGGAGCAGACCCGCCGACCCGCCCCCCACAGGCCAGACCCAGGCCAGGGGTTTGTTGGATTTGGCTCTTGAAGTTTTTATTTTTTTTTATTGCGCATCGGTTGCCAACACTTGAAATACCAGGAGATTTCACATAAAGTGTCTTTCTCTGGCTTCCTTGAAAAATGGGAAGATCTGGCTACACTGACCCACATTCCCACAGGGCCTGGGAGGCTGGAGTGGGTCACGGGTGCCCCTTTCAGGTGACACAGGGGAGGTCCTCTCCCCTTTCCCCCAGTCCCTGCTCAGCCCACGCTCCTCCCACCTGTTGACTCCCAAGGTCTTGACGTGTGAGTAGGAATTTACCGGAGCCGGAGTGGAAGAGCATTCCAGAAGAGGGGAACAGCACGTGTCCCTGCGATCCGCCCGTTCGAGATTCATCGGACAAATATGCACCGAGTGCTGTCGGCACACATGGGGCACACGGCAGGAAGCCGAGCAGATAAGGATCTCTGCCCTCCTCGCGCTCGTTAGCACGGCCAGCTGCTCTCAGCTGAATACTATGTGGCCCCCCAGGGACACTTGGCAATGTTTGGAGGCATGTGTGATGTCACAGCCGGGGGGAGGGGCACTAGTGGCACCTAGTGCGTAGAGGCTGCTGCTGGATTAACCCTACAGGACACAGGGCGACCCTTGGCCGCAGGCATTGGTCTGGCCCCGAGTGTCCGCAGGGCCGAGGTCCAGGACCCCCGGTTTAGGAGGAGGCAGCAAACCAGACAAGCCACTAAATGCACCCCCTGAACTCAGCTGGGGCTGAGAGTTTTCTGATGAAATGATTCAGAGAGTGGCCGTGTCGGGCGGGGGGAGAGAGGAGGGGTGCAGGCTGCCTGGGGGAGACTCTGTTTGAGCAGATGCCTGAGGATGAGGAGGAGCAGGTCCTAGAAAGACCTCTCCCCTCCCTGCTCTGTCCTCACCGCAACCTTGCTAACGGGGCAGGGATCAGCGGCCCGTCCCACTTGACGAAGGGCCCTGGCCTGATGTCTCAAGCCCCTAAAATGAGCCGGCCCAGGCCCCCTGACCACTCCGAGCTGGTGCTCTTGGGTCACCCAAGAGCAGTCACAAGCACCAAATAGCCTTCTGTCATTCAGTCGGTCAACCAGCACCAATCGGGGGCCTACTGTGTCCCCGTGGGATGGAGCAACTTCAGGGCGAGACATCAGCACCGGTCATGGCACATAGTAGGCATGCAGAAAACACCGGTCACATGAATGCAAAGAGGGGCTAAATGAATGAACAAGCCCCAGCTGGTGGAAGATAATGATCAGGGCCAGCATTGACTGAGTGCCTACTATGTGCCTCATGCACCTGGAGCTGTGTGAGGGTTTCACAGAATACAGACCCCCCAGAGAAAGGGACAATGATCACCCTCGCTCTCTTGGTGAAAAGACTGAGGTGCAGGGAGGGGACATCAGTTGCCCAAGGCCTTGTGGCAAGGACGGAGCAGCCTTGGCCGTGGAGCCCAGGCCTCTAGCACCTCGAGGTTTCACCTACTGCCTTGGCCTTGTGTGTTCTGTGACTCAGTTTATCGTCCCACGAACCCTGTGAAGGCTGGCAGCATGATCCCATTTTACAGATGAAGTCCCTGAGGCTCAGAGAGGCGAGGTAACTTGCCCAAGGTCACAGAGCATTGTGTGTTGGGATCTGCATTTCAAACTTTTGACCATCTTATCATCCCAGGCTGCCCCTTGAGAAGAGTTAATCAGCCTGGAGGGGTTGAGGAGGGAAGGTGGGCCAGGGGAGTTAAGCCCCTCGGGGTCTGCAGGACCAGGCAGGAGGCTCTGGAGAAGGAAGGGTCCCGGGGTAGGTGGGCGGGAGCAGGTGGGCCTGGGGAGCTGCCAGCCGCCCGCCCCCACACACAGGCACAGCCGCCAGGAAAGCCTGTTGAGAGGCTGCCCTGTGGCGTACGCCAGGCTGACAATGGCCCCTTGTGTCTGCACAGGTGGTGCGGGAGGAGGCATTGTTCTCTGGGACACCTTCCCACCACCGCTGGCTGCAGGCGGTCCCCTTCCCAGGACACTTGGCACAGCGCTGTTCCGGGTGCCTGAGGGTATGCGTGTGTGTGTGTGTGTGTGTGTGTGTGTGTGTGTGTGAGAGTGTTGAGGTGTCTGACACTGTCTCTGAGTGTGCCCACACATGTCTTGCACACCGTAGTGGTGTCTGAGCAGGCTTGTGGCTTTTAGCACCTACTGTCTGTCTGAGTGTATCTCCCGGGAGTGTCTGTGTGTGTCTCCAACTCTGTGTGCGTGGGGTTGCCTGCTCCAGCGTGCTGAGTGAGCAGGTCCTCAGCTGCACACGTCTCCATCTCCGCCGGGGCCTGTCGTGGGGGGTCTCGACACCGAGGGGACAGCAGAGCAGACTGGCCTCCACTTGTTGCCCATAGGTGAGGGAAGGGGTTTCCAGCAGAGGATACGGCATGTGGAAGCCAGAGTCAGGCTCGAGCTGGGGGATGTGCAGGGGCAGCCAGGAGGCCGGGGTGGCCGCAGCAGAGTGAGTGAGGGCAGAGGCTGTCGAGGGTCACCTCCGGGCCAGAGTGTGGAGCTGGAGCTTCATCCTGAGAGAGACGGAGTCGTTGGAGGGTTGGGACATCGGGGACAGACCAGGTCCGGCTGCAGATGGAAAGTGGACAGCAGGACAGTCATGATAGCTGTTGGAGTGCTTCCGTGACCCGTTTCAAGGAGGAGCCCCATGACCTCGGGGTGCCCCACTCTGGGCAGAAATTGCAGCTCCCCATCTTGCAGAGGTGGAAACTGAGGCCTAGGGAGGAGACCTGCCTTCCAAGGCTGGAAGTTGGGGAGCCGGTTCAGTGCCAAAGCCAGCTCTCATCCTCCTCACCTTGGCTACCTGCCCCTCCACAAGTCCCTTCCTGTCCCAAGGCTGTGGCGATGGGGGGCTGTGCTAAAGACAGAGGACCTGCTGTCCTCCTCTCAGCAATTAGGACTCTGGAGCCAGATGGCGTGGGTTCAAATCCTACCTCTGCCACTTAACAGCTGCATGACCTTGGGCAAGTCACTTGGTTCTCTGTGCCCTAATCTCCTCCCCTGCAAAATAGGGGTAATGATAGCACCTGTGAATTATATTATGCCACTGATAATCCTTCCCACAGTAGGATCCCTTCCCTGCTTGATCTTTCTCCAAAAACACTTATCACCTTCTAACACGCTACCCGTTATGTTTATTTGCTGCAGCCCCGGAGTGTCACTTCCACGAAAGCAGAACGTCCGGGGCGTTTTGCTCACCGCTGGCGTCTAGAAGGAAGCCCTGCACATCGTCAGCGCTCCGTGAATTGTTGCTGACTGAGCGACCCCCACAACACAGGTGACATGCTGGAGCTCGGCCTGCCACTAGGTAAGCGGGATGTGGCAGCAGCTACATTGTGAGCTGGGGCCTGGGCTTGGAGCGGGGCGATTAGAAGCACCAGAGCCCATTCAACTGTGCGGGAATGGGGGGCCCCATGCCCTTCTCTGCCTGCTGCTCTCCACTTCCAGGTGGGCTTAGCCCTCACTGGGCCTCCGTCTTCCGTCTTCAGTCTTCGTGGTTTGAAGACAGGTTGACTCGGTCAGGTGCCACGCGCGTGCTGGAGGGACCAGTGACTCAGTTTCCCCCGACCACCCCCACTGTTCAGGATCCCTGTCCCCCTGTTGGCAGCAGCAGGCAGGACCCTCTGGGGGGAGGACAGTCTAACCGACAGTTCCGGCAGAAATGTCCGCCCAGGGCACAAGGAGCCATTGGGCACACATCTGTTGGTGAAGTCCAGCGTGTTTGTCAAGAAGGCAGCTGTGTGACCTTTCAGTCTTTCCAGGAAGGAGCAAAAGGAGAGGCTTAGGTCTCCGAGCCTAGCTGGGTAGTGTGTGGTGACCTCTCCCAGGGTCCCTGGGTCCAGCCCCCTGTGGCCTGGTCATCGCTCTGGGCTCCGTCTGCACCCTGTGCCCCTGACTTCCCCAGGAGGGCCAGGCAGGAGCAGAGAGAGGCATGGGCCCGGGCGAGGAACAAGCCTCCTCTGGCCTCTCGCTTTCTTCCTCCTTTGCTCCTGACTCCCAGCCCCTGCTGGGGACACGCAGCAGGTACCAGGGCTGCTCAGCAGATGTGGGGGTGGGGTAGGGGTGGCCCTGGGCCCTTCCTCAGGAACCGGCTGGGGCACGAGGGCTTTGTTCAGCATAACCGGGTAACCTTAGATTCTGCCCACAGGACCACTACCCTCTCCTCGCCTTGCTGCCCAGGTTGAGGCCTCTGCCTCCTAGTCATCCGTTCAGCCCACATTGTGTTGAGCACCTACTATGTGCCTTGGCCTCCAGGGACAATGAAAAGGCCTTGAGTAGGAAATGGCCTGCCCTGTTAGCAGAGCGGGGGGGGGGGGGGGGAGGCCAGTGGGGCTGGCGCTGAGTGAGCTGGGTGGGGGAGGGGAGGACAAAGGGTCAAGGCCCAGATCCACAGGGCATCCAGGGCAGGGAATGTGGGACTTCCTTTGAAATGTGAGGAAGTCCCACGGAGGGCTCCGAGCGAGACAGTGCGGGAACCACTTTTTAATTCATGTCACAAAAGAGCCCTTGTCCTTTTAACGGGGCCCTCTGGCTGCTTTGGAGAGAAAACCCCGGGATGGGGGGCTCGAGGGTAGGGATGGGGGCCAGGAAGGAGGGACCTGGTCCAGAGTGGTGGGCACAGAGGTGGGGAGAAGTGCCATTTAGGGTGTATTTGGAAAGTGGGAGCCACGGGGCTATGTGCTGAGTGTGCTGTGGGGGCCGTGGGGAAAGAGCGGAGTCCAGGACAATTCTCGGGTTTCTGGTCACGTAACTGGGAGGCTGGTGGGACCATTTTCTGTCATGGGGGTGGCGGGAGGGAGGGGAAGAGCAGATCCTGGGGCAGAAGCTGTGCTCGGCTCAGGGTGCAGCTGGTCAGGGCATTTCAGAGGCCAGTGAACAAAGAGCTGCCACCTGCCACCTCCCCACTGCCTCGACCTGGTCCAGACACCCAGTACCTGCCCCAGGACAATTGTGACAGCCGCCCCGTAGTCCTCCCAGCCTCTCCCTGTTCCAGCCCTTCTCCCAGACCTGTGGTTTTCATCTTCAGAAAGCACAGCTGTAGATCCTCTGTGCTTTGCTCTAGAACCATCGATGGCTCCCCACTGCCACCTGGATAACGTCCCAACACCTTGTCTGGGTTTGTTCAGCCCTGCACCATCTACCTGACCCCTGTAGCCTTGACCCCCATGTGGCCTTGACCCCCATGTGGCCCGTCCGAGCAGGTGATCCCTCGGCTCCTCAAACACTCCTGTCCCTTCCCACCTCCTTAGCCTCCGAGCCGTTCCTGCCAGCAGCTGCCCTTTCTCACCCTACCCCAGGG
This sequence comes from Trachops cirrhosus, assembly GCA_028533065.1. Taxonomy (NCBI): domain Eukaryota; kingdom Metazoa; phylum Chordata; class Mammalia; order Chiroptera; family Phyllostomidae; genus Trachops; species Trachops cirrhosus. The sequence goes on from CM052547.1 coordinate 85,207,731, forward strand.
ATGAGTTTAAAGCCTCCCCGCCAGTGTCTGAAGCCTTTTGTTTGTTTCCTTCTCCCAGGACATCTCTCACAGCGCTTTGAATTACACTTATTTATATCTTCCCCCGCCCCCAAGGGCAGCAAGGTGCCAGGTTCATTTCTGGGCTTGACGCCAGGCCCAGAGCAGGTCCCTGTTACAATCGGTGGGTGAACCGTGGAAGATGCTGTATTTGCTGTGCTCTGGGTCCCCCCCTTGCCCATCCACCCTCCTAGAGAGTATACTCTGACTTTCCCTGGGGTGTCACCGGACGCTTGGTCCCTGGTGACCAGGCAAGCTGACCCCATCCCCAGGGGTAGACTCCTGGACCAGGCATGGCCGATTAGCACTTTCCAGACCCCTGGCCGCATGGACTGGGGATGGGCATAGTTCCAACCAAAGCCAAAAGAAGTCAGTTCTGTGGAATGGAAGATGTTACTGCCTTGAGGTGGCTGAGCTAGCAGGATGTCAGCCTGGAGCGGCTGTGGCTACTGTGACCCCATAAGAGCAAAGGCTGCCTGCAAAACCAGCCCCCACAGGGAAAAGCAGAACTGAGATGGGGAGACTGCCCAAGGCCTGAAACTCTCTTCGGTGCTCCTGGATCCAGCTGCATCTGAAGCAGACACAGCCCTGAAATTCTTAGTTACATAAGCCAATACGTTTTTCTCTCATCCTCCCTTTTAAAACCCACTTTGGGTTGGGTTTCCATTGCTTACAGCTACTAGAACTCCTGACAGTTAACGACCTTTTCCTGAATATACCTCTTGCCATCCCTCCATGGCCCTATGTGAAATTTTCTCCTGACGAACTGCTTGTATACCTACCCGTGGAGCTACGTTTGCTTCTCTTCTTACTCGTGGGTGATCCAAGTGTGATCACGACTCTAGCTTCCTCGAGCAACTTTTGGAACAAGGCGGGAGGCGAGCAGAATAACCTAAGGGACGAAAACGGACTCAGACTCCGGAGGGCTGAGGCTGGGACTTCTGCCCCGGGGCGGCGGCATGGGCCTGCACACACAGGGTGCTCCCGGACCGTCTCTCCTTGGTAAGTCCACGGCCAGTCTTTTCCACCTGGACACGAAGGGCATTTGGGACCGGAACGTCCCTGTGAAGCACCCTGACCAGGGGTCCTGCCTCCAGACTTGGCTGGGAGACAGTTTCTCAGCCTCCTTGCTGCTGGCACTGGGGTCAGATTGTTCTTTGTTGCCGGGACTGACCTGTGCTTTGCGGGACGGTTTAGCCACATCCCTCTCTTCCTTACCCACTAGGGGCAAGTAGACGCCTTGTCCTGGGTTGTGACAACCACAGTTACCGTCAGACACTGCCACATGTGTCTCGCAGGACAAGTCACCCTGGCCGAGGCCGTCTGATGTCGGGAAAGTGCCTTGCACAGGGCCTACCCCATAGCGGGTGCTCGATAAATGCCGGCAGTGAAAATGAGCTGAGACAGGGCTGTGTGTGATCATTTAGGTCACTCAGGTCTGGCTAACTTAAGCAGGAAGGGAATTTATTGGAGGAACAGGGTGAGCTTACAGGATTTATGAGGAAGGAGGAGAATCCGGTCAAAAGCGCAGAATCGGAGGCGTTCAGAGGATCCAGAGGTTGGTGTGCTGACAGCGATAATGCAGTAACGAGCTATCCTCGTTCCAACCATTCCTCCCCCTTCCTATTCCCACGGACCCGTGGTGCTCAGACGCTCCCTGCACTCCCACTCCCCCCACCCCCGCCCCCACACACCATCCCATAGACACCCGGAGGGGGCTTCAGCCAAGCTCCAAGGGGTGGGGCCCAAGCGTTTTAAGCCAATCACAGTGGCCCCTTCCCCTTTGTCAGTGGTTGGTTTAGGCTGCCCATGGAACGCGATTCTGGCCAATGGTACCTGCTGGGAAATCTGGGGACTGCGCCCTTGCTCTTCGGAGACACGGGCTCGTTACCCTTCGAATGCTGCAGGGTGTCTTGCTTTTTAAGGCTGGATACTATTGTCGTGTACGGAAAGGCCACCTTGTCTTCCTTCCCTGATCTGTCACGGGCGTTTCGGTCGTTCCCGCATCCTGTCTGCTGTGCACAGCGCTGCAATGGGCCTGGGAGGGCACGCACCTTGGAGATGCTGATTTCAGTTCTTGGGATAAATATCCAGAAGTGGGACTGCTAGATCATCGCGCTCAGTGAAATCAGGCAGTCACAGAAGGACAAATACTGCATGGTCCCTCTCATACGACGTCTCTAAAACAGTGAAACTCAGAGAAAGAGAGACTTAATACCTGTACAGGTATTAAGTTTGTGTGAAAGTTCTTAGGTATAGGGGAAAAAAGAAATGGGTTCTTTTCTCTCTAGTGTGGCTGGGGAGAGATCACGATGTTTGGAGCAGTGGCAGCCATCCTGACTCAAGGAGGAGAGCCAGTGGGAGAGCAGAGTCCAAGTCCCAGCACCTGGGTCCTTGTGGACGTCACTAAGCTGCTGAATTCGCCAATCCCAGACTCCACATCACTTCTAGTGGTGTGTGAGGTAATGTGTCCTTATTTTTAAAGCCTCTGTGGGTTGGGTTTTTAATCCTTAGCGCTGAGAGCACTGGGCCAGTGCGCCAGGGCCCAGAGAGGGTTGCTGTGCCAAATTGCCCTTCACATTTCCTACCTGCCTGCTGGGTAAACAGTGGGACTCACTCTCACCGACAGGGAGGTCAGGCACCCAGGTCCTCGTCTGGCTGCCAGGCGTAATTCTGTGGCCTGAGGATGTGCTCAGGGCTCAGGCAGGAGGGCACCCAGGAGACGACCTGCCAGCTCCTCCGTAAAGTTCAGACTTTGCCTCTCTGGGCCTTGGTTTCCCCATCTGTGAACTGGGGGTGCAAGTGGGACCACCTATGCCATCGAGTTTTGAGGATTAAATGAGTTACTTCCCATAAAGTAACAGGCAGAACACCAGGCACATAGTAAGTGTTCAACAAACATGAGCTATTACTATTATTGCTATCATTATTACTACTTGGGCAGAGGGATGAAGGAACTCAGGCTGACCCAATGTGGGCGGCAGGTGCAAAATAAGACTGACAGCCTCAAAGAGGTGAGACTGGATGGAAATAAGGATTCAACCAAAGCACGCAAAAAAAAAAAAAAGCTGCAAAGAGAAGCATCATGCGACCTGAGAATGTGCAGAGGTGTGGGGGAGGCACTAGGGCCCTCATCTTGTGAGAAAAGTGCCTTTCTCCTTGAAAGCGAAAGCAGAAGGGTCCCAGGAAGGCAGGAGGCTGAACGACACCCTGCCTTAAGCCAGGAACAGCTCAGGCAGCGTGCACCCCTGCTTCCAAAACCCCCTCGGTGTCACTGGCTCCAGGCCTCCAGCTGGGGGCTGGAAGGGCTTCATGGGAACCCTCTCCAGAGCCTCCAGCATTCCAACCGGGTCCTGGAGCCTCCTGCCTCCCCCAGCCAGACTCCCCAGCACCTCCGCATGGAGCCCCGAGCACCTTCCAGGCTCCCCAGACCCGCACCTAGCTCTTCCCAGGAGTCAGAAGGCCTCGCTGTCACCGGATGGATTGAGCAACTCAGGCGAGCGTGCGTTTTCCAGCACACGCTAACCACCATTCACTCACTTCCCTTCACACTCATCGACTGGTTGGTTCCTTGTCACTTCTCAGGGACACTGTGGCCCTTTCTGTGAACCCTCCATGATGCAACCCAGGGCCTGAGTCACCCTGAGATAGCACCTCCACTCACCTTGGTCCTGAAAACCCCCAGCCGGGGTCACAGGGGAAACAGAGACGACGCCGACTACAATAGCTGCCACTCCTGACAGCGCCTGGACACCCTCGGGTGCTAACTCTGAGGCGGGCCCCGTGCTCAGCCCCACTTTGCAGATGAGGAAAGTGGGGCTCGAAGAGGTTGAGTATGGTAACTCGCTAGTGAGGGAAAGAGCCACACTTGAACCCAAGCGGTCTGGTATAGAAATCCAGTTGTGTTTAGTTAAACATCTCTTGTGTTATCTCTTCCTTCATTCATCAAATAGATATTTCCGTGGTAGATACTGTGTGTCAGCGGGTGCTTTTCACGGGGGATGTGGGAGTGAGCAAATAGGTGAGGTCCTCGCCCTGGAACCCGGGGTCCGGAGAATACAGTCAGTCAGTCCAGGACCGGGACTGAGACTGCCCGGTCTACACGGAGCAGAACCGCATGTGATTCTCGCGTGGAAACACTCTGGCCTTCCCAGTTTGTTTGTTTGTTTAACTCAAATACAGGTCTTCCAAGAAAAAGAGCCTAACCCCCGGTCTCCCCCTGCAAAGTGAGGGTGTTAGGATGCGAGGAGAAAGGCCACAGGACCTTGAGGGGCCCCTGATATCACAGGAGACGGGGTGAGGGTCTGACCTCAGGTGGCAGGTCTCAGCCCTGGCCCTCAGCAGCATGTAACCCAGTGCAGGTCACGTTCCCTGTGCCCTGGAAGCCTCGGGTTCCTCTTTCAGAAACAGGGACAATGCATCGTTCCAGGGCCAGCGTGAGGATACAGAGCCCCAGAACGGAACACCAGATGCAAACGCATTTGCAGTCCACCCCCTGGGCCAGCCTGAGGGTTCCAGAAAGGCCAGATGACGAGGCACGTTGTTTGTGCAGGCATCAGCTGGGCTCAGAGCAGTGGCACGGCCGAGCTGGTGGAGGAGCCCAATCCTTTCCACAAGGGAGGTGGCTGAACAGGACCGCGGTCACCCCCAGGGGTGGCCGTGACTCAGCTTCCGTGGCAAATGCCCCCGGTCATGCCAGAAAGGCCATGGCCTCGAGACTGAAATCCAGATCTCGATGTCACCATTCCCGAATGTTCCCGAATGTTTCCGACTAAAGAAAAGCATTGACCTGCCACCCACTCCTTCCAGGATGGCTGTGATCAAAAGGAGGGAGAGAGGCAGCTGTGGGTGCGGATAGAGGGGTAGCGACTGGAGCCCTGCACTGCTGGCGGCACCACGCGGCGGGGCAGCCACTGCAGGGAAATGGTCTGGCTGGTCCCCGTAGCCCGGGCAATTCCACGCCTACGTAGACTCCGAAGACAACACGTCCACACAAAGCTTGCACGTGAATGTCGGCGGCAGCGTTCTTCGTGACAGCGGAGTGGGAAAGTCCAAGTGTCCGTCACCCGATGAACGGATCCACAGAGCGGGGCTGCCCAGACGAGGGAGCGCCCTTTCAGAACAACGGGAAGGACGAAAGTCCCGATACACGTTGCATTGTGGGTGAACCTTGAAGGCACTCTTAGGTGAGAGAAGTCAGATGGGAAAGACCACCGCGCGTGACGTTGCATGTACACCGATGTCCAGAAGGGGCGAATCTGCAGACACAGCAGACCCGCAGCTGCCGGGGTGAGGGGGAGCGGGGAGTGACTTCTCACGGGTGCAGGGTCTTTCGGGGACGTAAAATGGGCCACCGCGATGCTTGCACCACTCCGAATGGACTGAAAACCATGGACTTGGACACTTCAAACGGGTGAATTGTATGGTGTGGGGATCGTATCCCAAGACAGCTGTTAAAATAGAACGGCGCGGGCCTAACAGAGCTCCTCGGTTGGTCTGAGTCAGCCGCAGGCCACGCTTTCCCGCTCCCTGGTCGGAGGTCACCCTCCGGTGTCCGGTCCTTCGGCCACCTGGAACACCCTGTCCCCACAGCGCGGGCGGGACTGCCCCAGAGGACAGTTTCCTCCCGGGGCTCAGAGAACCAGCCCGGAGTGGGGGGGTTGCTCCGGACACTTCCCTTTTCGCTCCTTTAAAAAAAAACAAACAAAGGCAAGCAGAGAAAGGTTCTGTTTGCTCACTTCCAGCCCCAAAGGAGAAGGAAGCAGAGCAGGGGGAGCCTGTGGTTTGGGTCAGTGACGGCGCCCGCAGCACGCAGCACGGCCCAGCAGCTTCCTCTGCAGCCGCCAGGGAAGTTTCCGGGATCTGGGGCGTGTGTGTGTGTGTGTGTGTGTGTGTGTGTGTGTGTGTGTGTGTGGTGGGGCGGGGGCTGCTGCCCTTCCCGCCTTCTTGCTGCCTTACCTCCAGGAAGTGAAGGTGAGACAGAAGCCTGTGACCCCAGAGGCGGAGGTTGGG
>CM052547.1:85214299-85240550 GCA_028533065.1 Trachops cirrhosus
TTTCTTCATTCTTTTCTGGTTGTATATTTTTTTCTTCCTTTTGTTCCACTCCAATGATGTGAGACCCATCTTTCATTCCATCACTATTGATTCCCTGTGCATTTTTCTTCATTTCACTTATTGTAGCCTTCATTTTTTCATCTAGTTTGCAACCAAAATCAACCAGTTCTGTGAGCTTCTTGATCACCAGTGCTTTGAACTGTGCATCTGATAGGTTGGCTATCTCTTAGTTACTTAAAAGGATGGGTTCTGGGGCTTTCAATTGATCTTCTGTTTGAGCCATCTCTGTTTTTTTGTTTGTTTTTTTTGCAGGGGGTCTTGTCACATCTGTTACGTATGAGGAGCGGAGCCTTAGGTGGTCACCAGGGCGGGGCACCCCAGTAGCTGGGTTGTGACGCTTATGTAGGGGTGGGGTCCGAGAAGGAACAATGGCGCTTGCTCTGCTCTCTGTCGGACCTCAGTCCCTTCTGCCACTTCCCCCGAGCAACTGGGCCCCTCTGGTGCCAATTCCTGTGTGGGTGGGCCTGTGCACCCCATGGGACCTTCCTTTTCAATCAGTGCCCCAAGGCTCTATTTCCCAGGGCTGGGATCCTGGGTTGCGCACAGTGCCTTGCTTCACAATTGTCGCCTTGCTTCACAATTGTCGCCTTGCTTCACAATTGTCGCCTTGCTGGGCCTGCAGGTTGCCACCCCTCAGCTGGGGTCTGCCAGCCGCCGCTTGCGGACCCAAGGTCTGCCCACTGCGGTCTTGCATGCCCCGGTTGCCTTGTGCATCCTTTCCCAACTCTCTCTGCTCTCTGCTCTGCGACCCGGGCCCGGCTGCCCAACTCCACCCCTCCTACCGGTCTGGATGAACGTGTCTAATTTAACTCCTTGGGTGTCCGACTTCCATACAGTTCAATTTTCTGTCGGTTCCGGTTGTTATTTTGTTTCTAAATTGTTGTTGTCCCTATCTTGGTTGTGCGAGGAGGCACAGTGCGTCTGCCTATGCCTCCATCTTGGCCAGAAGTCCGGGTTATTCCTTTTAAGGGCATGGCCGTGAGAGTGGTTTCATATCCCTTCCACGTATCCCAATGGCTAGAACTTAGTCACATGATCACACCTAACTGCAAAGGAAGCTGGGAAATGTACTCACTATCTGGGCAGCCTGTGTCCCGCCAATAGCCCCAACATTCCCCCACGATGAGGAAAAAAGACTGTGGAGGTTGGTGGACACACTGATCGTCCCCACCATACTCACCCTTAGCACGGAGCACAGTGTGGCCTGGTCACTATCCATCAGCCCAGCCAGATCGTGAGCTCCCTAGGGACAGGGACCATGTATGGTGGTCATGGTCATGTCCCCAGCAACTAGCAGCCTGCCTGGCACATAGCAAGTGAGAATGACTGGCAGAGGCCAGGAGTGTAAGCTGGAGAAACTGAGGCAGGCCCCAGTTCAGATCCCCACACATTTTCTGGGTTCCTGTTACGCATAAAATCCTGGGGTCCACGGCCTGGTTCAGGAGGCAAGGCCGGCGAGGCCGGCCTGGCCCGGCAGAATGCCAACAGGCACTGGGCCTGGGGCCGTGAGATCCGATGGGTGAGCTGCGGAGTCCCGGAGACTGGTTCAGATAGGGCGGAGTCCACGGCCAGAAGGAGGAGGCCCCAGAGTGCCCACAGGTGGGGCAGGGCCGGAGTCCCCGATCCCCCTTGGCTCCGGAGCCCCGCGCTTCCTGCCCCGCCCCAACTCCATCTGCCCTGGAGTCCAGTGCTAGGCCTCCTGGGCCCTTGGCTGCTATCCTGAGGGGGTAGGGGTGTGGCGTCTCCCCTGGGGGCAGCCCAGAAGCCTCGCTGTGGGTAAGGCCTGATGGGGGCACTGCAGACTGAGTCCCAGACCTAAGGGTGTCTTCGGAAGGGAGAGGAAGCACCTCCCTCACTCCCCACCCTGAGGGCTGTCATCCGGGATCGAGGAGAGGCAGGCTCAGCTGAATAAACCCGAGTCTAAGTCCCTGTTTGACGCCTTCCAGCTGTGCGTTTCCACCTCGACTTCCCTGTCTGAGAAATGGGTGCCCACAGCCCAGGTTGGCTTCTCCGGATTGGTATCACACTCAACTAGGAAAATGAATGTGAAGGGGCTTTGAGGCCTTGAGTCCTAGAGAGATCAGTTGGTTATTCGTGGGGTTAATAGAGCCCAGCAGAGGCTGGGAGGTGTCTTCTCTAAAGTTAGGCACAGAGTGAGACCTCCGAGTTTGGTGAGTGAAGGGCTGTGCCTCTCTCCAGCTAAAAACTGCCCAGCGGGTTCTCACCGCACGCTGCAATAGCAGGACTTCTTTCCAGGTGACCCCAGTCCTGCGTGACCTGCTCCCACCCCTTTACCTCCCTGACTTGAGTCTCACCTCTGTCCCCACCACTCTGTCCCAGCTACCCTCACTTGCTGTTCTGCAAAGGTGTCCACTGCCTTTCGGCTTGCTGTTCCCTCTGCCTGGATCTCCCTTCCCTGCTCCTCCAGCTTCTCCTTCTGCTCTCCACCTAGATGTCACCTCCTTACTGTCCCCAGCCACCCCCAGGTGTCTCCCACACTGTGCCCTCTGATCGACTCCCCAGGACCGATCAGCATCGTTATGAAAACATTGTTCTCGTTCACTCACTGGCTCACTTACTCTCTGCGTCCTCCAGGCGAGCACATGGACCCTTTCTGTCTTGTTCTCCGTGGTGTCCAGAGCCGAGTGCAAGGCCTGGCACGTGGTGGGTGCTCAGTAAGAACTGACGCACCATGCGGATACATACGTATGAGGAGGGATGGGGAGCTAGTGTTATTGAACACCTGCTGCCTGGCAGCCACGTTTATGCTTCCCTTCCAGTCTCACAGCATCGCTGCTTGGTCAGAATTATTACCCTCCTGTCACAGCCGGGGAGACTGAGGCCACTGGGAGACTCTGCTGAGGCCACTGCGACAGGAAGGGGCGGGCCTTGGTCTGGAAGCCAAACCTCAGACTGCGGGAAATGCTTGCAACCTGAGGACAAAGATCTTGGAGGCGGTAGTAGGTTCGGGGTACACACATCTCTCAAGAAGCTGTGTACTTAAAATTAGAGATTCTGGGAGGCGGAGGGATTGAGCCAAAAAAGAAAAAAAAGGAGGAAGAACTCAGGGCCACAGACAACAGTGTGGTGATTGCGGGGGAGGGGGGAATGGGTGGAGGCGGAAGAGTATATGGGGGATAAATGGTGATGGAAAAAATAACAATAAATAAGAAAATAAGTAAGTAAGTAAATAAGAGCTTCTAAACAGGGAATGACTTTGTCCCCAGGAGACACTGACCAATGTCCTGAGACAGTGGTGGCTGTCCTGCCGGGGGTGGAGGCCAGGATGCTGCTATCATCCTATGAAGCAAGGACGGCCCCCAAACAGGGAATGACCCGACCCAAAGTGTCGGTGGTGCCAGGACCGAGGAGCCTGCTGTAAGTACGTGCCACTCACCGCGCATGGTCAGACCTCGATACAATCGATGTTTTAAAAAAGGACTTTTGACCTGAAAAGGATTCATGCCAATCAGAAAGGAAAAAGCCACTCCATAAAAAAAGTAATGTCTTAATAATTTAAAAAGGCAAATTAACACATCCCAAAATACCAATACATAAATGATAAAGGACTTCCGTTCTGGTCAGGAAAATACAAATTATAACAAAAATAGTGATTTTTTTCCCCCATCACATGGGAAACAATTTTAAGGGACAATACCCTAGGGGTAGGTGAGGTGACAATATATGGGGGGCGGGAGTGTAAACTGGTAAGCCCTGGTGTTGATTTGGGAACGCTCGCCAGCGATTTAAACAGATGCACCTGCCTACCCGAAGTTCCAGTTTCGTGAGCGTGCACGGACCTGGGTGCCGGGTGAGCCGCTCGCTGAGGCGTCTTGTAGCACGGCGAGCAGCGGGGGCAGGGGGAAGCGACATGTCCACGAGCAAGGGGTTAGGGAAGGACACTGTGGTACACCCCTCCCGTGGAATGCTGTGCAGCAAGTCAAAATGATAAGGGAAATCTCTAAATGCATATGAGTGGGTGAATTTAAAAGAGCAAGGCCCAGACCACATTTAAAGTCCCTGTTCATTCAGGTAACAAGAAACGGATCTGACACAGACCCACGAATATTTGCCCATCACCCATCGTCTGTTTCTCCTCACTAACAGGCCTCTGATTTTGAATGGGATGGCGATGGGCCCCAAATAAAAGTTGCCTCCCCAGCCCCCTCCCCCCGCCCCCCACCCAGGCACCTAGGTACAATGGAGTGGTCATGTGACCCGATTCCGGTCAATGAGACGTAAACAGAAAAGTGCCACGTGGAGCTCTGGGAGAGCCACCTGTCCTTGATCTGCGGCGGGCGCGAGGCCCACACCTGGCACCGGCCTGCCCTCCTGCCTGGCCACGCGCACAACGCGGGGCAGTGAAGCGGCCGTCTGCGGCCGCGAGTGTGAAAGTCACACACCGAAGCGGGAGGCCTGGAAGTCCGACTCCTTTCTACACCAGGAAAACGGAGCCTCCAGCTGGCAAAGGCTACGAAGGCAGACACGCATTACATGCAGCCAAACACAACCTCAGAGGTGCAGTGAACTCACAGCAGGGAGTGCATTGATTGGGTCTTTTGCGACAGAACTGTATTCAAGTATTATTTTGTATAGTTAGGATTTTTAAAAATTAAAGTAGGAATCAAATATCGCTCATCTGGCTGGAGCCCGTGGTGTTTGCCGATGGACTCAAGTTCCCCCGACCCAGAGCAAGATGCTCGGGGAAGGCGAGTGCGGGGGGCGACCAGAGGCTGACTGCTCCTTTCTCCCCATAAGAGGACTCAGGCCAGGTCTCTGACCCCAGAAGGGAGGCCCAGGGGTCCATCTGACCTGCCCGAGCTGGGCTGTCCCCACTTCATGAGGGGACCCTGAGGCTCTCCAGCCCAAACACGCAACCCCCCAGGCAGTGGCCTGGCCACCTTTCCCGCCGGTTTGTCCTCTTCTTCCCAGAAGCAGGGCGCTCCCTTTATCTCAGGCCAAAGTCCCTGGGGGAAGGGGATGGAATGTCACCCGGCTGATGAGTCACCTCCTGCTGACTGGAGGCCACAGCAGGCCCGACTTGTCCTTTTGCCCCCTCCCCAGCCTTCCCTTTCAGGTGGGGAAGAGTAGGTGCATTGCCTCCAAAATCATGACAGTGAGAGCCACCATTTCTGGGGTGCTGACCTGGAAGCAGGCTCTGGGAGGTTAAGGACACAGCTTGGGACCCAGATCCCTGAGTTCAAATCCTGGCTCCAATGTGTCCTAACCTGGAGGCCCAGGGAAGCCCGCTACCCCCTTCCTGATCCCGTCCACACATTTAGCAAACATTTATTGAGCAAGCACTCTGAACAGGATGTGAAGATGCTGCGGGTGCTGCCACGGGCACCCCGATAGGCACCCCGATACAGTCCTGCCCCGTGGCCCCAGTGGGTGGAAGCGTTCAGAGCAAATAATGATACTAATGTTAATACAATGGAAAATGGGAAACTCCATACCTGCACGGGTGAAAAGTGCTAATGCAGGGGGCTTGTTCGTCTAAACAGGGTGGTGGAGGAAGCCCTTCGACCCCGGGTCGACGAAGTACCCGAGGAAGACGGGTACATGCACGTCTGAGCGAAGACCTGACGTCGGTGAGAGAGGAGCCGGGCTCTTACGTCCGGGAAGAGTCTGGGGCAGAGGGAACAGCGTGTGCAAAGGCCCTGGGGCTATAGTGTGCCCGGTGTGTTCCAGGACTGGGGAGCGTGCCAGTGTGGCTGCAGGGCAGTGGTCAGGGAGTGAAGATGGGGGCGACCGCGCAGGACCTGTGGACACGGCCAGGACCTTGTCTTGTAGTCCAGGTAGCAGGGCAGCCACCGGAAGGTGTTGAGCAGAGGAGAAGTGTGATCTGATTTCCTCCGGGTGGGGAGAGACGGCGGAACGGGAGAGACAGTGTGGAAGACACAGCCTTGATCCCAGCAAGCGTGCGGTGACTCACACCGGGGTGGGGCTTTGGTGGGGGAGCAGAGGGAGTGAAGTGACAGGACCTGGATGACTTCTTGGGTCTTATGGGTGAGCAAGAGAGGAGTCAGTGAGGACCCGAAGGCTTTTGGCCTGAGGCCCTGGGAACACAGAGGTGGCATTTTCCGAAATGAAGGCTGCGGGGGGGGGGGGGGGCGGGGGGCAGGCTCGCGCTGGGAGGGTAAGGAGTTCAGATTCTTACCTGGGGGTCCGAAGTGCCAGTGAGGCACGGCGAGCTGCCGTGGCTGGAAGTTTGACCCTGAGTTCAGGTGACACTCCTGGCAGGTGTGTGTTAGAAGTTTTGAGTGTGGAGGTGCTGTTTAGAGACTTGTTGTTTTCATCAGTAAAATGGAATTAAACAGCATCTGCCTTGCAAGGCTGTCGTGAGGCTGGTTAAACATTGAGGCACAGGTAGCAAAATGCAGACATATGTCAGCTGTGGTCATGACACACCTAACTCATCGTCATCTTTGGTTTTATGGGTACAGAAGTGGGAGCGCAGAGAGGGTGAGTGACTGGTCTGTGGTCACTAACCAGCAAAGGGCACAGCCGGGGTTTAAAAGGCTGAGTCTGAAGTCTTGCCCTCCACCTTCTGCCCTGCTGCTTGCACCCCCAGAGCCAGGCCCGTGGATCCTGAACTGACCAGCCTGGGGGAGCTCCCCGTGAGGTGGGAGATGAGTGGGTGACTGGAAATGCCACCAGGGCAAAATGGACCTGCTTCTGCCCCCCTAGAGGCACGTGGGCTAGTGGGGGCCGTGTAGCCTTTGGGCCAGCTGAGCCCAAATTCGGCTCTGCCCCTCACTGGCTCGGTGACTCTGGATGTATGCCTCAGCCACCTCGTGCCTCAGTCTCCCCTGTTGTGAAATGGGACAGCGGAGGCTGTCAGGAGGACTGCATGGGTTGCTGAGAACAGAGCCTGATAGAACTTAGCAGACGCCTTCCGCCGGCTGCTCCTCCGCTGTTGCTCCGGCTCGTTCTCAGTCCACACGCGGCTCCAGGGCCAGAGCCCCCCTGTCATCACTGTGCCTGTCCTCCCCTTGCTCGGGGTTCCTCTCCCGCCTCGGCCTCTATGAACTCTGTGTCCTTGACTCTGACCCCTGAGCCTGCGTTTCTGCCTGCCCCGCAGCGGGGACAGTGACCAGCAGACACGGGTGGTCCCTGCAGTTGGTCCTAAGTGGGCGCCCCGTGTGCGCGGGGGTCCACACCAGTCAGGCACGCAGACCTGGCTGAACGAGCCCTGGTGCGTTCTCACGGCGGACCACGACTCGGCAATAAAAGGCACGGACGGCCGGTGCTCGAAGCAGCACGGTGGGCCTTGCAGGCGGTCTGTGGGGCGAGAGAAGCCGGGGCAAAGGAGCCCACGCTGCGGGCTTCCCTGCGTCTGAAACCCGAGGTGAGGCAATTGCCGGGTCCGTGGCTACCCAGGGCCGCGGTCACGGGTGGGGAAGCAGCGTGCGGGCCCTTCATCGCAGAAATGTTTGTGTCTTATTTGAAGGGGTTGACTCTTCCGTGCCTCGATCAGACTCAGCAGGCCGAACCCACAGATGCCTGTGCGTTTTGCTGTACGGTTGCTATTTCCTGCTCATTTTAAAAAGGAAAAAACGTGGGTCGTTTCTGGTGACATAAATGCATGATGATTTCTCTGACTGCTCTGTGGCCACCAAAGCCCCGCTGGCTCTCTTTCCCTGACCTCTGCTCCTGCCAAAGCCTCCGTCACATGAGGGAGAGGCCCAGCCATCGCAGAAAGCACCCTGGGCCCCGGGTACAAGCCTGGCTCTGCCTTCTCGCCGTCTGCCCCGGGCAGGTCATCTAAACCTCAGCTTCCTCATCTGTTACATGGGGCTGACGCTGGAGCCCCGCCCACGAGATTGTTGCCAGGCTTCAGAGAGGGGAGAGGGTCAGAGGCCAGGCCTATCAGAGACTCACAGGAACACCCAAACTGCAGGGGGTGGGCTTGATGAAGAGTGGGGGTCTGGAGCCAGATCTCTGGGACCGAATCCCGTTCCTTGGTCCAGTCCCCTAACCTCTCTGAGTGTCCGCTTCTCTGTTTGTGAAACTGGAGGTGATGGCTCCGACCCACAGGGGTGTTTTGGAGATCACCAAGGCGAGTTAGGGCAGCACTTGGCGCACAGCAGCTCCTGCCTTCGTCATTTCCAGGTATGGAAGGGAAGGTGCTTGCAGCCTGGGGAGCTAATGCAGGGCGCCCGTTCCCCCAGACTGCAGCCTCAGCCTGCGTCACGAGGGTCCCTGTGGGTTTGGGGGCAGGCAGCCCAGCCACAGTGGACGTGGGTTATGGGGCCACCAAGCAAGTCTGGGGCTCCTCGTTCGGCTCCTGCAGCTGGGACCGATTGCTTCCTTCCTCTGTTCTGGGTGCCAGGCAGGCCCAGAAACCGCCGGCTGCCAGCAGGGCCGGCCTGCCTCTGATGGGGAGGAAGTGGGCGGGGGCCCTGAGCGCAGAGGAGCCAGGCAGACGTGCCCCGAGGTGGCACAGTCAGGGCTGATGTGGGCATCCTCACGCACTCGCCCGCTGCTTACGGAGCAGGCCCTCCCCGGCTTGCCCACGTCAAGCGGCCTTGAGGCTACCTTAGGTCAGAGTGAAGATCCAGGGTGGACTGGCGGCAGGGCGCGTGGTCCGTCCCTACTCCTCAAAACACCGCTGAGGGCTGGCACCCTGGGGCCCGGCCTGCAGGAAGGGCGGGTGGCGTGTGTCCCAGGAGGTGTGACTGGGGTGTGGGGGGATCCTTTGTATGCATGTGTTTGGGAGTGAGTGAAAGCAGGGCTTTAAGAAAGCAAGCGAGCATGTGTGCATGTGTGTGGTTGCGTGTAGGTGTGAGTGAGTAGGCATCAGTGTGCGCCAGGGTGCCCAGGTGGGGGCAGCATCATACGGAGTGCACAAACCGGTTTGAGCCCGTGAGTGTGTGTCTGGGTGTGCGAATGACAAATTGGGTGTGTGTGTTTAACTGCGTGAGTGTATGAGTGTGTGCCCCTGGGTCTGAATCTTGAGGCCAGGTGTGTCTGGGTGCGTGTGTGTGTGTGTGCGCATGCACTATTGTGAAAAGTCCCACAAGGGACCCCTTTTGCATACAGAGCTTTCCTGCCTTGCATGGGGATGCCCATGGACGGTGGAGGTCAGTGAACTTAGAACTCAGGTGTGCAGGAGCTCCCAGGGAGGAGGGACGAGGTACAGGATCTTCAAACTGAGCACTGACTGGTCAGAACAGGGGCCAGCTGCAAATACCCGAGCCAGCCAGGCCGGCTCTTATTACCCCAACTTCCGATGGTCCCACCAGCATCCGAGAAGGTCTTGACCTGGGGACATTCTGAGGCAGCCCCAAACCCAGCCAGCAAATAGCCTTTTTACCAGTTGATAATAATAGCAGACATTCATCCCTGCATTCATTCATTCATTCATTCATTCATTCATCCGCCCATTTTTCCTGAGCTCCTACAATGTGCCACACACGGCGTCCCGCACGAGAGATGCAGTAGAGAACGAGACGGACAGAAATCCCTTTGCTGGTGGCATTGGCAAGCTGGTGGGACCAACAGACAATAAAGTAAGTGAACAGCAGATGCAGAGGGTTAATTGGTGCGTGGGCTGTAGATTTTTTAAAAAGCCGGAGAGGCAGACAGAGAGCTCCTGGTGGGACTGCTGTTTCAAAGGTGTTGGCCAGCCAAGACGTCGGTGGGAAGGTGATGTTTGAGTGAGGACCTGGAGGAGCGCGGCGGGAGCCCTGCGGCGATCTAGGGGAAGAGAATTCTAGGCAGAGGGCCCGGCGAGTGCAAAGGCCCTGGGGCGAGTGCCCGCCTGGCTTGCTCAGGGAAGAGAAAATGTGCTCCTGTGGATGTAATGTCTGTGTGTGTGTTTTAACTGATATAAAAGCAAAGGGTCTTAATGGGAAGATCAAATAATAGAGAAGAAATAGAGGAGAAACGGAAAACCCAGAGTAACGGGAAGGGGGCGGGGAGACGGACTACGGACCAGGGGTGTCTGTTGTACAGCTCACCCCATAATCAAGGCGATTTTCCATTTTGACAAGGCAGCATCAAAACAGTGCAGCTGCGACCAGCGCTCCGGTGCCGGCTTTACGGCTCTTCGCTGATCCCTGAGCCCAGCTGGGTACTCCGTAGGCGCTTGCTGAAGGGAGTCTCTGCCTCACACAACCTCCCAGTCCCCTGAGGCCTGAGGGGGAGAGGAAAGGTGGGCGCGAGCCCCCTCGGTATGGAGGCTTAGCCCCCAGTCCCCGAAGGCCGCCCGCCCGGCCCCCGGTGGCCCCGCATGACAGCATCACCTCTTCCTCCTCCTGCTTTTATGAGCTGAGAAGGAGGCTTGTCCCACGTTGCACAATTGCCCCTTAATTGCTATTTCCTCTCAGTTATGAATTGTGTCATGGATATGGCCGCTCACGTTATTAAGCTTCCACAGAGGCCTTATCGCCTGGACTCCAGCCAGCAACCCGGCCTGACCTACTTTCCCACCGGATTTCAAAACCGCCTCCCTCATCCTCCTGTTGGACTTTTCCTAAGGAGAGTCCGCTGTGCCCGAAAACTCGCCGCTAAAAATAAAAACTAGAACGAGGGGGGCGGGCACAGCTGGCCCCAGGAAGGCCTAAGGCTGAAAGCGGCCCCGTGATTGTGGCCAAGCTCCTCCCCCTCCCAGAAGTTTCCTCAGCAGCCCGTCCCCGGACGGACGCAGGGTTCCCATCAGGACAGGCTGCGACACCAGGGTTCCCGGCTGACTGGGTCTGAGCCTTTCATTTCTCAATCACGGATAGAAGGACCGACTTCAGGGTCAGGCAAACCTGGGTTCAAATCCTGGCTTTGCCTCGGACCAGCTCATTCATTCATTCACTCATTTGCTCATTCATTCATTCATCCAGGGGTATTGATTATCTCCCAAATGTCGGCGCTGTGCTGGGCACTGAGGAAATACCTGAGGACAAGGCAGATATAGGCCCTGCCCTCATAGAACGTATACCCCAGTGGGCAGAGACGGGCACAAAACAAATAGTTCTGCAATGAGAGTAATGGAAATAAATGAAAGTGAGATGATGTGGTGGGCTGCGTAGTGACAGAGGCTCCATCAGCTGAGACGGTCAGGGAGGTCTCTCTGAGGATGGAGTCCATTCTTCAAGACCCAAACGATAAGAATCAGCTCCAGGAAGCAGGGTGGGCACACGGGCAAGGCAAGCGAGTGACCCGGGGCACAGAATGTGCGGGGCACTGGGTCTCAGCCCTGCTCAGCGGCAGGCTGGCCCCGGGAATGCGTACGTCCTCAGCGTTTTCGCCCTGGGCCTCTCGCCTGCCTCAGCCTTGTCCTGGAGCTGCAGGGAAGGAAGGGAGTCTAAGCAGAGGAGCACAGCCAGTGCAAAGGCCCTGGGGTTGGGGGTGAGCCCGGTGTGGCGGGGCAGAGAGAGCCCGGAGGAGCGGAGAGCGGAGATGGCGGTGGAGAGATGCTGAGTGCAAATCACGAGGGCCTCGCGGGCCAGGCGTGGCGAGAATTCGGTGGGAGACAGAGAAAGACGGCTGCACCTGGCCAGCGTGGGTTTGAACAGCGTGGGTTTGAACGGCGTGGGTCCACTGATGCACGGTTTCTTTCAACAAATACTTATAGCCCTGCAAGGGTATCTTCTCTTCCTTATGATTTTCTTAATACCATTTCTTTTCTCTAGCTTACTGTATTGTAAGAAGTCTGTGATGCATGTAACATGCGAAATGTGTGTGAATAGACTGTTAACATTGTCTGCGAGGCTTCTGGTCAGCGGTCAGCATTTGGTGATGAAGTTTTCAGAGAGTCAAAAGCTGCACTTGGGTTTTTGACCGTGCGGAGGCTTGGCACCCCTGACTCCTGCATCGTTCAAGGGCAACTGTATTTTGAAGGTTGAGCTCACCGTGCTGGAGGGTGAACTGGTATTTGCAGGGGAGGTGGAAGGAACCAGCACCGACTCCTGGGCTGGATGGATGATAGCGGTTCCCTGACTGACCTACAGGGGGCGGACTGGCAAGTGCTCCATCTCCCCGGGTCACTTTCCCCTCACCGAAGCCCGGTCTCCCCAAACACCGTATTGTCCTTAGCTAAGAGCCAGTCCATCCACACCGAGGGGTTTACCTGCAGTCATCCGGCAAGTGAATGGCACGGCCTGACCTGGAACCCAGGCCCTAGGCTCCCAGAGGCACCGCAGCAGGCAGGCCTGGGCCGGCACGTGACTCTGCAGACGTGCGGCCTCCCGGCCAACGGGCGTCGGCAGCAGAGGCCCGGCAGCAGAGGCGGACTCTTTTTCTTCCCGAGCTGTGCTTACCCGTGCGGCTGTTTATCTGACTTGGCTGAAGTTTGAGTCCTGGGCCTGTAAACACAGCCTTTTGATTATTACACAAACAGGACATGCTCACGGAATAAAAATTTGACAATGGAAATAGGCAAAAATAAATAAATAAATAAATAAATAAGGCCAAAAAAGCAGAGGGGGGGGTGGGAGTGGGGACAAACCAAGCATGTAAATTAATATGTGTACCTCGATACGGGCAGAAGGACCTTCACCACACGGTTCTTCTACCAAAAGATGGGAAGCAACCAGAGTATCCGAGAACTGGGGCCTCTCTCGCCGAGTAAATGGAATAGGGTCCTAATATCATGCAGCTACTGAGGCAAATGAAGTGGATCTCCGAGTGCTGGACATGGAAAAACCGCCAGGATGTCATGTTATGTTATCAACAAGGCTTGTTGAGAAAAACAAGACGCCAAACAGTGATTGTAGAATGCTACTGTGTGTGTGTGTGTGTGTGTGTGTGTGTGTGTGTGTGAAGGAAAGAGGGGCGATCCGTGTGCGCATTTGCTGGGAGGCACGCAGACCGTCTCTGGGGGAGACACAGGCCCTGGTGGCAGTGGGGCTGCTGGGGAGAGGGGTCACGGGTGCGAATGGCAAGCCAGACATGGGAGGGAGGTAATTCTTCTGTTCTTGTCCTTCTGCGTCGTTGGAAAGCATTTGTTTTGGTTTTGTTTTGGTTCTGTCTTCTGAGAAACATTTTAATAATGTTTGAGAGATCAGAGACTCCCCTCTCGGTCTCAGAGTTCTTTCCAGAAGGCTTGGGATAATCTAAGCTTGTGTTTCTGAAAAGCCTGCCCACAAGCCCGGGATTGCGGCGAGGGGCCTGCGGGCCGTGGGGCTGGGGAGGGAACTGCAGGCCCTCCTGACCCGCCACTCCGAGCAGTTCCTCTTTTATCTTCTTTTATAGGTTGGATAACAAGTAAAGGTTCAGCTGTAAAATGGTTTTGCCTACTTTGAAATGAGATGTTTGAAAAAGCTTTGATCTTGAATAATCTCATTCTACTGATGAGAAGACAGGGTGCAGAAAAGGGTGGGGGGAGGTGGTCTCAGACTCAGGCAGACCTGACTCTGGCTGAATGCCTTATGTGGTAAGTTTGCTTCCTTGAACTTTAGCTTCCTCCTTCAAAAACAGAAAGATAAACAAACAAACAAACAACCAGGTGAGTCAGACTCTGGAGATATCTGAAGTGGCAGTAGACCCTGGGTTCTTAGCCTTTTTGGTCTTGGCAGAAACATGCTCGGGCAATCAGACTGCTTCTGTTTCGCCATCTGATTTTCCAAGAAGAGCAAAAATGACCTCAAGCCCCCCATTTCACTCAAGTCCAAGATCAGGCATATCTCTGTTCACCAGAAGTCAACTCACTGCAAAACTTAGATATACATTAGGCTGCATTCAAGGGCAAGCACAGGAAAACCCAAGGCAAAAGGCTTAATTGTTAAGGTACTGCATCTTCTTATATGTTCAAAAATGCAGAGACGCTCTGGGTCCATCGGGCATGCGTTCAGCTGCAAGTAACACAAAGCCTGGCCATTGGCAGGTTCATATTGTCTCCTGCTACTAGAATCCAGGCATCTAGAGCCAATGGGATAATGACTCCATGATGCCCCCCAGGGCCCCCGGTTCTTACCCACTTTTTGCTCAGCCATCACGCACACGTGGCTTTTGTCCTCATGGTTGCAAAATGGCCACTTCGCTGCCAGCTCCTATCCAGGTTACGAGCCGGAAGAAGGGGCAAGGGGTTAGCAGCATGCCCACCGTGTCTGTCTGTTTTCAAAAAGTTTTCTGAGAGTCCCACTTGGCAAATTTGGCTTAGTTTTCATTGGTTAGGCCTGGATCACATGACCCCTCCTAGCTGTGAGGGAGTCGAAGAGAGTGCGTGCTTTGAGCTGGCCCATCGCCATCCCAAATAAAATCAGGGCTCTGTAAACACACACAAAAGAGACTGTAGGCATTGAGTTGGCACCGAGCAGTGTCTTCCACAAGTAGTTCAAGGGTGGTTAATACAGTGACTCAGAGACACTAGCAAGGACATGTTTTTCCTCCTTCTCTGCCATCACCGGTATGCGCGCTTCTGTCCTGAGACCTGACCTACCTCCTTAGTCGGGGGAGGGGGCCCCTCCCCCTGAGCCCATAGACGGATGCCCCTCAGATAAAAGAGGGTTCCCTCAGCCAGGGAGAAGGGTCGACAGTGGCTGTGGTTTGGGCCACCGACAGTGTCTGCCACACCCCCACGAACCAGAATGTTGTATTTCATCCTCCTCTCTCCTGAGCTCACTATCATCTCATTTCAAATCTCGCCACATGCAGCAGTCATCTCTGGGTGCAGTACGCTGCGTAACAAAACGCCCCAAACCTTTCATTCATTTGCTGTTGTCATTGGACCTAAGTTCCTGAGGACTTTTGTGTTGCTCAGGGTCCTGGAAACATGTTGGGTAGTGACAAAGAGCTACGGAGAAAAGCAAAGCAGGGCAAGGGCAGAGTTGTTTTGGGAAAGAGACGGCATTCCGGAGGGGTCAGGGATGGCTTCCCTGACAAGAAGCCATTGCAGTGAAGGAAGTGAGGGATCAGCAAATGCAAAGGCCCTGAGACAAAGGGGCTTGGTGGAGGCCTCTGCAAGGAGCGGGAGAGGCGAAGGAAGTGAGGGCGGAGGAGAAAAGGGAAGCACTGGGGAGGGGAGCAGCTTGTTAGGCCACAGGAAGGACTTGGCTTTGACCCTGAGTGCAGTGGGAGCCACGAGAGGGTTCGAGCAGTGGAGGGAGCTGACCTCACTTAGGTTGCCCCAGGGTCCCTCCGACTGCAGGTGAACAGTCCACACGGGGCCAGGGCGGAAGCAGGAAGCAGGGTTCCTCAGGCCTCATACACTGAGGTCAAAGAGGGGATTCAGGTGTCGCAGTGACATTTTCAGAAAGCCCAGGAAGGCCAAACAGGATTTTCAGGTTGCTTCAGAATCTGCCAGAAGATGGCCAGTGCCAGCATGCGCCACTCCCAGGCCTCCCGGCCACCCGCCTTTTCTGCGGCGTCCTCAGGCCGTGCTGGGGCTGCGGTTCTGGTGTTCGGGCCAGTTGCCCCTCCACTTGCTGCCCGACTGTTCTGGACGGCACCGGGGAAGGTGTGAGGGCTCAGCACCCGCAGCGTGGCCCAGGTGACGGTGACCGAGCTTCCACCGAAGATGCTGCTGACGACTTTGAACCCAAGAACAAACACTGACGTTCCTCTGCTGCAAAAGGAAGCCCTGCGTCCTCGCACGCCACGTCCCCCAGCACCCGGCTCCCTTATCTCACCGCGCAATCCTTCAAAGAATAACGCAGCATATTTGTGCCTGTGGTTTTGGTTCCTAAAACCTGTGACATCAGATAAGTGCAATGTTCACAAAAATGAAAAACATCACCGAGAGGGGAAAAAAAAACAACTAAAAAGAAGCCCCGGGTCTCAGCCTCGATTTCCTCTCCCAGGAGGAAGAGGCGCTGGGTGCTTGAGGTTTCAGGGTGCGGAGGTTGGGGGCTGGGGAATCCCGTGCTGTCCTCGCCCTCTCCTGAGCCAGCTCACTGTCACTCAGCCTTAACATCCCCCCTGCCGAACGGAAACGGTGATGGCCGCCTCCCAGGGCTGCCCCTGCAAAGCGACTGGATAAAAACACCAGTCGTGGCTAATCTTTGGACCAATCGTGGTCCCCCGGCCATCCACTTGGGGTGACCTTCACTCTCTGGAGGAGCAGCGAGGACCTTCCCCGGTTTACGGGTGGGAACACCGAGGCTTCGAGTAGGAGGAGAAGGTGGTTGCAAAACACCACGTGGCCACCTTTGTTTTTTAGAAAATACAAACATTTGACACGGAAATTAAACAAACATATAAATATAAAAACCGGGCAATAAGGTCAGGCAGGATGTATGCCCACATGTCACAGCGATCGTCCTGGGTGTCACAGCTGCCACCGAGGCAGTGATCCCATGGCTGTCCCTTTCCCATCATCTGGATTTCCCATTCAGGTCTCTTGGCCGAACGCCCCCTGTGCGGAGAGGCTGTCTCCAAGCCCCCATCTGCGGGGCTCCTGCAGCCCCCCTTCCTCCCATCACTTAGCTCATCTCTTGCTTCGCCGATCACCCCAGGATGCACCTCAGTTTCTCGTCGGTCTCTGGTTTTCTCGCCCGTGCTCCCCACGAGAGCAGGAGCCTGTCCCCTGAGCTCCGCCCTCAGCAGCGCCCTGAGCGGCGCCCGGCACAAGTGGGCCTCGATAGATATAACTTGACAACGGACTGTGTTTTCTTATTCTTTCTTTTAATTTTGCTTTAAAAAAAACATACGGGTTGTTTTCAATTGTTGCTTTCAAGTGCGGGTGAGAAATGAGCGGCTGGGAGCCTCCCTAGGAAGACGGCGCCTCGGAGGAGGGTGACCCTGCCTGCCCCCGAGCGGGCCAAGGCGGACAGCCCAGGGCTGCTCAGCCCAGCCTGCCTGCCTTCCGGGCCGGAGACCTCCCCGCCTGGGGCAGAATTATCTTTGAATGACAGAATGTTCGGTCTTCCCCTTGGGGTGAGGCCGCCCTGAATCTCAGGGGGCACCGGGGAGCCCCAGGGCCAAACACAGCCCACGGGAGGTGTCACTTGGCCCACGCAGTTCCAACAGTTTGGAATTTCATCATCACTTAAAAATCAAGAGACTTTGGAAGAAAAAGAAAATAGCTTCCTGAGGGGCATAACATCAAATGAGAATAAATAAAGGGGAAGCCTTCACATCCTTAATATGACAATGCCACCAACAGAGAAACTTCATGTAAGTTCAAGTAGCGACCTGCCGGACTTTTTAATTGGATAAAGTAATCCTGGGTCGACAAGAAAAGTGTGCAGCAGAAGAACACCGGAAAGGATGGCGGAGAGGGTATTTCGACTCATTGGGAAGATGGAATATTTAGTCCAGGGGACCAGGATGGTGCACTGTCGATTTATTGTGTTTATCACTAAAATAAAAACAGACTCCTATCTTCCACCATGTGTAAAAAAAAAACAAAACCAAAAACCCAGAGAACTCACATAAAATATCTGAATTTCTAGCTTGCCTAAAAACTCTGGCAACAGTGGGCTCTCATTTTCCAAGGCAGCCACGGCTGGTGCTGAGTCGAAACTCGGGGATGTTCCAATGTGCCACAGTCCTCACCACTCCCTACTGCCTCCCACTCAGCTGCCTTCTGTCATTTGTGTGTCCTGCCTGGGCACTGAAGTCATTGGAGTTGAGAGCCCCTGAACTCAGGGAACATTTGAAGTTGGATTTCTGCTGTTAGCCGCCTTTGCTCTAATTTTATTTTTCTTGGTGGAGATACAATTCTGGGGGAAGGATGTGGCTTGAGGAATGGTCACCAGCCTGGGAGTCAAAGGGCCTCGAGCGATTTCTGAAGAGCGAGATCCCCTCCCAGTGCTTCAGTGTCTTCCTCTGCCAATGGAACTAATAAGAGCTGTCATTCCTCACTTGCCACCATTCCCATGAAACGCACGCCCCAGGGCTCCGTGCAGAGACACACCAGGAAATGGTGGCGGTGGCATGAGGATGACAAAAACGCTCCCTTTAGAATGTAGTGTTTTTAGTTGTCAGGCTTCTGGGGGAGAAAAGGAGAAGAGGAAGAGGAGCAGGGAGGAGGCGGGCAGAGCAGAGGCTCTATTTTGATCTCCTTTTGCCAAAAAGGAGGAAAAGGGTAAACAAACAGCCTTGGCCGCCTTTGATTTCACTGCCTGCCTCTGGAGCTGATAAGAACCAGCCAAATTCGAGTTGGGCAACTCTGTTCCCTGGGCGTGTGGAATCTGGGACCCCAAAGCCTGCACCCTGCCCGGAACGTCCACCCTTCTTCCCCTTCTCGCCTTTTCCTAGGAGACTTGGAGGAGAGAGAGATGGGAGGACACCGCCCCCCGCCACTGTGGGACCCCACATGAGCGATGAGAAATGGGTCTTGGAAGGGGACCTCCCGCACATGAACAGCTCAGCCCCCTATCCCAGGCAGGAGCCCCCTGACTGGGACTAAAGGGGAAGTGCAACCCTCAGGCATCTGCCCTGGCAGTGAACCGGGCGGAAGGAGGTGAAGCTGCCGGAGAAGAACAGAAATGCCTCCCCACCCAGCAGCTGGCGGAGTGAAGGCACGTGACCCAGGGGTTCACAGGCCGCCTCTGAATCCACCCTGTTTACGGTGGTGTGACCTTGGGCAAGTGACTTCACCTACTCAACCTCAGTTTCCGAAACTGTCTTGAGGGATTGTTTAGGGTTCAATGAACTAGTGCCCATCAAGTGCCCGGCACATAGTAGGTCCAGTCATTGGACGTTATTGTTGTAAAATGGCTTAGGGAATCTCAGGACAGCCGCAGGGAGCGAGACCAAAAAATGCCCGGACCTCAGGTCCAGAGAGATGACAAAGGACAGTCGTTTGCAATCTCTAAAGGCTCCCGCTGAGGGCCATGCGGTCCATGAGGTCAGGAGCCAGCCTGTTTGAGTGGGAAGGGGCGAGCTCTGGACAGAGTCTAGCACAAGCGGGGTCATTTCCTCCGTGTCACTTCCAAGGACAGCTTCCTTGGGGACTGGCAAGTAGCTGAAGGCTAAGGCCGAGGGGCTGAGACCACGCTCTCTGGGGCCACAGTGTCTTTTCCAGCTCTGCCCTTCCCAGCTGTGTGGCCCCTGTGACCACAGCAGGGGTTAGCACTGTTGGCTCCAGAGTGTGGCCCGAGGCTTGGTGATCACGGAGTCCTCCACCCCCACCCCCACCCACCACCTGTCCTAGGTATGATTCCGGGGGTCCGGGCTCCTGGTACACAGCTGTACCCATGGGTGTGTTTGCTCCACACACAATTTCCGGCAGAGCCAACTCTGTGCTGGGCACCGGGTTCCAGAGAAAACGCAGACCCCTCCCCTGTCCCCAAGATCCCGAGGACAGACAGGTGTACAGCTGTCACAGCCCAGCAGAGACAGCAGGAGCTGGGGCTGGGGAAGGTCAGGGAAGGCTCCCTGAGGAGGGGCGTGCAAGGAGGGGCCCGAGGAAGTGTCGGCATAATAACCAGACTGGGCAGACACTCCAAGTGGGGGATAGCCCAGGAAGGCCCCTTAGTAACTGGAGGTGGCCACCTGTGCTGGACTGCTGGGGGAAGGGCTTGACCTTCACTGTCCGTGTGACCTTGGGCAGCCCACACCACCTTTCCGGGTTATCATATTGGTGGTATCATCTGTAAAATGGGAATAGTGACAGTCCCCATCTCCTAGGGTTGTCTTGAGGATTAGGGCACGCAGAGGCCAGTGCTGGGGTGGGGGAGGGCTCATGAGGGTGAGTTGGCATTGTTGCCGTGGTTATTACAAACACGCAGCGTTGAGTCGCCCAACCTGCTCACCTCTTCCCCTCCAGTCAGCTCCTTAGACGGAGAAGCCCTGGAGCCCCCACATCGTGGTCATGGGGGACACCCAGGGGGTCGCAGTGAAGAGCTGCTGCCTGCCAGGATGTTGCACTAAGAGGCAGGTGCCTCCAGCGCCCCCGTCCCCAGGTTTCCCAGCTCGGCTTTCCGAAGCCCGGCTTTGCCGGCTGCAGGCCCCTCCTATACACACATTACAGGGATGTCATCATACACGCAGTGCATGTGTGCATAACATTCATCTTGCTTTCCCTTGACTCACTTTAACTTTCTCTCCCATTTGTGAGTCACATTGGAGCCTCAAGTTTCTCTCTTTCAAATGCCCTCGAAGACAATGAGAGTTTTTAAGCGTTTTTGAGCACTCTCGATATGCCTGGAATTTCTGTTCATTCATTCATTCATTCATTCACTCAGCAAACAGTGGCTGAGCACCTCCCCTGTGCCTCGGAGCTCATCGGTTCGCCACAGAAAAAGGCCCCTGCCCTGGGGGGGCTCACAGCGCAGGGGCAAGTGGGGGAGGGGCAGGTGCACACACCCGCAGAGTCCACAGACAAGGTGTGCACAAACTCCCTGCCTCAACAAACCCAGGAAATGAGCATCCCCATTTTCCGGGTGAAAAAAACCAAGCTTCAGAGAGAGGAAGTGACTTGCCCAAAGTCACGCAGCTAGGACATGGCCAAGGTGGGATTTGAACCCACGCCTGTCATACTCCAGCGCCCAAGCCCTGGCCCTCCCCAGGAGGCTGTCTGCTAAGACAAAAGGCCCTGTTCCACCTACAGGCATCTTCTGCACCAGCAGCGTATTGGGGAAGTTCCACGCAGTCCCAGGTGGGGGGCATTGTTGTGTGGGGGCCCAGCTCATGCCCACGAGCCCTCAGACAGGAGGAGTTCTGCCCACCCTCCCGGCAGCCTTCAATGGACAAGGCCAAGTACACGGTTACTCTCTGGCCAGAGCCAGTGGGAACAGGACGTCCTGGTCCTGCTGCCCTGGACCAGCCCAATGAGCTATTTTGGGGCACGTTTATTGATGGGACATGAGTGTCTGCTAGACTCCTGATTGCAGAGGGAGGCCCGAGGCTGGCCTGGGATGGCCGCCCCAGGCCCTTCGCTGCCCGGGGCAGCCGCCATCCGCATCCTGTCCACACCCCAGGCCAAGGATGCAGCCTGAGCTGACTGGCTCCGGGATAGGAAGGGGGCCCCACTGGTGTGGACAGATGCTGGGGGTCATGTGGACTACTGTTTCCCAAAATGCTGGAGCTGATTCGATTCACAGGAGGCAGAATCCACAATACAAGACCGGGTGTTTGAGATCAGACGCAGCTGGGTTCCCTACGAGGGATTTTACCTTGGGCAAGCCGGGTGGGCCCTCGGGGACCCCGTTGCCTGTCTGTAAGATGGAACTGCCAATGATAATCCTCACTCCCAGGGCAGGTGTGAGGCTTAAACAAGACAGTGCATTAAAGTCTGGCATATAGTACGTGCTCAATAATTCATACCTTTGTAAATAATCATTGACAGCTAACATTTATTAGGAGTATAGCATGAGGTAGGCACTGGGCTAAGTTACTGATCTGTTTTCTCTCCTTCTGTCCCAACAATCCCAGGAGGCAGCTCGTGACACCATTACAGATGCCGTTATTGTCCCGTTGTACAGAGAAGGAAATTGGGGCTCAGAGAGATACCTGACTTTCCCAAGCTCATACTGCAAATATACGGCAGAAAAACACGCCTTCGAACTCAGGCCACAAGAGGGAACAGGGCCAGCCCAAGTCCAAGGGCCAGAGCCCACATCCCCCTAAACTATTCTTAGACGATGGTCACTCAGGTCCCACCCAAGTGCCTGCCATGCTGTTCAACCTGGTCGTCCCTGAGTTCTGGGAAGTGACTTCCTGGCCCTTCCATGTGGTAGGCATCCAGAAACAAAGGTCCCAGAACCTTCCTTTGACCGTCCTCCCTTTCTCGGGGTTACTTTGTTTTTCCTGGTTCATGGGCAAGAATCTCCAAGAAAGTGGGTGGGTTGGCAAAGGCTCCAGGCTGACCTGGAGGGGCATTTTGCCGTGTACCCTGGGGGCAGAGTGCTGGGGGCCTGCTGGGGAGGGGAGGACAAGGGCTCCTACCCCTGTGTCACCAAGCCCAGCACCTTCCTAAGGTGCTCATTGTGGCTGCACCTGCTTCCGATTCACCCCCATTGCTTCCTCTGCTGGAAGAAGCCGCCCTTTGAAAGACCTTCCCTTCTGCCTTTGGAGCCTGCAGCCGTATTCCCAATCGCCCCTCACCCCGCAGCATCCCCCAGAAAGGCTACGCTTTCCCGCTTTCCCCGCTTTGAGACCTTTGCCCCTGCTGTCCCCTCCCCCTGATGTGCTATTCCTCCGTTCTCTATCTGCCAGATGCTTCTCCTCACACCTGTGACCCCTTCACAGGGAGGACTTCCCAGAACACTCACCTGAGCTCCCCAAAATCATTTGCCCCCTGGCTTGGAGTTCCCATAGCAACAGAAAATCGCAGGTTCTCTAGACGCAGGTGCCCAACTGTGCAGGTGACACCTCCACCTGAGTGTCACAAAACGGAACCTCCCACTGCCCCTCCTGAAATCACACTGCCCTCTCGTCTTCTCATCTCAGGAGTGGTGCCGCCCCCCACCCAGGGGCTCAGGCCCAAACCTAGGAGGTGCACTGGGGTCCTGTTCCCTCGCCCCATACGGCCTGTCCATCAGAGATCTTGTCGGCTTGATGGCAAAACACATCTCAAACCCGTGTTCTTGTCGCCGCCTTTCACCTGCCGTCACGGTGCAGGAGGCCACCATCTCCTCCTACCTGGACCCTGGCCCTTGTCTCCTCCCTAGTCCCTCGGCTTCCAGCTTTGCTCCACCCCACCCACTATGGTTGGAGAAACTTTCTCAAAGACTAAAGAAAAAAATCATGTCACAGCTCTGCTCAAAACCCTCTAGGACTCCCCATTCATCTTACAACAAAATTCCTCCTCCTCAAATGTGGCCTCTAAGACCTTGTATGATCTGACCTTCGCCCACCTCCTTAACCTCATCCCTACTCTGCTCCCCTCACTCTTGCCTCGTCCCTGTTCCTGAAGCTCGTTCCGGTCCCCAGGAAGACTCTTGCTGTTCCCTTCACCCAAGCCTTCTTCTGCCAGATAGTTGTCTGGCTCTCTCTCTCGCTTCACTCAGGTCTCTGCTCAAATATCAGCTCCTCAGAGAAGACGCCCGTGGCCTGCCTGTCTGAAACACTCTCCTCCAGCACCACCTGTCTCTCTACTTACTTGATTTCCCTTCATCTAGTCGTGTCTATCAGACTATTACATCTTATCAGTACATGTGCTCGCTGCTGAGTGTTTAGCCGCCGGCCCTCGGCAAGGGGGGAGCTGCGATGTTTGCGCTTGCCAATTTCCGTGGTGTAAATATTCCCAGCAAGGCCGATTTCAAGCCGTCAGCATGACTCCCTGAATGTGGAGTGGGGAAGAGACGGGCGGGTCTGTACTATTTTCACCTTGTAATATGGTTGTGCCACAATACGATACAGCAGACGTCAATGACCTCACGAACATAGAAAATAGTAAAATAGAAAGAGACGTTTTGAGTAGTGGTTCCCTTTATTTTTACTATAGTTATTTCATTGTAAGTTCATAGGATTGACTTTCTGGGGAGGGCTGTGAGGACCCGCGAGCCAGAGGGAGCCAGCTCGGGCACACCCCTGGGTACAGGCGGCAGGGGACGGGGTCGGTGTCCGCGCTGTCCCCCGCTGTTTCCCTGGGGTAGCGGGAGGAGACCACAGTAGGTGCTCAGCCTGTATTTGTTGAGCATGTTGTAACGCATCTGTTTGCCTCAGAAAGCACAAACTGTTCGCCTCCATCACCTTGACTTTGTGGGCTGAATCCAACCCACAAATGGGTTTCGTTTGGCTCTCAGAATGTTTTTAACATTTTAAAAAAATTCGCTGCCAAAATTGAAAAGTCAAGAGATTTTTGCATGAAATTCCGCATAAACCTAGATTTGCAGCCTCTCTTGCAAAGTCAGAAGCTCTGGGCACATCGGGCCTGAGTTTCTCATGATGACAGAGGTCAGGGCTGAGGGGCAGTCACCCCCTTCCGACAGGGCGTGAGCCTGCCCCCGTTCGCCACAGTCCACACCCCTCCCTGCAGCCACACGCGGGGCCTCTTCATTCATTTACATAACCCGCTGGGGCCTGTAGCCAGTTGCATTGTCATGGCCATCTCGGCCTCCATTTTAACTCTTGCCATGGTGCCCCCTCTCCCCCCAAGATTCAGACCGCCTAGAGCACAGGCTCTGTGATTTAGGCCACCTGGGGCCTCCATTCCTTCTCTAGGGCCCTGCACACAGTAGGTCCGCAGGCCCTGGAATTCACTTAAATGTTTGCTGTTGGACGGATCTCAACCCCCCTAACTGGGGCATGCACTCGATCCAAACCCTGACTGGCCGGAATGTGACAAAGAGGTTGACCAAGGCCAGGGTTTAAAAATACCCCAGGGCTGGTCAGCTGCACACACTCGGAGGTGTTGAAACCAGCGGGCGAAGTCTGGCCGGGGGCCAGCCCCCCGACTTTTCGCTGTGTGAATATGGGCCACCAACAGTTCCCGGTGGGGGTGAGGAGGCTGGGCTGCAGCCCCTCCCCCACCGCCCTGCTTGGGAAAGGTCAGCACTAAGTTTATAAACAGCATCGGGTGACACAACATATTTTCGCATAAAGGGTTACCAGGCAGAGCGTGGACACAGGGCGGCCTCCCCTGGTGTTTTCACGCCGTGGTCAACGGGCATCTTGATCCGGGATGTTGCTCCGCTGGTGGTCTTCCTACAGAAGCCGCTGGCCTTCAGAGCCGCTGTCCAGCCCGCTGGAGCCACGGTTAAAAATAAGGCTCACAGCACTGTCCCCTGGGGGACAGCCAGCCTGGGGGCTGGCCAGGGGAGGAACAAGCTTTGCCTGGGCGCCTACTGAGTGCCAGGCGCGTCAGAGGCTTTAGCTCATTGAGCCTGGGGAGGGAGGGACTGTCACCCCATTCACAGGGTGGGGAAACTGAGGCCAGGGAGTGCTGCCGCTCACTGGGTCGAGGTTTCTTGGGAAATTCATGGCAGCGCTGGCGTTCAAGTTCACGAGGCCAAAGTGCCAAGAAGTCAGGGGCTCAGCGCTGGTCTCAGAAACAACGCCCACCAAGCACGTCCAAAACCTGCTCCTCCCTCTGGCTTCCCAGTGGGAAGTCTCGTGGAGCTGGCATTTGGGAGCTGGGGGCGGGGAGGTAGACAAACATTAAGAGGTAAATTAAATATATTGTGTTTCAGACGACAGTAAGTACCGCGGAGACAAATACACCAGAAGGCAGATGGAGAGTCGCAGAGAGGCACCGGTCCACATGCGGAGCCAGGGGAGACCTTGTCGAGCAAATATTTGAGGACAGACTGAAAGGCCCGAGGGATTGAGCAATGAGGATCGCTGGAGAAAGAGCGTTCCTGGCGGAGGAAACTCCGAGTGCGAAGGCCCGAGGCTGGATTCCGCCTGGCCCGCGCGAGGGTGGCGAGGGTGGCGAGGAGGCCGGTAGGGCTGGGCAGCAGGAGCGAGGGGCGGCCTGGGAGGAAGCGAGGGCGGAGAGGAGGGGGTCGAGCTGCAGAGCCTCGCACACTGTTGGGAGCAGCCGGGCTGTTCTCTGGTGGAGGTGGGAGCCATGGCAGGCCCTGAGCAGGGGAAGGCGGGGTCTGGTGTAGCTTCTGAAAGAATCCACCTGGCCGCGTGTGGGAAATGGGCTGTCAGGAGCCAAGAGGGAAGGGGGACAAGCAGAGAGGAGGTGCCTGCAGGGGTCCGGGCAAAGGACCATGGTGACGGGGCCCAGGCGGTGGCCGTGGAGGTGGGAGGTGGGGAGAAGTCCGTGAACTCACGCTCTGCACATGTTTCAAAGCGGGAGCTGGCAGGACGCACTGCGGGACCACATGTGGGTGACTCTGGGCTCCAGGAGAAGCGACGGGAAGGGGGGAGCTTCCACTTTTGGGAGCACGGTGCCAGCTCCCACAGGAGGGCGGCTGTGGAACAGCCCTTCCCCGGCGCCATGGGAGACCTGTGCGAGGCCCTTCCCAAATACAGCGGGCCTGGCTTTCTGAAATCCCCTCCCCTGGTTCAGACTGAGGTTTCTCCCCAGGTCCCCCACTTCACCCTTGGTCCCGAGTCCCTGGTAAATTGTACAGAAGCCACCAGGTCCTCTCTCCCCGGTGCCTAAAGACTGGCAGACACTTCTGCAGTCCTCACTATGTGCCTGGAGGGGGCCTAGCCTTGGCCTGTGTGAGCTCGTCTGACCACCACACTTCCAAATAAGGGAGCTATTATTACATCTGTCTCGTGAACGATGGGAACACTAAGGCCCAGAGAGGTTAAGTCACTTGTCTGGCGTCACACAGCTAGCAAGTGGCAAAGGCAGGATTTGATCCCAGGCAGTCAAGCCCAGGGCTCATGCTCTTAAGTGATGCACTGTCTTATGACAAGCTCACCAGTGACCATGAGGGGCCAAACTGGGCTTGAAGAATTA
>CM052547.1:85241050-85330576 GCA_028533065.1 Trachops cirrhosus
TGGGCGGGGGCCTGCGGGGTGGTCTCGCTCTGCACTGGGGCAGGCGCAGTCATGGCTTTGACATGGAAATGATGCCACCCTGTGAGCTTAGAATAAAAGTGGGCAGGACACGGACTCTCAGAATCTGTCTTTCTGACCTGAGAAGGCAACCCTAAGACCACACCCTTCCTGATAAATCAGATCGACTTTACTGTTGGTAGTTTCCTTGTACAATCACTGGTTCATTCAACAAACACTTATCGAGCACCAGACATGTCCACAGGAGGTCTTGAGCAGACATAGTAGGACTGTTGCGGGGGCTGCTCGGTGGCCAGTTGTTGTTTGTACCTGATCACTGTACCTGTCCATCGTCCCATCTGTTAGTCCCAGCACCACGGTTTTCTTTTGGAGAATCGCTCCTCCCCAGCTCTCGCTGCATGTGGCTCGGGAGGGCCTGGGTGTCTTCCCAACAAGAGCGTAAGAGGGGCCAGGCCAGGGCAGTGAGCATATGCCTTTCCCCAGCCCCAGGGATTGGTTCTGGAGTAAGCATGTGACCCATGTCTGGCCAACCAGAGTCACCCCCCAGACTTGTGCTGGGTCCATAGGAGAGTCAGCTTCTATCCACTTGGCTGACTGACCTGCCAGAATGAAAGCCCAGGAAAAGCTGAGGACTCTCTTTGCCACCACACGGAGAGACCCCATGTGACAGAGCTGACAGTTGGAGAGAGCATGATTCCTAGGCAACAGGTGCTCGTCTGGATCCAGCCTTTCCTGAAGCTCAGCCCATCTCAGGATTCTTCATTCATATAAACCAATGCATTCATGCACACTTTTCTTTACATCTTCACCCGAGGACACTCTTTCATTGCTTTTAGAGAGAGGGAGGGAGAGAGAGAGAAACATCCATGTGAGAAAGAAACATCATCTAGCTGTCTCTAAGACACACCCCAACCGGGGGTCAAACCCACAACTCAGCCACGTGCTCTGGGAACCGAACCCGCAACCCCCGGCTACCAGACGATGCTCCACCCAACTGAGCCACACCAGCCGGGGCTCACACTTTTTTTCTTAAGCTGCCTTGAGTTGAGTTTGTCACTTTCAACCGAAGACCCAGATGATGCGAGTGGGTAAATGGCCATTTCCAGGCTGAAAAATAAGCAGCTACGGCGAAAACAGACCATGAGAAATCCATGGAGAGACATCCTTGTAAAGAGTAACCAGGAGAGAAAACCAGTGCTGACTTTAGGGAAGAGGTGGCCTTTTGTCCTTTTCCCACAGAAGTTCGTTATTCGTTCAGAGTTTCGATATTCTAATAGCAATGATGGTTTTCCTCATGATGACCAGGTCTCGGGCCTGGACCCAGCCTGTTCACCCTCACGACAGCACCACGAAGCAAACGCTGTTGCCCTCACTTCACGCCACACAAATCGGAGGCTCAGAGAGGCGAGGCGACTTGCTCAAGGCCACACAGCAATGAGACACCGAGACGCTAACTCTGAACCCCAGCCTTTTCACCCCTCTGTTGTGCTGCCTCGTTCCTGAAGTTTTGCCCAAAACATGAGTTACCGAGAGATGGTAAACAGATATTCAGGGACAAAAATAAAGTGGCGGATGTGAACATGTGTCACCCAGACCGCCTTCCAGGAAAGCCTCGCTGCTCAGCCATGGAGGGAGTGGTCAGCAGGCAGCGTCCAGCAACTTTAGGGGCTGCCTCAGCTGCAGAGAGCCCCCTCACCCCCGGCCAGGCCCGTCAGAGCATTCGGGAGCAGAGGGTGTCCAGTGGGAACAGAGTGGGGGGCAGGAAACGAGGCTGAGAGGAGCAGGGAGGCAGTTCACCCGGAGTGGTGTGGGGTTGGCGGGGGGGCATTTGACAAACAGTGCAGAACCCTTGGAACCCAGGGTGAAGCCACAGGGCCCCTTGCTCCGAAACTGTTGAGCATTTCAAGATGGCGATAGCAGAGCAGTAAACCAAAGGAAGGGCCCTTCAGGGCACGGGGTGCCCGCCCGTGAGGTCAGGCCTGAAGCCACAGGTAGGAACTGGATTCTATTTTCTGTACGGGTGAGACATGAACCCTCAGGGACAGCAGGCGACTCGTCCCCAGTCCCAGAGATGGCCAGTGTTGGAGTCAGGATTCGAATTCGGGTTTTGTTCTCACAACTGAAATGCTGGCTGAGAGGGCCACAGGCGGACGAACGCCCGAGGCCGTGGGCGGCCAGGATTAGGGGTTTGCTGCCCTGAGACCCCGTGGTCAGAAGACCTAACACCCATCCCCTCCTCGCTTTCACCTCTCACAGTGGTGCCCACGTCCTCACATACCCAGCATCCCTTGCAACTAAGGCAGGCTTGGGATCAGCTCTGCCCATGAGATAGGAGGGAAGCTCTTCTGCAGGCCCCAGGAAAGCTTTTACTTTGGGTTAAAAGGAACTGTGTAGCTGCGCTGCCCTTCTTCCTTGCTCCTCCCTTAAGAAGAACAGAAGCATCCATCCTCACACCCCAAGGGAGAAGCCACGAGGGGTGCGGAGATGCCAGCAAGAGCCCTGATTCCCTTGAGCCATGAAGTCAACAGCTGCCTCCCTGAGAACTTCGTATTATGTGGGGGAAATAAACTCCGGCTTGTCTGAGCCACGGTCCGTTGGATTTCCGGTTCCTTGCAGCCGGATGCATTTCTCTCCGTCACAGTCACAGGACCGACTGTAGTAGTGGTAGGTTGCTCTGGATCCCCCCTGTACACACGGAGAGACTGAGGTCTGACACGGAGAGGAACTTCCCTGGGTCTGGGTCCCCTGTGGAGTCACGAGTTCAGTGACTCATCGTGCAGGGCTCCTTCTGTCACGCTGTCCCTCCTGGTCTATTGTACACTTGACCAACAGCTGCTTCGTACATTACACATGCAGCAGTGTGACCTCGGTGCTGAGTCCTTCTGCTCTCTTACGTAAATAGCCCCCAGGCCACGGTCTCCATGCCTCCGGACCCAGGACAAGTTCCCACATCCTTTAAAAAGATGAGTTAACCAAATGTAGAGCCCGTGCTCCTGGAAAGGTGTGAGTCACGGATCGAGGAACAGAAGGTTCACAGCCAGGGCTCTGCCCATCACGCTCCGGGTCCTGCCCGCCCCCCCTCCCCCCGGCCTTCCACGGAGCTTGTTTACTGAAGCTCTGACTCACCCACAGCCGCTTTCCGTCAGCTCGGACACTCGCCTCGTTCTCTGCTCTTTCTGTGCCCAGCTGGTGGCCTTTAATTAGGTGCCATGAACTTCCTGTCTCTGTCTATGTTGCCTTTCCCCCTGTTTTTAGAGGATTCTCTAAATATTATAGAGACAACAATTAATAATAATGGCGATCATAGCAATGGCAACACTAATGCTAAGTGCCTGAAGTGAACTTAAATTTCTCTGTCCTCGGAAATCACCGTCTAAGTAGTATTACTAGTAGTACTTCATGCACAAGGAAGCTAAGGCTGAGGAAAGGCAAGTCACGCGCCCAGGGTGCCAGAGCCCAGACCGAGTGGCCCGTCAGGGTCGTCTCAGGCCGCGCCACCGCAGTGCAGGCTGCGGCCACACGCACTGCTGACTTAGAGCGCACGGGCGAGTAGGGACCGGGGTGCATGTGGCGTCCCGAGGCTTCTAAAGGACCAAGGCTCTTTGCAGTCTCCCTTCCCACCATCGTCATCCACAAGTCACCAGCTTGTCCTCAGGCTGGTCACCTAATGTCACAAGATGACTGTCACAGCTCACTCATCACCACTTCACACAACAATGTCCAAAGCAGAAAGGAAAGGAAAGAGGCAAATACGTCTCTCTTCGTGTGCCTCTTTCTTATCAGAGAGGAAATGCTTTCCCAGAATCCCCCAGCAGAGTTTCCCTTTGGCCAGACCTGGGTCACATGGCCGCCCCTGGGCCCGTGACAGGTCCGGGAGAACACAATGGACATGACTCCCTTCAACCAAGTGTGGCTTATTTCCCAGGGCCGGCTCGGGGCGGCTGGAAAAAGTCAGCGTGTCAGCAGGGAGGAGGGGGGCACGGCCATTGGCAAGGCAACCCCCAGGGTCTGACACCCAGCATTTAAAAACGCTTAGTAGAGACGCCACTGCTGGTTTGCAAGATTGTTGTAGGTGGTACGCAGATGAGGTTGTGTGTGTGTGTGTTTTAAATTTTAGTATTTATTAAATATTTATGTGCATTTGAAAAATACATGTATCACTAACTCATCAGAACCGTGGATATTAGTTCTCCAGATGAAACTATGATATTTTAGGGTTTTTTTAAACTACATCAGTTAAAGAAAAATGGTAAGTAATATTTCACTTACTTCAGGATTTGGCAATTGTAAGAGTAGGAAACGCTGTTCTGTGTTAT
This sequence comes from Trachops cirrhosus, assembly GCA_028533065.1. Classification (NCBI taxonomy): domain Eukaryota; kingdom Metazoa; phylum Chordata; class Mammalia; order Chiroptera; family Phyllostomidae; genus Trachops; species Trachops cirrhosus. The sequence continues at coordinate 85,245,385 of CM052547.1, forward strand.
CCTGCTTGGCCCTTTTTCCAACTTCTCAAAGGCGTTCTGCCTTCAGCCTCCCTCTTGAGGAATATAAACACCCACAAAGATTTTTGCATCATCTGCAAATATGATTCAAATACAGCCTCCAGCTCAAATTCAATCCAGGCTCCCTCGGCCGGGAAGGCAGGCAGCACGACTCCCGGCCTTTCCTGGTAGGCCACCTCCGTCTCGGTGGTTTCACAGCCGTATGGGGCCTGCCCCTCCTGCCGTAAGCGGCCTCGGATACTATTTCTGAAAGAACAAGATACAAATATTAAACTGAGTGACCACTTGGGATTCACGTCCTTGCTGGGGATTTTTAAACTTTCCTCAAACATGAGTTCTTTTCGTTTACACAGGAATCCGAGGGTCCGTGGCAAGAACTGGACAGATAAATGACAGCCCAGTGACACAATGAGCTATGCCAGAGCTTTTGTTCAAAGGAATGAGCTAAATTAATACATGCCAACATCAAAAGACCTCCAGGGCCTATGGCGGTGTGTACAGTAGCAACCAGGGATAGACAAACCTTTTCCAGAAAGATCCACGTGATCCCCCGTGCAGATACTGCGGTGAGCCACGGTAGCACAAAGCAGCCACCGACGGCCCTCGAACACATGGACAGGACTGCGTTCCAATAAAACTTTATTGATGGGTGCTGAGATTTTAATATCATAATTTCCGTGTATCATGAAGTACTATTCTTCTTGTGATTTTTTCCCTGAACCACCTGCAAATGTAAAAAAAAATGCAAAAACCACCCTCAGCTTGCAGGCTGTACAAAACCATGCGGGAGGGTGGATTCGGTCTACGAGCTGTAGTTTGCTGATCCTCATGTAAACACCGGTGCCAAAGAAATGATAGAGAAACAGGAAGCAGAAAGAGATGCTACCGTGTGTGTGTGTGCTAACGTATGTGTGTGCATGTGTGATGTTCAGAGAGTGAAAAAGATTTGTTTGCCCATCTACAAGGACAGGGAAAAACAGGCAGGAGGAAGTGCTGCTGGAGAGGGAGCTGGGAAAGAGCAGATGAAGGCAGGAAGGAGACATTTTTCACTGCCGCCCTTTCACACTGTTTGAATTTTTCTCCATGTGCGTGTGTCACCTGTACAAGACAGACGCTTTTGCCAAAGCCAAAAGGATGCCTACACACCCGCTGCCAGGACCCAAAAATGATGATCTCAATAAACCCAGTAGGCAACCATGGTACAACTCCAGGGGGCGCTGTCCCCAGGCCCATATACAGAATGGAGACCCCCGGACCCGTGCCGGGATCACCCAGTTGGCGACGAAAACGCGTCCCCGGCATTTGTCTGAAGTAAAATTAATAAGCAAATATTGAGGAAGTCTGGTTGGGGCGGACACTGTGGGAGGGGCACTAAAGTCTCGCTATTTTCGTTCTATGCTGTTCCTTATCTGGGTCACAGTAAACCCATGTTCTGCCAATATTTACTTTTGATCTTTGCTCTGGAGTGGAGGAAAGATGCCCAGGCTCAGCATAAATATGAGGGTGGAACTGAGAGTTATGAGAAGAGAAAGGAACTCACCCTGAAATAAAACCGCTTCGAGAACTAAAATATGAAAATGCCACTCGTTTCTCAGAAGCACTCAAAGGCCAAATTGGCTTGTTCAACACCCTCTCCTGGGACTCCACTCAGCTTTCCCGGCAATTCGGGGTTCTCTGAGACGCATCGGGAAGCATTTCACCTTAGGTTAGAGACCGTGGAGGGCAGCACCCCACTCGGTTAGCAGCGGACAGGGATTTTTGGTTGGCGATGGTACCAAGACATTTCACATAAAGGTAGACATTTCTGGCTTCCCCTGAACTATACCTGGAGCTCAGCCACCTTGGGCCCACATTCCCACGCGGAAACTTCGGGCTGTGCACAGATGGTAGTTGCACTTTGCTGATGGGACAAGGGCTACCAGTTAGCCGTCGTCCCCACCACTCTCTGTCACCCTCCATCCGGGCTGCTTCACTCACGTCTTTCATTTATACTCCATTCACTCTCCATCAGTATTTACTGAGCATTTACTACGTGCCAGGCACTGGGATTATAGCTGTGAACAAAACAGACTAAAATTCCTCAGTTCTTGCAACTTAGGGGCCAAAAATAGGGTGGAGGAGTGAGAGAGAGAGAGAGAGAATCTACACAGCACAGGTGAGTCTGGCTAGCAGATCCTGCCTTTGTCCCCAGGCACAAGACGGCCCCTCCGTTCAGTGGCTTTGATGCCCCAAGAGCCCAGAGTGCAGTATGGTTGAGAGAGAATTCTCTCAATGTATTTTATAGGGTGATTCTGATTCTGCATGAAAGGAGACCTTCCCCCGCCTCCCGCCCCAACAAAAATGGGATTCTTTCCATGTGCTGTTTTGTGCCTTACTTTTTCACTAGTGACACCCTTAGAACTATTTCCCGGGGAAGCTGCTTTTTTCCTGGCCCTCTTTGTAAGGGGAAGCTTTCGCGTGGCTCACACGGTATCTCGGTCTGGCCTGTAACACAGGCAAAGTCTACTGAAACGCCATGAATCTTCGTAATGTTGAGTGAAAGAAGCCAGACGGGAAGGCACCCAGATTGTGTGATTCCACTTATGTAAAGTTCAAAAGCAGTAAAACTGATCTCTGGGCTTCGAGTTCAGGACTTTGGTTGAACTTGGGGCGGGGTGAGGGGGGACTCGCTGGGAGGGGACGTGAAAGGGGCTTCTGGAGTGCTGTTTGTGTATCTGAGTGCTCCTCACATGACTGTGTCCACTTGGTGACAATTCACTCTGTGATGCACGCACTTTTCTGTGCAATTAAAAAAAAACCCACAGTGTTCTCAGAACACGGGCCCTGCTGAATGGAAACGTGCATTTTGCGCTCTCGCCACATGTGGCCATGTGTGACCGTTTAGAGGAGTAGATAGGAAGTTGGGAAACCCCGGTCTGAGTCTTGGCTCGGCCACTGTTAAATGCGCGTCCCCGGACAGATGACTTAACCTCTCTGAGCCTCCCTGTCTTCATCTGGACTCCTCTCCAGGCCCACGAGGCCCACGGGATGCACCTCTGCCAACCGCTCCCACTGGGTCTCCCAGCCCTCCCTGCTCTTTGTGTAAGCTCTGGCCACGTGGGGGCCACCATCCTGTCCCTCCTACAGCAGTGCTTCCTGCTTCCTCGGGGCCTGTGCGCCGCCTGCTCCTGACTCCTGGTGCTGTCCTCTGCCTGCTTTTCTTGCCTCGGGTTCTTTTTTCCCCATTCCTGTCTCGGTTTAAGTGCCGCCTCCTCCAAGAGCCCCTCGCTGACTGCTGACTGTTCCCCACACCAGCCACCATCAGGGGCATTTCCGGGTCTCATGTTCTTCCCTCCTCCTCTGCCAATCTGGAATCGCCACGTTCGCGTGGCTGCTGTTGTTTGTTCCACGCTGCCTCTCCACCCACCCACTCCACGAGATCCCGGATCTCCATTGTCTTGTTGGTCGCCACATCCTCGTCGCCCAGCAGAATAAATATCTGTTGGTTTAATTAATCGATCCACACAGTGATCTGATTCTACTTTATAGAATCTTGAAGGGGTTCCATGAGACGGTGTTTTGAAAGTGCATTTTACGCAGCCAGGTTTATAAAACGGAGAGAACATCGGAAGCCTTGCTTGCCCGTGCGTGGTTAACTCCACTGAGAGGGATCCCGACAGGCCGAGGATACCCCTGGAGCCACACCTTCAGGGATCTGGCCTGCGCCGGAAGTCACGTCACCTCCTGCGGCTCATCTTTGGTGCTGCTGGCCATTTGCCTGGAACACCATCGCTGATGTTCGCATTTATTTCTGTAACATCTCGGTACCTACCTATTTCTATAATATCTCAGCACCGTGGTGCTTAAGTCATTCAGAAGCACGAGTCGTGAAAAATGCGTCTGCGGCCTTCCGACCCCCGCCCCAGATGAAGCGAGCGTCTCCAGCGCCCCGTGCGTGCTTCCAGCAACGTTCGGTACCTAAACAGGCACACGGAGGGACAAGCCCACCTTGTCTGTCCGCACGGGAAGGACCTGCTTGTGCACACGGCTCTGGGTCCTCGCTCTCTCTCTCTCATCGCTGCTGTACGGTCCATTTCTGCACCACCGCACACGAAAGGGTTTTGGTCTTTTGAGAGACCCTGTGGCACTCCGGTAGGTGTTAGTCCCTTCCCCTCCTGCTGGACACGGAGGGTGGCTCCAGACTTCTGCGGGGCAAACCCTGCCACAGGGAAGGCCCTGGCGCATGCGTCTCCGGGCCCAGGACAGTCGCTGGGCCCCTCTGAGCCTGTTGAAGGGACCAAAGCTCACCCTTCCCTCTGAGACTCATCTCCACCCCACCCCACCCACCCCCCACCAAACAGCCTCCCTGATGTTTGTGTTTTGGCCTTTTAAAGACTTTTTCAGAATTGACTTTGGCTTCTTGGCCTGAACGCTGAAGTGTTTGAGCTGATAAGATAGCGGGCTTGCAGATGGGGGATGGGAGTCAATAGTTACCTTGGAGGCCCTCGCCCCAGCGGAGGAGGGGGCCTCGGCCCCTCCGCGGCTCCTCAGTGGCTGTCCCCACCGCCAGCAGCAGGCAGTGCGGACCGAGGAGGGTGAATCCCTACCGGGTCCCAGACAGGCTTGGGGAAGTGGCGAAGGCGGCGAGGCAGCCGCACGCAGGCCGCTCCTCCGCGGTTCCTTGCGACCTTCAAGCACCGTGTTGAGAGCGCCCAGCCAGGGCCAAGGGCCCAGGGCCGGTGTATTTACCGGAGCCTCTTCTAAAGCAAACAAGACACTATGGGCAAGTTGGAGCAAAGTCCTGGCAAACCTGAGCGAAGGCTCAGGCACATCCCGAAGAGGCCTCGCGCCCTGAGGGCCCGCGGGGACCGCAGAAGGGCCCTGCCTCCGTGGCTGTGACAGATGACACTGCCAGGCCCTGGCGGCGTCAGCACGCGCTAGCTGCTGTTACCTCATCCTGGGGTGTTCACCTGCCGGGCACTGACTGAGGTCCCGACCACAGAAGGGAACCAGTCCGTTCAGATTCCCCCGCCTTCCAGAACTTTCTTCGGTCTAGCATGGCAGAGAAATGACAAACAGGCAAGAAGTGCCCAGGGTGCTGGGTGCTGCAATGGGGGACAGACAGGCTGCGGGGGCCAGCAGGGGTGCTGCCCAGCCTAGGGTGGGAGAAGGCCTCCCCAGCCGGCTCCCTGGGGCTCCCTGGGGCTCCCCGAGGCCCACAGCCTCTGCGTTACCTGGTCCTCCCCACCTTGCTGTCAGGGTCAGCGTCGCCAGCTGGTCCACACTCCGTGCCCACTCCTGCCTCGGGTCCTCATATCGCTGCTCCCTCTGCCTGCAGCATCCTCACCTCTCACCTACCTCCTCAGCGGAGAAGTCACCTCCTCCTCCAGGAAGCCTTTCCTGATTCCCCGGGATGGGCCTGGTGCCTCCTCAGGACTGCAACAGGCTCCTGTACATCCCCAGCCCAGCTCTGATCACTCAGGACTGAGGTCACCTGTTCGTGGGTGACAGAGTGGTCCCGGATCCAGGCCCTGTGACTGGCCCACCTGGATTCAAATGCTGGCTCCCCTCTTAGCTGTAATACCGTGGGTCAGAGTTTTCTCATCTGGAAAATGGAGGTTTTGGTCACACACACCTCATAGGACGGATGTGGGGAAGAGGAGATTTAATGCAAGTGATGAGAACTGAGCGCAGAGTTCACGCTCGGTAAAGGTTGGCGGATTGTTGCAATCCGCCCCGTCTCCCATCTCTCTCACAGACCGTAGTAGTTGCTCACTTAACCCTGGCTGGATGAATAACTGCAGCCCTTCAAATGAGTTTGTGAGGATGAGCAGTGGGGGGAGGGGGGATGCTCGTGACCTGAAGGAAAAGTTTTCAAAAACACAACACTAAATAGTGGAGCAGCCTGATTTACAGCTGGGCACGTGTGCACGCATGTGTGTGCATGCACGCGTGTGCACATGTGCGCACGCACACACACACACACCGGTGCCCTGGCTGAGGAGAAAGAACAAAAACAATGTTCAATGTGGTTGCATTAGGACGGGACAAAGAATAATTTTTCTTCTTTCTTGTTTGATGTGTTTTTTCCTCCTCTTCTTTAATAAGCATTGTTTCCATTTAAATGGGAAGAAAATAACAACAAGGCTGGAAAAGGGAGCCCGCGAGCCCTTTCTGTGCCACACAGTTTTCCCACAAACCGGGGCGGGGCCGGGCGGGGCGGGGCGGGGCGGGGCGGGTGCTCCGAGAAAAAGCCGCCCTTTAGACGTGAAGCAAGAGTGGGAAAACCAGAGCCATTGGGCAGTGGCCAGTGGCGGTGTCAGCTGACCTGGGGGAAGTTGTACGAATAATGACAAAGCAACCCTCTCCCAGCACAGGGCACTGTGGGACGTTCTGGGTGCTGCCACTTCCGCAAAGCCTCCCCAAACCCCCAGCCTGGGCCAGCAGCCCCCACCTCCCTGCAGCCCGGCGTGGGTCACACCACTGCGACTGCAGAGGGTCTACTATGTGTCCCCTTCGCGTGTGTTACCTGGCCCAGCCTGGCCCCGACAGCCTACCTGCAGTCAAGCCCCAGGTCACTATCATTAGCCCCATTTCAAAGGCGGGGAACAGGCTCAAAGGGTGGAATCCTTTGCCCAAGGTTGCCCAGTTGGTAAATGGCAGAGTCCGAATCTCACACGGTTTGGCTCCGTCCTTGTCTGTGGTTGGCGTCATTCCTCTCATTTCTCCTAAAGCAGATGGTGCGTTTCTAGAGGGAGGGGATTAGGTCACCGTCTTCCTCATGTATGGGTGGGTGGGTGGGTGGATGGATGATGGACGGACGGGTGGGTGGGTGGGTGGGTGGATGGATGATGGACGGATGGGTGGGTGGGTGGGTGGGTGGATGGATGGATGGATGAGGAGCTGGGTGGATGGATGGAAGGACAGGTGGATAGATGGCAGGCAGATGGATGGATAGATGAGCGGAATGAATATGTCAGTAATTAATTAAACCAATGCTGACGGGAGGCAGGAGGCGCTAAGAGGATGAGCGGGCCTGTTCTCGGACATCGAATGTGCCCTTCAGAAAGGCTGAGGCGGGCAGCTCTGGGGCCATACTGGGCTTCAGACTTGTTTTGTTTGGTTGTCACAGGCTTTTAAATTTTTTAATTGACTGTCATTATTTAAAATTATGAAATTTCACGTTAGAACTCTAGATTTTTTACTTCTTGTGCGAAATCGAGCCAGCGCACATGCCAGGAAACAATGCGCCAGGACCGGCAAGGCTGAGGCCTCTGGGACACCACAGTCCCCACTGGTCCCCAGGGGCCTCCTGCTGCTGAGGTTGGTGTCAGCGGTCATTTGTCATGGCATTTTCCACCGGGTTTTTCTCATGATACAATTATAAGGAAAACGCAAAACCCCTTGCACCCAGCTCTCCATCAGAAGTGGGAAAATGAAAATAGGTGAAGAGAAAGCCGGGAGAGGAGGTATTTGTGTGTGTGTGGTAGAGAATATTCCTGTGGGTCTGAGGAGCTGAGGCGCCTGTTTTCCTGCGCAACCGTGGAGTTCAGTGGGTAAGGGCACAGATGCTAGAGCCTGACAACCCAAGTTCAAGCTCCAGCTCTGCTGCATACAAGCTGTGTGGCCTTGGGCAAGTCACTGAACCTCTCTGGGTCTGTTTCCTCACCTGCAAAGCAAAGGTTGGCGTCAGTCTCACTTCCCAGGGTGTCACCTAATAACCTCACCCAGGGCCGGCTTTGGTCTCTCATGTGACCTGCTTGGGCCCTGAAGGTCCCCAGTGGACGTTCTCAACCAAGGGGCATGTGGCAGTGTGGAGACATTTAGAGTTGTTACAGCTTGAGGGGAGGTGCTGCCAGCATTTAATGGGTAGAAGCCGGGGAGGCTGTTAAACATCCTCCAGCGCTTAGGACAGACCCCAGCGCAAAGGATTATGCAGCTCCAAGGGTCACTAGTGCTGACACCGGGGAGCCCTGGTCTACGAGAACCTGGGCCACCGGAGGGGATGGCTCAGGGCCAGACATCTGAGAGGCCCTAACGTTCTCTCAGGGGAGGTCAAGGTTGAAGAGGGTGCCCTGGGTGTTGCAGGAGGCATTGCCTCCAGCCCGGAGCCACCCAGCCCCCAGGATCATCAGGCCTCGAGGATCGTCCCATTTCAGGGTGCCTGGACCTAGCCTGTTGCCAGCCCCACTAGCCAGATAAGGGATGTGTCCCTGGCGCCTCCTGGTGGCCTCATCCCTGAAGTACAGACACTCCTTAGCCTGGGGGTGGGGACTTGGCCCAGAGTTGTTCTTCATCCAGACTAGCTGGGAAAGTGGGGATTCAAGGTACTAGAAGGTAGCAACGAAGGTTTGGGAGACAGACTGACAAAGGTTTGAATCCCACTTGCCAGAGACCCAGAGGACACCTTGGACAAATCCCATGACCCCTCTCTGGGCCTCAGTTTCCTCATCTATAAAATGGAAATGATGTTACTTACCCTACAATATTGTTGAGAGAATTAGATTAAGTAACATACAGAAATAGGTGTCGAATAAAAATATCGGGTGCTCCATAACCCTCCTCCCTGTCACTTGTGTCCACGTAAAGCCATAGCCATTTGCTTTTGAAGAACTTCTAGTGTACCCAGAGTGATTTTTAAATAAGTACCAAATAAATAATTTTGTTGCAAAAGCATACTTAGCGATAGGAAAAGGGCTCCACAGTATATGATCCAATGACCATAAGCCTTAAAAACACTGTACCCAGGGGGAATCCCACCTTTGTCCAATATATCTGTGTTTTTAAATATGTTTATTTGTAACATATGTAAGAAACAAAGACCTAATTTTCTTAGTATGTAAAAGAGCTCTTATAAATGAATAAAAAAAGACAACTGCCCAACAGAAAAAATGGGCAGAGGACAGCAAGGCGTTGCTGCCAGAAAAGAAATACAAATGGCCCGTCGATACACTTTGAAATTCTCAGCCTGCCATGAAGGGGCAGAATAGGCAGGCTGGCGCTTCGGCGAGCGGCGAGCGCCTCTCCTGCTATCTGTCAAGGCAAAGATCAAGAGCTCCGATAGTGGCTGGCCTTTGCTGGAGGGTGGGAAAACCAGGGCTCACGGTAGGCTGCCTTTCTGAATGTCAGTAGGCAGGTATGACCTCAGAGAGCACTTAGGCAATTAGTGTCAAAATTTAAAAGCATGTCTGCCCTATGACTGGGCAGTTCAGCTGCGAGGAATTTATCCCTTAGAAGGCGATCCACCTAGACGGGGAGACATCTGTGAAAGGGACACTAATTGCAGAGTCGCGTGTCCTGCACAAGACTGGAATCGTCTCGTGGCTGTCGGCAGAGGGCCGGTTAACTGAACGGTGGTGTTCAGACAGTGGGAGAGCGCTTTCCTGGTGCTGGTCTGGAAGGATCTCCACCGTACATTATTAAGTTTAGAGAAGATCCAAAGCAGTGCAGGACAGGGTGTGTGGTATGCTTCTATTTAGAGAAACAGCTCCAGGAATCCACGCACACGTCTGCTTATCTCCACTCTGAATATCTCTGTGATGATCCCCGGGAAATAATAAACCGGGATGGCTTCTGGGGAGGGAGCAGGCATTCTGGAGCTGGGGGGGGAGCGGGGGGTGGTGAAGGGTTAGAAGGAGAATAGCCACTGTAAATATTTGGGTGTACTTTCAGTTATTTTTCATGTGAATATGTTTTCTTATTTTTAAAGAAATTTCAATGCATCGATAGACGAAAGAGAGAAATCCAGGCAGGGCATGCTCGAAGTGTCAGTGGTGCCTGTCTCTGGGGGGCTGGTGTGAACTCGGGGTGATGTTTATTTTCTTCTTTTTAGTTAGACGGACTTTCTGCATTTTAAAAATAATTATCTAGGAATAATTGGTAGTTAAAAAATTATTAAAAAGTAGACCTTCAGTGTTTTCTTGGCGGTCAAAGGAAAACTAACTTCTGCATTAAAAAAACAAGCAAACAACAACAACCAAAAAACCCATACACAACAATGACAAGAAAAATGTATTTCCCCAAACAGGCAGATTATCTTTGTGTCCAAGAATGTTAGAGAGTCTAGGGTTGGACGGTTGGAAAAACACGATAAAAAAGTGAGAAGGGATACAGTCAGCCCCCTGTGGACTTGCTGGGCATCGAAACGTGAAGCTTCTAACTCAGATCTGCATTTGAACTAGGTTCCAATGGGCCGCTTACTAGCTGGACAGGTCATTCCAACTCTCTTGGCCTCGGTGTCCTCATCTGTAATATAGACAAACCATTGAGACTCTAGGAGGCTTGTGCGAGGTAATGCCTATCTGCACTTAGCTCGGGGTGTGCACTGAGCGGGACCCAGTTCTGATCCCACGCACGATGGGCCAACAGGGAACAGGCAGGAATTCTGCACACCCAAAGGTGGAGGTCCGGGGGAGGGGGAGAGGCTGAGGGGGGTGCTTTGCTTCCCTGGGGTCAATTTGCCCCAGAGTACCCAGTACCCGCCCAACTCCACTGGGCAAGTCTACCGACGGTTTGGAGAGGGTGACACCAAGTGGTCAATCCTGAAACTACACCTTACAGCCTCAGGTTTAGCGGACGCCTAGGAACGTCCCAGCATCCCCTCCAGCTGTGGTCTTGGGCAAGGCACTGAATCCCTCTGGATCCGTTTTTCAGCTCTAAGAGGGAGATAACCCTGTCTACCTGGTAGAGTAGAGGTGAGGACTAAGTGAGGTAACTCACGGAAATCATATTAGGTTGCCCAACTTCAGGGGGCGCCCTTTATGAAATATGCAAACCAACAAGCACCTCAAAACCTGTGGCTCTCCTGCCCATCACTATCTCAAGCTCCCACTTTCCTTACCTCCCTCTCAGGGCAAATCCCCAACTTCCCCCAGTCCTCTGTCCTGGGTGATTCTAAAGCAAAGTCTTCAAATGAAGCATACACCAGTGGTGTTTCATGGGAAGATATTAGTGGGTACAGGGCCTACTAAATAACTAACACATAACATCCCATTTTCCTTCAGTCATTCTGACTATATCTAGGCAACGGGTCTCAGGTTGATGCCAATGTGTCTTTAATGCCTTTCTAATTCTCACCCCTCTCCCTCTTCAACAAGAAAAGAGAAGGAGACTCGGACTTGAAGCCTTCAGAAGGCAAAGTTATTTGGCCACACTTTAAGAAAGTTAAATGGTTTTATAATATTTACTTTTTGTAGTTACCTCCTATTGAGGACAAATAGTGTTGATTTTCCACTTACCATAGATTTGGTAGATGGTCAATATTTATCAGGCCTTCCTTCTGGCATTCCCCTGGTGGCTCTCTCTGCTGATGGCAGGCTTGGCGGCGTAGCTTTCTTGGACCAATAGAGTGTGAGCTGAGCTTCCAAGCAGATACTTTGAGAGCCAACGTGTTGTTCTGCCATTTGCCCTTTTCTTTCTACTGGGAGAACGGCCTGCCCCAGAGATGGGCTGTTTCTACCACCTGAATTCTGGAGTTAAAAGGCCACATGGACCAGAAATAAACGTTCGTTTTTAACAACCCACTGAGATTCCAGGGTTGTTTGTTATTGCAGTGAAACCTGGCCTGAGTTGACAGATACAGTAGAGATAAAACATTTCCTTTCAAAAATAAATACACTTAAGTAAAATAAATGTGTTTGTTTAAAGAAAAATATTGAGTAGATAATGGTGCCGAAAGTAGGGGACATGCGTAATGGAGACAGTGATTGGAGGACTGAGGTTTGGGACACACTGGTGCCGTGTTTGTTTTTTTAATTTGTATTCAGTGATTAGAGAGAGAGAGAGAGAGAGAGGCATTGATTTGTTGTTCTGCTTATTGATGCACTCACTGGTTGATTCTTGCATGTGCTCTGACCAGGGATCAAACCTGCAACCTTGGTGTATTGGGATGATGCTCTAACCAACTGAGCTACCCGGCCAGGGTCTGGAGCACGGTTTTAAATGTGAAATTGTTACCCCAGGTTGCAGGTGGCTTATCTTAGAGTCCCAAAAACACCACTCAACTCGCTTTTCAAACCCTCCAGTCTGCCTCCCACCACGTAGCCAGAGTGAGCTTTCTAAAGCACAGGTCCGATCAGGTTCCTCCCCTGCTCTAACCCCTTTGATGGTTCCCAGGATGATCTGCCTTCTTCCTGACCGAACGGGCCTGTCATACTCTGTCCCCTCATCTCCATCTTCTCTTCTTCCCCCTCTCTCTGCTCTAGCCACACCGACTTCTTTGTCATTCTTCAAACCTGGCAAGCATGCCCTTGCCTCGGGTAGGAACGTGGCAGTTCCCTCAATCCCTTGGGTCTCTGCTCAGATATTCCTTCCTCAAAGAGTTCCTCCCATACGTGCTGTATCAAATAGCAACCCCCCATTCTCCTGCCCCCATCCTGTTTCTTTATCCATATTACCTATGGCCCCGTGACCGTATTACATATGTGTTCACTGCCTGCGTTCTCCATTAGAATGTTAGCTCCTCGAAGGCAAGGATTTTGTCTGTTATTTTTCACTGCTCTAGCCTCGGTGCCTAGAACCCTGCCTGGAACATAGTAGGTACGCAGTAAGTATTTGCTGAGTGAAGGAATGACCAAGTGATGGCAAAGGCGGACACCAGCAGCTCTAGACCCAAGTTCTGCTAGCATCACGTCCGGCTGATAAGGAACTCCTTTCCAGGGGTTCAAAACTGAGTCTCGTTGGCTACCTCAGATCACGTGTCTCTCCTTGAACCAATCACCGTGGCTAAGCTAAGCCTCACTCGCCTAACCCACGGACAGACTGAGAGTGACGCAGGAGTGTTCTGTAGCAGCGGGTCTACAACTGTTTTTGGCACCAGGGACCATTTTCGTGGAAGGCAGTCTTTCCACAGAGCGCGGTTGGGGGCGGGGGCAGATGGTTTCGGGATGATTCAAGGGTGTTATATTCGTGCTCACCTCCTGCTGCGCGGCCCAGTTCCTAACAGGACAGGCCCTGACTGGTACCCGTCTGCGGCCTGGTCTGCCGCTGGGAGGTTGGGGAAGCCTGTTCTGTAGGAGAACCATGATGCTGTGAGGTGATGGATGCTAGGCAGGTAAAACAAGTCATCCACCACAGAGAGGTCGAGTATTCACCTAGCTGAGTGCCTAGGACCTCGTGTGGGTTCTGTGAGCCAGGAGCCTCACTTGGGGTCCAGTTGTATTGAGGTCGGGGGTGGTAGGGGGATTCTCCTAAGACCAGAGACGGAGTTAGAACACGGAGCAGGTGATCCAGGGAGTCCCCGGCCAACTGTATATCCAGCGCATCAAAACATTGTTGAAAGAGGTTAGAAGTTTGGAGCCAAAAGGAACCTCGGTTTTCTGCGGGCAACTTCTTACATAATCAGCAAAATGTTCATTAATCTCTCTTCTGGCACTGGGGACGACACTCTTGCGAAGAAATTTTAAAATAACCGTTGTTGGCTGTGCTCTGTTACCGTTGATTAGCTTAAGGACCCGCATGTGCTCATTGCATGCTAGAACCAGAAGGCACGCCACAAACCCTGCGACCAGCCAAGAGAGGCCTCCTGAAATTGGCAGTCACGGTCAGCTGCAGTTCTGAAACCATATGGCACAACGCTGTTCCTGGGAATGAGTAATCTGTTTTGTTCCAGAATGAAATTCTAAACTCTTCAATAATGCCTCCAGTGGTGGAGTCTGAGAGTTGTCCCTCAATGTCAGTTTTCTCCTTCTGTGATGACAGGAGCTCCATAGAAGCGCAAGGCTGCTCAGAATAAAGACTACATTTCCCAGCCTCCTTTGCAGCAGGGACTCACCATGTGACTGGGGTATGGCCAATGGGATGTGAGCAGAACCAGAGAACTAGGAAACTTGGTGGCCAGTCTTTCGGACTTGGGGATGGGGAAGACATGCTGCAGATGACAGAGGAACAAGTTGGGGCCCCAGTCCTGGACGATGTCACGGTGTCGAGCCACTGCTCCCATCAGGCTTCTGTGTGAAAGAGAAACTTTTAATATATTGCAGTCTCTCATGTGCCTAGACCCCACAGATAAAATTCTATTCGAAATGATACACCTCTAAATAAATTAGCCTGGCTTGGAAAATTCCATCAAATATATACCTGGGATAAATCTTTAAATAGAAGGAAGTACACATCAGTTAATTTGTTAATTCTATCAGTTAATTCCTCCTCGTCAAATTGGTAAGACTGTCTAAGGAAGATACCCAGCCCAGGGGGCCCCTGTATCTTGGCTGCTTTAACAAAACCTCGCTGGCACCTTTAACTTAAGTCCCCCAGCCTGCTGAAGCTGGCTATCCATAGCACATGGAGAGTCTTTTTAAAATACAGATTCCTGGGCCTTGGCCAGTTCATTTGAAGAAGTGCAATATTAGGAATTTGTCATTTTTAAAAAAAAAATACTTGCTATCTTAACAGCTGACCTTGAACAAGTTATGAAGCTTGCCAGTTCTGCCATTCCCTCAGCCATGAAATGGGGACAGTGATAGCACCTGCTGTGAGGATGGCACCTCGCGTAGTGCCTGCAACGGAGTGAGACCAAGATGTGTTAGTTATCCTTATAGCTGTGGGTAGGAGCTTTAATTACTACCAACTGTCTGGAGGTCCATGTGCAGGATCCACCGAGATGCACTGCTAGGTGCTTAAGTATGTGCTCTCTGGCCAGCAATGTGATGACTGGGAATGGCTGTGGTTGCTCTCGCTCACCCTGCTACATGTCCGAGAATGCTCCGTGCATCATATACTTATTCAACAAGTGTTACTCGAGCATCTTTGCTTGAGTCACGATAGGAGGGGCTGTGCTGCAGGAACAAACCCCCAAAGAGCAGTGACTTAGTGCGGCAAAGGTTGATTTCTTGCTCTTGCATTTTGGTGCAGACTGAGAATTGCTCTCCGTCTTGCGGCCGTGCTGTCTGGAGCATGTGGTCTTGGAGCTGGACACAGCAGGCAAAGACACAGCTGGAAGGGCAGGTGGGATTTTCTTAAGGGCTAGGCTGGAAGTGGCCGACATCCCTTTTATGCATCCCGTTGGGTAGGAAGGAGCGGCATAGCTCGATCTAACTGCAAGGGAGTCTGGGAAAGGCTCAGAAATAAATGGATATTGAGTGAGCATTGTCTCTGTGGTATCAGCTACACCAAAGGCCTGTTCTAGGAACTGGTCACCCAGAGGCGAGCCAGACAAACAAGATCCCGGCCCCCGCCAAGCTCCCCTCGGAATTAACCTCTATTCTAAACAAGACCCCGCATGAGTGTCATCTTACACTGGAACAAAGATATCTGAAGGATGCACTTTCAGAAATCAGGGCCATTGCTTCAAAGGGGGTGTGCAGTCGCCACTCTGAGCAAGATGGTCAAATTGCCCTCCGTAGGAGTGTGCCGGTTTTCACGCCCACTGGCAGGGCACAGCCGTGCTTCCGTCCCCGCAGCCTCGCCCACACGGGCTGCATCAGACTTTTGGGTTTGTGCCAATCTGATAGGTGAGAAATGATCTCTCTGTGTACTTTTAACTTGCATTTTTCTTATTTTAAAAGAGGTTGAACATCCTTTTACATGTTTATGAGCTATTTGTATTTCCTTTTCTTTGAACTGCGTGCTCATACCCCTTGACCATTTTTCTACCGACATTAAGTGAAAAAGCGAAGAGGCAGAACAGAATGCATTTTCTCATCGTTTTTGTAACTTAAAAGCAAAACAATATTTTGGCATATATGGGAAAATAGTCCTACGTGTGCGTACAAGTTTTCTAGAAGCAACCACAAGAAGCTCCTAGGAGAGGCGTAGACTTGGTGCCATTTTTTTTTTTTTTTTTGATCTATGAGCTAAAAAGAAGTCATTATTTTAATCCCCTGAATTTGTGGCTGTTTCGTTATACCTGAGTGCTATTTTTTGATCCTTTCTGAATTTTAACCATGTACAAGTGTTACTTGTGTTATTTTTTAAAATGTCAGTAAGGCCTTCTTTCTCTTGTCTTTATATTTTTTATATTTTAAAAAGTATGTATATATATATAATTTTAATTCAAAAAAAATTTCAAAGCACACTGTACCTGCAAACACATCACCATCAGGAACTGAAGCCAGGCCCAGAATTCAGTTCAAGTCTTAAACTTAATAAGCACTCAAGGAATATTTGTTGGATGAAAAGAAATAGAAGCTTCTCTTTAACTGAATCATCAAAGGCCCCAGATGAGAAATAACAATATTCTTTGGTTCTCAAGATGAACAAGAGAGATATAAAAATTAGTTGCTCTCTTAGGATTTTTTTTTTAAGGTGAGCAGGCCAGTCCCTTTGTCCCATAAAGTCCAGGGTCGCTGCAGAAAACTCCGCAAAGCATTCTCTTATGACAATGCCTCTCAGTCCCTGTCAGTCTTGATGTTGTATCTCATTGGTCGAGTTTGGGTCATGTGCCCATCTAAGCCAATCAGTGTTGCCGGTGGGTGGGCCGCTCATTGGCCACACCCCACTCCTCAAGCCAGAGGTGGCATCTGCACCCGCCCCCCCCCCCCCCCATCACTGGGACCCTGAGCAATGGAAACGCAGTTTTTCCCAAAGGGAAAGTGGAGAGCTGGTATCAGGAGAAGGAGCCACAGATGCTGGAAGGCTGCAACCAGCTACCTCCCCGCCCACCACAAAGGCCTACTGCGCACAGGGCATTGTGCAAGCTGAGGGGAATGGTGGAGACAAAGACAGACGTTTACCCAGCCCTCAAGGAGCTAACATCTTCGTGGAGAGATCAAAAAAGAAAGGAAACTAACAAATGTTTAAAAAATTACAAATTGTAGTAAGTTCTATGAAAGACATAGGCAGAAGACTGAGAAAATGGTTTGAATGAGGTGCTCAGGGAGAAGGTGACGTTTAAACTGAGACACAAAAGAAGAGAAGGAACAATCAGTAGCCACTGGGGAGAAATCAAGCTGGGTTCCTGCTTCTCACCCAGACCAGACAGAGTCCAGACAGATCACAGACTGAAACATCTCGCCGCAACCTCAAGTGTAGGTGGTGAAATGGCACTGGTGTAAGCCTTTCTCAGCTTCCGGCTGTAAGAGACATTTTTAATAACAAAGCCACGCCCAAATGTCCTAAAATGAAAGGTGAATTTGACAACGTAAAAATGTGAAAAATAATCTTTATGGCTCAAAATAACCCAACTAAATTAAAATGCCAAAAGATAGATTGGGCTAATGTGGGCCCATCGCAAAGGGCTAGTTTGCCTGATACAAAAAGTGTTCGATGAGAAAAAGGTCAATGAGAAAAAGATCAACTCAGCATGAAAACGGGGGGGAAAATACATACTCACAGACAGGAACGAACGAGTGGCTTTTAAGCACATAAAAAGGGGCTCAATTCCACACATGGTAAGAGAAATGATATATCACTCCCCCCACCTCCCATCAGATTAGCGAAAATCCTGGTGCGGCGGCCCAAGCACCGGTGAGGGCGTCAGAAAACGAGCACTCTCATAATCGTGAGTATGACTAGAAACCTCCACCAAAAGACTCCGGTCATAGTTATTAAGTTTAATGAAAAATTAGCAGTAAATGCTTTCAGGAGCTTTTCCTGTGGGCGTGTTCGTGCATCTGCTAAATGACATATGTACAGTTATCCACTCTGACATCGTTTTTAGTAACAAGAAACAACGCCTATTGATGAAGGGCTGGATGACTGACGGTCTATCCGTACAACGAAATACTGCTCGGTGGTATAAAAGGAGGCAGCTGTGTGCGAACTGGTACGTAAAGCCCGTGCCGGAACCTCCCAAGCAAAACAGAAACGATGCACAGAGTCATGTGTGGAGCATGCACCCTCATTTGTAACCTTGTGAGGGAGGAGGGTGGAGAGGAAAAGGATGCATATTTATATTTGCTTACATATGCAAAAATAGAAGGATATGCGCGGCGCTAATAAGCAGATGCTAGAGGGAGCAGCATATGCAAAAGGCCTCGAGGTTAAAAAAAAGTAAGTGGTAAATTCCAAAGACGCCAAGTGTGGCTGGGAAAGACAGCATGGGACAGGTGGTGGCCAGATGGGCAGAGTCTTGTGGGCCACCATTTAGGAGCCTGGTCTTGAGCCCAAGCACAGTGGGAAGACATTCAAAAGAAGAACACGATTTGATTCACATTTTAAGAGCATCTTGCTGCCACTTGGAGAAACTATTGGAGGAAAGCCAGATGGAAACAGGGAGACCAATTAGGAGTCTGGACAGCTCTCCAAGGGCTGGACCAGGAGGCGGCGGTGGAGACGGCGAGGAGCCGATGGATTTAAAGCAGAGTCCGAAGCTGGGATGCGGGGGTCGGATGCAGCAGCGAAGCAGAGGGAAGGCGGGAGGCTGATTTCTGGCTGATGCGCCATGTGGGCGGTGACGGTGTTGGATGGGCTGGGAAGACAAGGCAAAGGGGCCCAGGCGTGGCTCGGGTGAGGGCACGCTTCAGGGTGGAGCGCGTTGACTTTGGGAGGCCAGTGAAACATCCAGGCGGCCGTGACAAGCGGGCAGTGGGGTGCTTCAGCCTGCAGTGGGGAAAGTAGGAGCTGAGAGCTTACAGAGAGTAGCAACGATCCTGCGTGGATCCCAAATCGGGGCCCATGCCTACCCCATAAAAGTGCAGACACGTGTTCACGAATGTTCATAGCAGCTTCGTTCATGATAGACCAAAACGTCGAATCGTCCAAGTGTTCTTCAGCAGCAGAATGGAAAATTTTTGATAGATAGATAGATGGTGTATGCTAAAATAATGAAAAGGAATGAGCCAATGAACACGCAACATGAATGAATCTCACAAACATTATAAAAAGCCAGAAACCAAGGAATGCACACATGTTATTCCATTTGTATAGGGTTCTGGAGTTGGCAGAACATACTTCTGGTGATAAAAGCCACCATAGGGGTTACCTCAGGTCAGGGAGAGGGAGGGAATAGAGTGGGAAAGAAATAGGAGAATTTGGGAGGAGGGGTGGAAATGTTCAACATGAAAGACAGAGACCAAAACCAACACAGCAAAAGGGGTCTGAGAACAAACCAAGATATTCAGGGAGCAGGTGGAAAGCATCTAAGTAAGAGACTGGAGGCGGGGATTTGCATCCCAGCTCTGTTCCTGGCAGGGCTGCCCCATGTATAGTGGTGCAAGTTGCTGACCGTCTGACACTAGGGGGCGCCCTTCACATTGCGGTCTGGGTAAATGGCGCCCCTAGGGTGGCACAGCGCATCTCTGTATGTAGGACTCAGGTCCACTGCCTTTCCCTGGAAAGTAATGATCCCAGGACTTCACACTGTGGGTTCCTAGAAGGCAGACAACCATCTTGGCAGTTTTCATAGCCCCCAAGTCTAGCATACCTCTGTCCAGTTGGCTCTCCGTAAATGTTTGTTGACTAAATGAATGAATGTATAAACGAAGGAGCAAATGAGGGAGGGCGTGGATATGTGTCCAGCGATTTACAGTGTCCAGAGCATTTCCACA
Organism: Trachops cirrhosus; assembly: GCA_028533065.1. Classification (NCBI taxonomy): domain Eukaryota; kingdom Metazoa; phylum Chordata; class Mammalia; order Chiroptera; family Phyllostomidae; genus Trachops; species Trachops cirrhosus. The sequence continues at coordinate 85,264,806 of CM052547.1, forward strand.
GCCCTCACGATACCACAGTAAAGGAGGCAGCACCACGTGAGTCCAGGCTCTGGAGGCGGACCGCCTGCTTCCGATGCCTTGGAGCCTCTGTCCCTCGTCCATAGAACGGAAGTGACAATGGTGATGCCTGCCTAAAAGGGTTGTCGTGAGCATTCACTGGGGTGCATAAAAGCGCTCGACATGGGCCTGGCCAAGTCCTGTCAGTAGAATTAGATTTGGCTTATAAAACAGAAAACCCAATGAAGCGACTTAAGTAAGAAAGACATTCTTGCCTCCTCATCCCCTGTCTCATAGGCTTAAGAAACCAAAAGGCGTGGCATCTAGGGGTGGAATAATGAATACATAAGACACCAGGGTCCTAGGCTTCTTTTTGTTCCATCATCCTCTAAGATTATCTCGTAAACGAAAATAGCTGCCGGCACGCCAGCCACCTTGTCCACATTCCAGGCAGGAAGAAGGAGGAAGTGAAGAGGAGAAAAAGGTGTCTGCCACACCTGCCAGTTATCAGCCCCACCCAGCAACTTCTGCTTGTTTCTTATTGGCCACACCCAGCTGCACGGGAGGCACACTGCTGCCCAGACCAAATCAGGGTCTGTTTGTTAATAATAAGGAATCACTATCGGGAGGGCAGCCTGCCATCTCTGCCACATGAGGGCGCAATACATATGAGCTGTGATTCGTGTTTTCTCCATTTTAGAGAGGAGAAAAGAAGCGCAGAGAAATGAGGGGATTTGCCCCAAAGTTTTATTCAATTCATTCAATTCGTGTTAACTGTCTACTTACTATGTGCTGGTCCCTCGGGGAACAAAACCTGAATGAGACATGGGCCCCGCTCTCCGGGACACAAAATCGAGTCCTTTCGAGCAGTGTGGCCAGAGCACTGAGCGAACACGCGCAAGGAGCTCAGAGGGCAGACAGGACTCAGCCCGGGGTGGGAGCGCGGAGCTGGGGTCAGGGAGGGCGTCCTGGGAGGGGCCAACGTCAGGTAATAACCGTACCTGCTTCGCAGGGTGTGGAGGAGGTTAAATGAGACATGCTGGTGACAAGTGCAGCACAGAGCCTGGCTCACGGTGAGTGCTCAAATTAGTGGGGACTCTTACAGGACTATTATTATCATCGCCACCACCGTCACCACCACCATCATGGGTTTATTAGTATCTTGCTCACTGTGCAGAAGTAAAAATGGCCACTTCTCAACTTTCGGGTATTGTGCAAATGACATGATCTTCAAAGGGTGCCGGCCTCCAACGTGAATTTAAAAAGCAGAACAACAGGAAACAAAAATTCCTCATTTTCCGTTGAATCCAAGCCAGGAACTGAACTTGGGAATGATAAGTTCATACCCTCTCAGGAAGGGCTGGATTTTAAAAGCTGGCATCTTAAGGTTTTTATCTCAAGCACTTAGCTGCCAGCCTCCCTACTCAGTAATAGGAGAGAAAGACCCAGCGTTTCAAAACGACAGCAACAACAACAACAACAAAAAAAAAACCCTTTAACATCAAAAGACTTGGGTTCCTCTAAAAAAGCAAGAACTGAGGCTAAGTCACATTTTACAACCCCAAGAGAAACCAAGTTTCCTGAAAGAACAAAAGGCAAGGCAGGATCTGTGTAAAAGCAAACTCAGAGTGAAACCAAATCGTGTGGGGGCCACAGGCAGCCTTGAAGCTGAACCTCAGAAATAGCATATGTCCCCTAGATATTCTGGGAGTGTCCCCGGCAGAGCGTGGCAGCAGCCAAGGGCCTGTTTGGGCATCTTCTCCAAGGCGCACCTGAAGAATGCCTCACCCGGTCTCCTCTTGGCCCTACTGGGGGCCCCAGGGCTGTGTCAGCAGCCCTAGAAATGGGACAGAGATAAAGAGAGATATTTAAACGCCCAGAAATCATCTTCTAATTTAGGAACCGAGTTGCCAAATATCTTCCTCCCGTACTGGCTTGAGTTGGGAATTTGGATTTTGAATCTCTTCCCTTGCTAGGCCACCAAAATGTCCTCATGTATTAATAGAAGGCAAGTGTGAGGCTTCAGGGACAGGGACTGTTGGTCACACTGTCTGGAGTCAGAAGATTAAAGCCTTGAGAGAGCTCTTCCCGGGCCACTCGGCTTCCACTGGGGCTTACAATCGGCTTATCATCGCTGCCCTTGTTACAATGATCATGAAGCACTTTAATAACTTGCATAAGAAGAATGCAATCCTTTAATGACGGTCCTCCCTGCGTCACTGTCAGGGGCGAGTTGGAATTGTTCTCCCTGTTTTGCACAAAAGAAAATGAAGGCCTGGGTAAGTGAACAAGTTCAGGGTCAAACATTAGTCAGCTCCAGGGAGATGACAGGATGTGGGTGGGAATCGGGAAGGCACTGGTTCCAGCCCAGCTTTAAACGCTTGCAGGTCAAAATTCAAGATGCAGGCTTTCTTGCCGTGTGGTGCGGCTCAATGGTGTGGCCTGCGAACCGAAGGGTCGCCGGTTTGACTCCCCAATCAGGGCCCATGCCTGCGTTGCAGGCCAGGTCCCCAGTAGGGGGCATGTGAGAGGCAAACACACATTGATGTTTCTCTCCCCCTCTTCCTCCCTCCCTTCCCCTCTCTAAAAATAAAATTAATAAAATCTTAAAAAAAAAAAGATGCAAGCTTCTCCTTGAAGAAGTGGTGGAGGTGTGCACATGTGTCTGTGTGTTCGTGTTTGTGGTGTTCGTGTGCTTGTGTCTGTGTGCTGGGATGCCTGTGTGTGGCGTTTTGTGAGCTGGCCCGTGTTTGTATGTATGTACTTCTGCGGCTGTTTGTCTGTGTGCTTCTGCGTGTGTATCTATATGTCTGTCTGTGGGTCTGCCTATCTGCGTAGAAGGAGGGACAGAGGTGGAGAGAGAAGACGATCAGGAGACAAGAAGAATTAGTTAATGAAGTTTAGGGCGGCAGAAGTGGAGGCCCCCTGCTCACAGAAGGGAAGGGGGTGGGGGCGTGAAACGGGTAAAGGGGACCAATTGTGTGATGACAGACGGAAGCTGGACTTTTCATGGTGACATGACGTAGTGTATACAGATGTCAGATTATAATGCTGCACACCTGAAACTTATGTACTGTTATAAATCAATGTTACCTTAATGAAAAATAAAATAATATAAAAGCTAATCATCATAAAAAATCATCTCTTCCATATCAAGCTCTCATTGTTAACTCTGGTAGGTGTGAGAACAGCATGGTGATTTCATTTTTTTTAAAGCAATTATCGAGTATTTAGCAGTAAAATGACAAGAGGCCTGTAATTTGCTTTAAAATACTCTAGCAAAGAAAGAGCAAGCTGAGGGGAGAGAATGAAAATGAGATTGCCAAAACGTGGATAATTGCCGAAGATGGATACTCCGGTGTTAATGGCGTGGTTCTATTTTTGTATATGTTTGAAATTTTTCATACTAACTTTTTTTAGAAAATCATATATAGCAGTTGCTGCAAACTAGCATCCTGTAGGTCAAATATCACTCATAAAAATCTTTATATGAGATTGCAGCATTGCAATCTCATATTGAACTGGTGGCCAGTATTTTTAAGTAGAAGACTGCATAGAAAAATCTTGATTTCTAGATTATCTTGAAACATCAGAAGTTCTGGGAACTCCGGTCCCACACTCCCTTTTGGTAGCAGAGCTGGAAAGCACCCCCTTCGGCTGGGACCTTTGCTCTCCATTCGCCACGGTCCCCACCACTTCCTATTTCTCCTGGTACGAGGCTGTTTATCATCCCTCTTGGGTCGCCGTTTCTCTGTTAGTGGGGATAAGAGGAGAGCGAATGAGTTTTCTTGGGGCAGAGACTGTTACTTGCCACCCAAATGCCAATATCCACGTCTTTCCTTTTTTTTTTTTTTAATTTTTTTCCTTTTTTATTTCTTTTTTTTTTTAAGATTTTATTTATTTATCTTCAGAGGGGAAGGGAAGGAGAGAGGGAGAGAGATATCAATGTATGGTTGCTTCCTGTGCATTCCCTGCTGGGAATCGGCCTGCAACCCAGGCATGTGCCCTGACTGGGAATCGAACCGTGATCTCTTGGTTCACAGGCCCGCGCTTAATCCACTAAGCTACACCAGCCAGGGCCTCCTTTTTTAAAACATATATTTTATTGATTGTGCTATTACAGTTGTCCCAACTTTTCCCCTTTTGCTGTCCTCTGCCCAGTACTCCCCTTCCTTCCAGCAATCCCCCCTGCCCTTGGTTCATGCCCATGGGTTGCGCATATGAGTTCTTTGGCTTCTCCATTTCCTATACTATTCTTAACATCCCCCTGTCTATCTTCTACCTACCATCTATGCTACTTATTCTCTGTACCTTTTCCCCCATTCTCCCTCTGATGACCCTCCAAATAATCTCCATATCTATGATTCTGTTCCTGTTCTGGTTGTTTGCTTAGTTTGTTTTTTAGATTCAGTTGTTGATAGTTGTGAATTTGTTGCCATTTTAATGTTCATAGTTTTGATCTTCCTTTTCTTAGATAAGTCCCCTTAACATTTCATGTAATAATGGCTTGGTGATAATGAACTCCTTTAGCTTTACCTTGCCTGGGAATCCCTTCATCTGCCCATTCATTCTAAATGATAGCTCTGCTAGATAGAGTAATCTAGGTTGTAGGTGCTTGCTTTTCATCACTTTGAATACTTCTTGCCAGTCCCTTCTTGCCTGCAAAGATTCTTTTGAGAAATCAGCTGACAGACTTATGGGAACTCCTTTGTAGGTACCGCTCTGCTTTTCTCACGCTGCTTTTAGGATTCTCTCTTCTTTAACCTTTGGCATTTTAATTATGATGTGTCTTGGTGTGGTCCTCTTTGAGGCTAATTTGTTTGGGACTCTATGTCCTTCCTGGACTTGAGCGTCTATTTCCTTCACCAAATTAGGAAAGTTTTCTTTCCTTATTTTTTCATATAAGTTTTCAATTTCTTGCTCTCTCCTTCTCCTTCTGGTACCCCTATGATTTGGATGTTGGTATGTTTAAAGTTGTCCCAGAAGTTCCTAAGCCTATCTTCTTTTTTTTTTTTTTTTAAATTCTTTTTTTCTTCCTGCTGTTTGGATTGAATGTTTTTTCCTTCCTTGTGTTCCAAATCATTGGTTTGATTCTCGGCGTCCTTTTCTTCACTGTTGGTTCCCTGTAGATTTTTCTTTATATCTCTTAGTGTAGCCTTCATTTCTTCCCTTATGTTGTTGCTGTACTCAATGAGTTCTTTGAACATCTGGATCACCAGCATTTTGAACTCTGCATCTGATAGGTTGGCTATCTCCGTTTCATTTAGGTTTTGTTTTTTTTTTTTCTGGGATTTTGTTCTCTGCTTTCATTTGGGCCATATTTCCTTTTTTAAAAACATTAATTTATTTTTAGAGAGCGGGGAAGGGAGGGAGAAAAAGAGAGCGAGAAACGTCAATGTGTGGTTGCCTATCATGCACCCCCCCACTGGGGACCTGGCCTGCAACCCAGGCATGTGCCCTGACTGGGAATCGAACCTACCACCCTTTGGTTCACAGGCTGGCACTCAATCCACTGAGCCACACCAGCCAGGGCTGAGCCATATTTCTTTGTCTCCTGAATTTGCAGTCTCCCTGTGTTTGTTTCTGTGCATTAGGTGGAGCCACTTTGACTCCCTGTCTTAGAAAAGGCACCTGTAAGTTGTGTGGGGCGAGTCTTAGGTAATCACCAGCGTGGGGCAACCCGCTTCACCACTTTGCGGCTCTGTGTTGGGAAAGGGCTCGGAGAGGGGACAGTGCCGCTGCCTGGATTCTGGAGGTTTGCCCGGCACTCGTTCCGTTTCCAGTCACTTCACCCACTTCCCGTATGTGACTGGCACCCTTCCAGCTGTCTCCCTGGTGGCGAATCTCAGAGTGGGTGGCTTTGCATGAGTTCTAAGACCATGTGGGCCCTTTAAACGGACTGTCCTGAAAATCTGGCAGTTTCTTCCACTGCCCCAACACCCACTGCTTTTTATAGACAGAAGTTATGAGGATTTATCTTCCCGGTGCTGGAACCCTGGGCCATGCAGTCTGGCCTGGGGCTGGGATCACTCGTTCCAAAGGTATCTTTCCTGATTTTTATCCACCGCACGTGAGTGTGGGACCACCGGTTCTGCTGTTGCTGCTGCCTCTCCACGCCACACCGCATCTCTGCACCTCTCTGCCCATCTCCTCGACTCCACGCCTCCTACCCGTGTGGAAGAATGGGGCTTCTTCAGATCCTTGGTCGTCAGGCTTCCATACAACTCAATTTTCTGACCATTCTAGTTGCTATTTGTTTTGGGATATAGTTGCAGTGCTCTCTGTGGTTGTGTGAGGAGGTGAAGTGTGTTTACCTACGTCTCCATCTTGACCAGAAGCTTCCATGTCTTTCTTAATAGTAGAAATTCCTACACTATTGGGGGTGGAAATATATTCAAAAGTTACACTTCTCAGCTTCTCCTGTATCTAAGAGTGACTCAGTGTTTCGCCATCAGGGGCAATTTTGTCCCCCCAGATGATATTAGTCAACGTCTGGAGACTTTTTTGGTTCTCACAGCTGGGGAAATGTTACTGACATCCAGTGGGCAGAGACAGGGATGTTGCTAAACATCCTACACTCCACGAGACACCCTCCCACAACAGAGAATGTATTCAGTCCCTAACGTCAACAGTGCTGAGGCTGATTGGCCAATGCACAGTAAGTGGAAGTTGATGGCGAGCCTTCCAAGAAAGTCCTTCGGTGGCTTGCCCTTCTCCTTCGTTTTCCCTGGAATGCAGACTGATGGCGGGAGCTCAGTTAGCCACTTTGTGACCTTCAGGAGGGAAGTTCCGTGCTAAAGATGTAAGAAAACGGGATACCTAATGACGCCACGGAGCTGCCATACCTTCCCCTTGGAACGTTGACCTCCAGGCTGGTTTCACGTGAAAGGAAGAAATCTCTAATTTGTCTAGGCCACTGGAGTCCAGTCTCTGTTCCTGTCAGCCAAGTGCAATTTCTAAATGGTGTATCTCTGTGCCTGGTTTTCTGCACCAGTGGGGCAAGGACAGACAGACAAAGAGGGCTGCATGTTTAAAGTAAAAACAGAGAAAGCTACTTCTGTGTGGCGATGACCCAGCCCACTTACCACCCTTACGTCCCTTCTTGGCCCCTGCAGGTAGTTCCTGGCCTAGTCCAATCCCTTCATCAAAAAGGCGAGGAACTGAGGCCCTCAACAGGTTAATGATGTCCTGGGGGCTGATCCACAAGCTGGTGCTTCTCTCTTCACATTTCCAAAAAGCTAAGGCCATGTGGTAGAGAAGAACATGGTTTCTGAATCCATACTGCCTCGGTTCAAACACCAGTGCCACCATGGACTAGCTCTGTGACGACTGGCAGCTCACTTAACCTCTCTGTCCCTCGATCTCATGTATAAATTAGGGATGATGATAAAAGCACCTACTGCCTCAGACTGTTGGGAGGATTGACATCAGTCAGGGGCTCCGCAGAAAGAGAGTTTCATGATGGATTATTTATAAAGGTGTGGGCAGGGCGTAGGGACCCCATAGATGCTGCAGCATCCCAGGGCTAGTAACAGAGGGGCTGTTACGCCACTAGAGAGTAACAGGGGATAGCCCAACAACGCCTAGATAGTTATGGTGAAGGCATTGTCACCTTAAGCCTAAAGGGGCAAAGCAGAAAGCAGTTGCCAGATCTGGAGAGAGAGTGCCCTGTGGAGAGGCTGCCTAAGGAGCTGTGTCCTTCAGTGGAGGGACACAGTGGTCCATGGTGACCCAATAGGAGAGCAGGGGGACTAAATACCCAGACCTACTCTGCTCCCTTCCTCCCATTTTCTGCCAGTATCTCTCAACGGTCAAACCCAGTCAGAAGGCAGAGGGCAAGAGGGTCCTTTGATGCTGTCCACGTAAGTCGCAGAGCTGCGTGGAGAAGGCTGGCGACCAGGCCTTGCATCTTCAGCTCTATGATTGAGAGTTTCTGGGTTGTGCCGTTGGAAGGCACAACAGTACTGTCTCCCCCCCACCTTTCCTCTTTTCACTCACAGGAAGGAATACGGTCCCGATGGCAGGAGCTAGAGCAGCCCTGTTAGGCCACAAAGTGGAAGTCACATGTTGAGGGTGCCAAGCAACTGGATAGCCAGAGTCTGAATCCCAAACAACGTGGGACCACCTTGGCCAACCGAACACTAACTTATGGGCTGTTCCGTGAGAGAGGATTAAAAATTTATTTTATTCAAGCCAGTTATTTTGGCTTTTATTACAGCAACTGAACTGGTATCCTGACCAATATAAGATTTAAATCAGCTATCTGCTCAATTTTAGAACTATTTTAGGCTGCGCTTTTTAAAACAAGCAAAAGTGACTGAAAAGTTACTGCTCAAAAATTCTGTTAAGGAATCTGCTTTCCAGGGAGATTCAACATAATACAGTAGGGAGCAGTGTTTGCTGGGGAAAAATTTTTTTTAACCTAAGACCACTCTGGAATTGAGATGTGCACTAAGCCAAGTTCATTCGTCAGCAGCCCAACCACTGTGCATTCACAAGGGATGAGAGAGAGAGCTGCTTCCTAGTGGCTACCAAACGAATTCTGAGATGAACACTGATTGGACCAATTTGTACCACTACCCATCCCTGAACCAATCATTGTGGCCCTTGTACTTCAGCTGCTCTGATTGGCTGGTGCTAAGTCACATGCTCTTTGTCAGGGCGGGGTGTCACTGGAACCTCCTGGACAGCATTTCAGAAAGGGGTGGCTCCCAGTGGAAGCGCCTGGTGCTTGGCACAGAAGAGAATGCAATATTTGCAGGAGGGCCCCAAATCAGCAAACATCCTTCACACTCACCAGTATGAAAAGAAAGAAAATTAGAAATAACATTAAGGTATCATGATCCCCAGGGAAGTTGCTGCGGGATTTCCCATCAGCCACTCTGCAGAATTTCTTTTTGGCAATGAAAGTATTGAGCCAGACTAACTCTTCCCTGGCAACATTCAGCATATGTGACTCTCCACAGAAAGTAACTAAGTAAATAGGAGCAAGAGACACCGCTGGCTGGAGACCCAAGGGATGTTTCCAAAGCTACCAGCAGTGCATCCTCTGCGTTTTAGCAACGTTCTGTGAAATACAACAAAGGAATTCACGTGAAATAAAGAGGGTGACTATGTGCCAAAGGGTGGGGTGTGAGGCTGGTTAATTTCAGGGGAAAGATGCGGTCCTTCCACCCAAGGAATAGGAGACATCTGCTTCCCGCTCCGAATGGCATTGTTGCAGGGGTGCAGTTTAACCAGAGAGCGGAGTGTCCCACACGGTTCTTTGCAGGAGATTTAAAGCAAGACTGTTTGCAATGAGATCTAAGTGATATCTTAGTTTGGAAACCCCCGTCTGTAAAGCTTGTATCTAAGTTTGGGTTTCCCCAGAAGCAGACTCTGAGACAAAGATTCAAGGACACATAATTTATTTGGAAGGAGAAAGGGGGAAGAGGAAAGTGAGCCAGGGAAGGGAAGACAACCAAAATTAAGCAAGTTACCCAGATATTTACTGTGGACAACTGGAGCTTAATCCCACCGAGGGACCAGAAGCTGGGATATTTATACACCACTCCTTCCATGCATCCGGAGCTGCTGCTGGGGGGAAGGGCAGGAGCATTAATTCTCCTAGTGAGCTTGATTCCAACAGCCAGGGATGAAAACCAAACTCACACAAAAACGAGCAGATGCTAGGAGCCGGTAAAACCTCAGGGCCACAGAGAGCGACCACTGCTCCCTCGGTGTGAGTTGTTTGTTTGTTTGGGAGGAAACACCAGGAACAAGGAGGAAAGGAAAGGGAGGACTGCCCATCAGAGGGGTGTCCACGAACTGGTCCCCAGTTTACGGGCAGCTGGGGCTCAGTCCCAGTGGGAGCGATGGTGTGGAGTGCATTTCAGAACTGTCTTGTGAAGGGGCGAGGAAGCTGGGACACTTACCCACAATGCCCATCTCCCAGTGGTTGAAGCTCTCCCGTCAACCCCCCGGCCTTTTCCTGTGGCCTGCTGTGTGCGCCCCCAGCACACGGGCCCTCTGCAGAGGTGCAGATGCTGGAGCACGGAAGCCGTAGGCGTGTGCAGAACTGCCCACCGAGCTGCAGGCTGTCCTCTGGGATGGGCGGAGGGGGACGGCAGTGGGCACTGATGCGGGCCGGGAAACTCAGGAGAAGGAGGAAAAAGGGAAGAGGTTACAGAACCAACAGGACATCTGACGTCCATCAGGACAGCTAATCTTATTGCAATTCCTGTTTACAAACAAGGGAGCTGGGGCTCAGAGGAGAACCGTGGCTTGGTCTTGGTGAGGTGGCAGTTAAGAGGCAGTGCTGGAATTCCAGCTCAGGTCTAGTCTCCAAAAGACAACGTCTCTGTCTCTGTCTCTCTCTCTCTACACACACACACACACACACACACACACACACTTATTTTCCCAAATGATGTCTAGGGCATTATTAAGACAGAAGCCAAAAGGAGCCTTCTGGTGTCCTCAAATTTAAAAGATATGTCACAAAAGATAGTTTCCGTTTGCACTCTCACTCAGCCAACACATTTATTGAGCATCTACTATAGGCAATACAAAGAGAACGAGGCGGCAGGATCCTCGCCCCCTAGGTTCATGTTACCACTTGGGGAAGACACATGGAACGGCGAGGGCAGCGCAGATCTGAGAGCGGGCGCGGGAGGCGGGGAAGGGAGGCCCCAGCGAAGGCCGTCCCTGCATCGCAGCCGTGGTGCAGGGTTCTCAGCCTCAGCCTCTGACATTCGGGGCTGGACTTTTCAGTGGTGGGATCTGCCTTGTGCGTTGTAGGATGTTTAGTCTTACTGTAGGTAGATGATGTCTTTTTTAAAAATACTGATTTTTTTAGAAAGAAACACTGATTTGTCATTCCGCTTATTTATGCATTCATTGGTTGATTCTTGTATGTGCCCTGACCGGGGATCAAACCCGCAACCTTGGCATTCCGGACAACACTCTAACCAACTAAGCTACCTGGCTGGGGCTGACAGATTATGTCTTAATAAAAATAGTAAAAAAAAATTATTTCAGAAGACTCTACAGTACAATGGCACATTTGGGGGGTGTTTGTCAGGCCTGGTGAGAACTCCAAAGCAAATCTTGACTTCAGTGGGGGAGCTGTGAGGGTCCAGAACCACGCTGACCACGCTCACCTGTAAGCACCGGGAAGAACTTGGCGGAAATGCAGCTGCTCGGTGTTGGACGTGAGGAATGGCTGTTTTCTGGCACCTGAAAAGATACCCATATTTTGCCGTGGATAATGTACACTTGGTGCCCAAATTTTTTAGGGAAAAATAAAGATGTGCATTACACATGGGTATGATGATTGTGTGCCCTGGGTATGATAATCCCGGGTTATAATGCGCACCACACCGTGGGCACACGTTATACATGGCAAAATACGGCGTTCTCAGCAGGTCAATGCAAAAGCAGTTGGCGGGGGGAGGCAAGTGCATTTCACGACTATCTGTGAACTCAGGTATGGAAAGACCAACGGGGCTGAAAGGCGGGGAAACGGAGCTGAGTAGAAAGAAACCTGTTTGCTCAAACTCTTGGCCGTCTTTGTATTACAGACACATTTATTCTTGACTCCAGAAGCTTTGTAGATCTTCCCTAAATCTGTCGGGAAAACCTACTCTCAAAAGCAGGAGATTGACACAACAGCTAAGATTCAGGCAGATCTTCAAAATCACACCTGGTGCACCCAAACCCCAAAGTAAATTGGGATTTCATTTTTTTCAAATGAGCCACTTTGGTGCCAGTAACAGTCACGTCTAAGAGTCAGTGACCCTTGCAATTTCAAAACTGTGGTTTTTATCTTATGGCTGGTGGGGCCTTCCACAGAAGTCACAATATTAACAGCGGAACAAACAAGTTTTAAAAGATGGCAGCGTGACAGAGGCATAGAGCAATGCCTGCATGTTTGCGTGAGCCCAGATAAACCCTGTGCGAGGGGCGTGCGTAATAAGCATAACCATTTACGGCAGGGCCGGCACGGGACCCTGGCCCTGCCACGTAGCAGCCATGCGGCCTGAGGCGGTCCCTTCACCCCTCTGAGCACCAGCTTCCTCATGTCTAAAACAGAAGTGGTGAAATGGTGATAGGACCTGCCTCATCGGGTCGTTGTGAGAACTGAGATACAGTGTGTAAAATGTGCAATAAGGTGATGTATGTGTGTCCTGTGGCTGCTATAACAAATCGTCACAAACTTAGCAGCTTAAAGCAACGCGAAGTTATTATCTTATTGCCCTGGAGGTCAGAAGTGCAAAGGTGGATCTTGTGGAGCTGAAATCCAGGTGTTGACAGGACTGCACTCCTCCTAGAGGTTCGAGGGAAGAACTCGTTTCCTCGCCTTCACAGCTCCTAGAGGCCGGCTGAATTCCCTGGCTCACGGCACATCCTCCCTCTTCCAAGTCAACAGTTTGGCGTCTTCTGACCTCTCTCCGGCCCTGCTTCCTTACTCACATCACCTGCTCTGACTTAGACCCTCCTGCCTTTTATAAGGACGTGTGTGGTTTTACACTGGGCTGACCCCCGTAATCCAGGATAATCTCCCATCGAAAGATCCTTAACCTAATCACACCGCAGGGTCCCTTGTGCTACACAAAGTGACGCCTGTACACACTGGAGGGAGGAGGACATTGGCATCTTTGGGGGAACTGTCATTCTGTCTACTGTAAGTGGCTAGTAATAGTATTGTTGTTAGTGTAGTTCGCTGGTCGCAGAAGCTCGACGGCAATGTGGAGCAGTGACGATGGCAAGGGGAAAGATGCTCTCAAACCGCTGTACGAAAAGCATCATAGGAAATGCTAATAGTGATTGTGATGGGGTTGAGTCCACGTAATTAAGGGGTGGTTCTTTTCTCTGTTTTCATAACCCTTACAATAAAAATATTTCAATTAAAACATTAGTAAACATTAGTGAAAATAGGAATACCGTAATTATCTATGCACATTATATGTACATACTGTTCTGGCTATCAGCTGATGCACGACAAACCACTCCGAATCTGAGTGGCTTCCAAACAACCGTTTATCCTCATCCCTCGCAGTTCTGCGGGCTGACCGGGCTCGGCCAAGTGGTCCTCACGGGGCAGGAAGCCCAGGACTGACCCAGCATCACGTCCATCATCTTCTACTGGCACACCATCGAAACAGGTACAAGGTCAAGGCCAGTCCACATTCGTGGGCATGTAGGAGTAGACCCCATATCTCACGGGGGAGGGGCACACACATGCACAGCGGGAAAGTAATGGTGACAGGCATCTTTTAAGGCAAGTGAGTGTGCATCTTCCTCTTCCTCTGCCCACCCCTCCCCCATATCCTCCCGGGGTGTCCCAGGCTCCCCCTCCCCCATGTCCTTCTGGATGCCTTCCTCTTTTTCTCTGAGGCAGTATCATTGAGAAAGCGCATCACAGTTTTGTGGGGGTTTTAGTGATGACATGAAATGTGTCCCCTCTGGCAGCATCAAGAGTTTAAGTTTCTTAGAGAAGTTGAGGTGGGCTGTCTTGTTTTGTTTTGCCATTTCAACATCCTTTCCCACTTCCTGTGCCAGGACCCCAAGCCTCCCGTGGGGGAACTACTGGCCGGCCACCGTGCCTTGCACTCTATCAGCCTATATGTGGGCAAGTGACCCAAGCCAAGCCAAACAAACCCTTTCTGAAACTGGAATCTTGGACAGAGTGGCCAAAAAAAATTCCGGAAAAAAGTTCTCAGTGGGCGCCGTAGGCTACTCTTCACCAGCTATTACACCCCAGGTGCCAGAGAGACCCGGGGAGGCTAAGGCCGAGTTTGCCAACCTCTGCACTGCTGGTGCGTGGAACAGACCGATTTCCGTAGTGTGTGAAGGCTGTTCTGGGCACTGTGGAACATTTAGCTGCATCCCTCATTTCTAGTATTGAGATGCCACGAACATCCCTTAATTGTGATATCCAAAAGTGTCTCCTGACCTTGCCCAGTGTCCTCTGGGGGGACCAATTCAGCCTCTGTGCCTCTTGCTGATGATCGGTTCAGGGTGAAAAGACCCAAGCCAGTTTGGCCAGTGAGACAAAGGATAGATTTTGGGGGTAGGGGAGAGGCTCCTGGAATCAAAGCTTCCTTACACTTCATGGAGGGCCAGGGGAAGCCACATCCTCTCTCTCTCTTCCCTACTGGATGTTAACAATTTCATAACCTGGCCACCTTGCAGCCACAGAGGGAACCGGCTTTCAGATGCAGCCAGCAGTGGACGGCAGAGGGAGGAAAGAGAGAGGACAAAACTACGGAGCTTGGAAATGGAAGGGAGGTGGGGAGGGATGGGTGGGTGGGCTGGAATGGGAATAAAAGATTGAAACTGTACAGAATAATCTAAAATAAAAAAAAAAAAGAGAGAGGACCTAGATGCTCGATTACATTCTCGAATCTCTGAGTCAACCAGCCTTGGAGCTGCCCTCCCTACCAACTCCCTTACTGCTTAGGCCGGTTTGAGTTGAGTTTTCCGATACTCGCAGCCAAAGCATCCCAAGTGACACGTCATCCACGCTAGAGAGAACACTAGGCAGTTTATGCAACCGAGATCCCCCAGGGCGTCCTGTTTCCAATCCTTTCCAAACTTGCTTCTGGAGCGTTCTCCATTCCTATAAAGGACCTTGCATCCTGCTCACAAATTCCCCTTCTGCTCCTGTTGGCCAGAACCAAGTCTGTGACCTGCAGTGGGAGAGTTCTGTTACCTCAGTTGACTAATTTCAGCCCCCAAGCCCCAACATTCCCAACCACCGAACCACGTGGAGCTAGCTACCCGAGAACCTGTTTGTTGGGTGTGATCGACTCGCCTGATGTTTCACAAAGTGCTACTTATGGGACGGGCAGGAGAGATTGAGCCACGTGTGAAGGGGCTGATGGGAAAATCAATCCCGGAAAACATTCAGGTAAATTCTAAAGCAGGGGTGTCAAACTCATTTTCATCGGAGGCCACATCGGCCTTGCAGTTGCCTTCAAAGGGCTGAAATAATTTTAGTACTGTATAAATGTAACTACTCCTTAACTGTTAAGGGGTTGAAATTATATTCGGCCCTTTGAAGGCAACTGTGAGGTTGATGTGGCCCCCGGTGAAGATGAGTTCGACACCCCTGCTCTACAGGAAGTACGGGGTGGGGCATGCCGGGGGGGGTGGGGGGGTGCCCATTGCATCCCACTGGGCTGACCCAATGCGTCCCGAGGCCCAGCAGAATTAGGTAAAAGGGCAAAGAGAAGGGCGAGATTCCATGGTGTGGCTCTGTCACCTGAAGGGAGTAGCTCCTCTCCTGAGCCTCAGCTGCCTCACCTGTCAAATGAGCGTTATCATGTTCACTCCTCAGGGTTGACCTACAGTTTAACAGCCGAGATGACACATCTAACCGGCTTGGCGATCTGTCTCAACTTGCTGAGGTGTGACTATGAAATTTTATTTTTATAATAACCACTACCAAGTATTCTCCTTTGAAAGCTCCTCTTTCCCTCTAGGTGATACTAGGAACAATGGAGCAGCGGCAGGATTGACAGCAGAGGCAGGGGCAGAGCGAGCGGCAGGCTCTCGCGGGTGCTCCCCACGCGCCAGGCCCCGCCCCAAACACCTGGCGTGCACTGACTCCCCGGGCACTCCCAAAGACCTAAGGAGGCAGGAACCAATGTCACCCCCGTTTCACAGAATCAGAGAAACAAGAAGTTAAGTCATTCGTGCAAAGTCACGCAGCTCCCAAGGGGTGGGGTCCTCAACCTGCCCCTCTAAGATTTCCTAAGGTGTGAGACCCCAGGTTAGCAAAGCTGTCTCATTTTCAGCTCTTACAACTCAAAACTCCTCCAATCAAAATGTCCCTTTCAACGAGTGAACCCCAACTACACCCAGTGGGGATGGAACTCAGGGGCACATTGTTGACCGAAAGAAGGCAGACAGGAGAGAGTGCACACTGCGTGGTTCCACTGACCTCAAGGTCAAAAACAGGCTAAACTGAGCCAGGCTGTTCGATGGCAGGATGGGGGTTCTTGAGCAGGGGAAGTGGAGATGGGGTCCCGGCGGCTGTCTGGGTGGCTGGAATCGTTCTGGATCTCGATCTGGGTGCTGCTTATATAGTTCAATTTGTGGAAATTATTGAAGATATGTACTTAAATATATTTTTCTCTATCTTGTTATACGTTTCAAGAAATTTACTTGTAGAAAACTTCACTCTCAGACTTGATTCAAAGTTCTTCTGCACACCCTCCGTCACCCAGTTCAAGCTGGACTCATGGCCGTAGGGGCTCGGAGCTGGGGTGGGGGACCATTCTGCTGAGTTGGCTTCACAGCGAGCCCCGAAGAGAGGTGGCTGGCCCCCGCTGCCAGGTGACCTCTGAACTTAGACTGAGCGACTCACAGGGCCAGAGGGCTCGTAACATCGCTGTTTTGGGCATATATGTAAAGTGCCTGGCGCAAAGCAGGTGTCACAGGGGTCCCTACGCGGAGACGCAGTATTTTTGATATCCTGAAGACTAGACATTGGGATGCCCACCTCTTTTAAAGATGCCGGAAGTTTGTAGAGTCATAGCTGGTCAAGGAAAACACTTCTGTTTGAAGCTTTTAAGCTAGTTAGACACAAGGAAAAGCCAAAGTCGGCTGCTGCCTTAGGCTGAGTCCGTCCAGAAGCCAACTCTGGGGCAAGGGTTGGAATGCAAGAATGTTTCTTCTTTGAGAGGAGATCTGGGGAAGGGAAGAGGCATTCAGGAGCAGGTTGCCACGGTGGGCAAGTTGGGGGCCTCTGGGACGCTGTGAAGACCACATCTCCAGGTGCCCCACGTGAGGAGCAAGGAGCTCAGGTTTTTATCTGCCAGCTTCCTTTTGCCATTTGGTTATTTGGTTGAGGGCTGCTTCTGAAGCATGCAGTCCGGGGAACCCCCAACCTGACCCTGAGGTGAGCCGGGCCTGCTCCTGTGACCAGAGGAAGCTCTCAGCCAGAGAGCTGCAGGTGGGAACACCTCGGGTTGAAGGGACAGGGGCAGGTGTCAGCAGGAGGAATGAACGCCTATCCCCAGGCTTCCGGTTCTGTGGGGAAAATAAACTTTGACCTACTTAAGCTACTGTTAGTCAGATTGGGTGTTACTTGTAGCCGAAAGCATCCCTACATGATGCATGGAGAGCAAGAAGACACTGGCGTGTAGACTGAAGCAACAGTTTAGAGTGAGAAGAGCCCTGGCCAGTGTGGCTCGGTTGGTTGGAGAGTCAGCCTGTGGACTGGAAGGTTGCGGGTTTGATTCCCGGTCAGGGCATGTGCCTGGGTTGCGGGTTCAGTCTTTGGTCCCCAGGTGGGGCATGTGCAGTAGGTGGCCAGTCGATGTTTCTCTCTCACATTGATGTTTCTCTCCCCCCTCTCCTTCTCTTCCACCCTCTCTTTAGGGTTGATGAGCTTGTCCTTGGGTGAGGGTAAGAAAATACAACAGAGACATATGGTGCCTGACAAAGAAGAGACAGAAAAGCTGCTAAAAAAGAAAATTAAAATCTAAAAAGAAGAAGAAAAAGGAAGAGGAGGAGGAGGGAGAGCAGAGACAGTGATCACCAGAGTTCGAAAAAAATGTACTTGGATTTCACAGGAAGTACCACCGAGGAGGCGGACCTGGTTTCCCGCTGCTTTGTAAGATGGGGAGCAGGCCCCGCCAACCGGATGTCGAAGGGAGGGATGAAGGCAAAGAGCTTGGGAACGTTTCAGTTTGATGAAGAGACCGGGAGACAGACGGACAGGATGAGAGAGGAGAGGGGCCGGGGTAAAGGCAGAGATGGGCGTAGAGATGAAGAGACAGGGAGAACTAAAGGATTGTGAAGATCCACGTGCCAAAATGTTAACAGTGACCGTGATAGGTGGTTAGTGGGAAAAGTACGATTTCTCTCTTTCATATGCAATTTTCAAGATTTCTCCATCAAGCGTGTGTACTTTTGTGGGTAGGAAAAGAATTAAGGAGTATAAAAATGCCCACCTCCAATGCTAAAACTTACAGTTCTCAATGAGAGACTACCCATTTTGAATCACTTCTCACTTTAGTTCTTCCATGTCTCTTGAAATGACTTAACTACGAACACAGTTCCCTTCCTTCTCCGCCTCCTCCCTTCTTCCTTTTTTTTGAGAAGACTGGGTAGGGCCGAGGAGGCTCCTTGCCGAGCTGGAGCTGAGCCGACACTGGAGCTGAGCCGACAGTGGGCGGCGGACTGAAGGTAATTTAAGGAGAGGGGGGCTAGAAGCTACTTTGGAACTGAGAATTGGATTAGCTTCTGTTTTCCTGGCTCTATCTCTGCAAGAACTGTCTTGTCCTAGAGTCGTGTAGGAGGGCAGTGGGAGGGAAATTGGCTCTGTTTACAGGGACAATAAAAATCGGTATAGATGATTCATTCTTTCATAGATTCATTTAACAAGCATTCAGGGAGCAGCTCCTGTCCCACAGGTCCTGAGCTGCCCTGGGGATATACCAAGGAGAATGCTGCACAGTCCGTGCCCACGAGCAGCTCCTCGTTGGCCGAGAGAGACACGCATGCGGACTGATAACACTAACACGAGAGGCTTGATCCATGCTGAGTTAGATGTTAGCTCAAAAGCTGAAGCTCTGACTTCACCCAGCCAAATACAGATCTTGCTCCTGAAATGAAGAAGTCAAGAGTGATAAGGGCGATTCTTATTTGGAAGGACAGTGATGACAAATTGACGCAGGTGGTTTCCAAAGGATCTTGACTTCCAAAATGACTGGTACTCTGGGAAGGGGATGTGGCTAAACGTGAGACCCACAGGGCTGGAGGACAGCAGAGAGAAAAGACAGTATCATTTAGCATGCATTTGGCTGCAAGTAACAAAAAGCCAAACCAAAGGAGCTTCAACAATAGAAGCGTACACGATCTTTACAAAGAAGCCCAGAGCGAGGTGGTCGCAGGGACAGGTCGGCAACGTGACGGTGTTGTCGAGAACCCAGGTGCTTTCTATCTCTGGACTCCTCCCAAAGAGGAGAAGTACTCTCTGGTAAAGGAGAGGCATATCTCCTCCCTCGTGACTCTCTTATGAGAGGGACAGCCCTTTTCCAGAAAGCTCCTGGGCAGACTTCGCCTCACATCCTGCTGGCCAGGACTGAGTCACAGGCCTACACGTTAACTGCAAAGGTGGGTCAGTAAAGGTGCATCTCACTTTTTCAGCCTCTGTTGTGGGCTGGGCTCTGGCAGCCAAGAAGAGGGAGAGGAGTGATGTGTACACAGGCAACCAACAGCATCTGCTTCAGGAGGGAATTAACCTTTGCTGGGCACTATTTATAACCCCAGCTGTCCCCAAAATTTCCAACTTCCCCTTTAATATCTAAATAACAGCAGGACCCCATGACTTTAAGAGGACCAAACTTTTATCAGGTTCTTTCTGCAGGGTATTACTCAGCATCTCTGGGGGTGTTCTCATGTCCCATGGACCATCCTTGTGGTTGCTTGGCAACCACAGTGAGCCATCCCTCCCAGGACTTCTGCTCGTGTCTACCATCTCTTAACTGCCTGCACCAGGATGCTTCCCTGTCCCCAACACCATCTTGACCTGGAGGTAGAACCAATCCTCCTCCTTAACAACCCCACGAAACATGGCTAGGTTAATTAGAATATAGGTTTGGCTACAGTTACCGAGACCCCCACCAATAAAGCAACCAGGCAGACTGGACGCGTGTACATCAGCTGAATGGCAGCCTTTTTATGTCTCTCGTGTGTCATTCTGGGTGTGATCAGTCTGCGGATGATGACCACAGGGCCAGGGCGCCAGGCTCCTTCCGTCTCGTTCTCTTCCATTCCCCACATGATGCCCTTGTCCACACAGTCTATGGTGAGGCCCGCAGTGTCCACATTCCAGGCGGCAAGATGGAGGAAAAGCGAAAGAAAGAACTTCCCCTGCTCCAGCCCCCCACTGCCCCCTGGGCCTTAAGGGCTGATTCAGAAGTGAACCACATCACTTCCACCCATACGCTATTGGCCACCATAGAGTCACATGGCATATCTAGCTTCAAGGGATGCTGGGAAATCCAGTCTTTATGCTGGGAAATGCTAGTCTCTACAATTCTGTTTCTATGAAAGAAGAGGAGAATTGAGATTGGGGACAATTAGTATCTGACCCAACACCTAAGATGAGCCCCTAGCAGGGGACGACATTCTCCTGAAGCCTTGGGGATGACACGTGGGAATGACACAATGCAGAACGGGAAAACCCCAAATGAAATTGTAAGCAAGTAGCTCCTGGGGCCCACACACCTGCATCGTACTTTCCCTCGTGCCCGTCTTCTCCCTCCTTTCTCCTGCCACCGCGTTGTGGGAACCAGTGTACCTCCCACGGTTGGAGGCGCCCTGACCCTTGCTCACTAGAATTAAGAGCCACCCCTCCCTACCCTCCCCCATTCCTTGCCTACCCCAGATGTAGGCAACGGAACTATCCAGGGCCTTCAGAGGAAAGCCCTTTCCCTCACGCCGTTCCCTATGGCCCAGCCCAGGTGAGGCCAGCACGAGAGTGGTAAGCATATCCCCCCACATCTGGGTCCCTCTGCTTTTAGTCACACAAAGCGTGGTCCTCTCCATGGGCCTCCCTCCAGCACAAGGGGAAGAGAGGTCCAGGCCGGCCCCTCCCTCTCTGCACAGTCGGGTCTCAAACGGAAGACCATTTCCGTCTTCAAATACGAAAGGACTGGTGCAAATACTTGATCAAAAAGATACGTATCTCTCCCAAGGACTCCAGGAACACCTCTGCCTCAAGGTGAACTTAGAAGGCAATTCTTTTGTTCTAAAAGTCCTGCTACAGACTCACTCAACTTACAGATGTATCCAGACGTCATCCACTGCTGTGCAGCGGTGGACAAGTGACATAACCACTCTGTTTCCTTACTGTGAAATGCGGTTAATGGCAGGCCCTCTCACGGGGTTGCCTGGGAGATCTAGGAGGATGGCAGAGGGAAAATGCTAGGACGGCACAGGACCTGGCCTGAAGTTGATGCCCAGCACGTGTAGCTATTATAATTCCTATTACTAAAAAACAGTGAGCAACCCAATATGGGGAATCTGCACCTGGATAATGTCACTGTTTCAGGACTTCCCCCAGGAGCAGTGGTTCCTCTCAGAACCAAGGGGGAAGACCATCACCACCTTCAAAGACAGAAACTGCTTCTAGCCCACTTCAAGCAATCGAACTCTAGAATCTCACCACCGTCCACATGATTGGTGGGGCCCCGATTGGGGCAGGGCCTCTCATTCAAAAATGGCTAAGAATCTCAAGACAGCGACAGCAAAGCACTGAGCCCTGCGCAAACGCACGGGCGCACGCACGGGCGCGTGCACGCCACAAAGCCCGCCGGCCCTGCTCGCCTCCGCGCGCAGGACACACATCACAGATGTAAACAGCAGGTTGCAACATATACTGTGGAGACATCTGGAGACAGACGGCAGCCTGCTTTCTCCACTCGGCAACCTGTACAATCGTAGTAACCTCAGCTACGTTCACCGAGTCCTTGCTGAGACACCATCTCATCCAACCATTGCGTCCTCGTTTTAAGTCACAGATGGAAGAACGAGGACCAGAAAGGGTAAGGAACTTGTCAAAGGGCACAGAGCCCAAGTGAGCCAGATTCTAGAACCTGCGCCCGGAAGCACTGTGTGTGCAACCGAAGTGTCCTCCCGTCTGAACCTCCAAACTGAGGGTGGAGGGGCAGTTTCAGTGACCTCTGGAAACCCTCCCAGGCTCCTCCTTCGCTGAGAGCATGAGGCCAACGCCCAACTTCCTTCTCCGACCTCCCTCCCCCCTGGCCTCTGGCCCTCCTTTCTCAGAACCCATGTGACGCCCTAGTTCCCCCTGAGCGCCTTCCCCTCCCCCCACTGGGACAGTCACCCTTACGGGACAGGCAGCTCAGGATTCAATTTATGTATTTATCTTTGTTTTCTTTTTAATGGCTTCGAGTAAAGTCTAAAATACTTTGTGGGGATGGATGGGAGGGGGAGTCTTTATAAGCATGAGGAAAAGAGCCCAGGGAAGATGAGAACAGGGCGCTTTCTGGGCTGTTAACCTTCCTGTGCATTCTGAAACAGTGCAGAACTCGCCTACATTAATAGAATTTCAGAACTGGAAGCAGAATCTAGAGCTAAACTGGGTTCACATCCTGGGTTCACCATTTCTTAGCTGTGTGACCATGGGCAAGTTGCTTAACCTTTCTGTGCCTTGGTTCAAATGGGGGGTTATCATAGTACAGGCTTCACCATGTCGTTGTCGTGATATTATTATTATGATTAACTCTTCATTGTTACAGTCTTTTTAGAGCCCCTGGGAGTCCCTGCAGAGCCTGAACGTCGTGGCTGAGAGCACAGAGGCTGAGACCAGACCGCCTGCGTGTAAATCCCATTTCGCCAGTTACAGCTGTGTGACCTTGGTTAAGAAATTGACTTCTCTGGGCCTCCATCTCTTCACTTGCCAATATTTCCCTCAGCTTAGAGATGGCATGTGAGACTCAACTGGACCAATGGCATTCAAGGCCAGGACTGGTGCTGCCACCCCCGGGGAGAAGTGCTCTTTCTGTCGGAGCTGCGGAGCGGGCAGGATGCGAGAGCCTGGAGCTGTTTGGCCATCCCGGGTACCTCGCGGGGTCAGCCTGCCTGAGAGTAAAGCTAAGCCGGGGGAAGCAGAGAAAGGAGCTGCCGAGAGACAGTCATGATGACTTGGTTTGAGCCCCTGGATGCAACTTTGCCTAAAGCAAGTCATCTTTGGACTTCCCAGTTTCATGAGCCAGTAAATTCCCCGGTTTGTGAAAGCCACTTTCAGTTGGATTTTTCTCAGTGGAAAGTATCCAGGCTGCCACCAGGGGGTTAAGCAACTTGCCCAAGGCCTGAAAGCCAGTGAGGAGCCGGCCCAGGATTCAGAGGCTTCTAACCCGCTGGGCCTGTTGCTCCAACGCAGGGGCCAGCCCTCTGTCTTTGGGGGTTTGCCTTCTGTCTTTGGGGGTTTACCCTCTCTGAGCAGCCATTTTCTCATCTGACAAATGGGACAGCACCTGACCTGCAGGACGGAGAAAATGCTGGACGGCATTGTTATCCAGCGCTGTCTTGGCTGTAGGTGGGAAGCTTCGTGCCTCAAGTTCCCAGTGCTTTGGACTTTGGCTTGGCCCCGGTCAGTTATTCCGTCTCAGGGGTGTCTTTGGCTGACCCCAAAGCAACCAACTGGTTGAGCTGCCCAAACTATGTTAGGAGAGCACGTGTGAATCTCCGAGGGAAGGGCCCCTTCCCTCCCTGGCTGTGTGTCCTCAGTGGTGGACAGAGGGAGCTGGGAGACCCTGAGGACCCTGCAGCTCCCTGGTGGAAAGAAGCCCTGTCTTCTCAGGTTCTCAGGCTCTCCAAGGACTCATGTAGCTTAAGGAAGATGGCACTGAACCAAATTGACTTAGTTCCTTTCCTCCACACCGTCTACATTTAGTGGTGGAGACAGACGATAAACACCTGAAACAAATATGTAACATAATGCCATGTGGTAACACTAGGGAGAAAACACGACACCAAATGCCTGATAAGTGCAAAGAAGGAAAAGGGATAGAGTGACGGGCACCATTAGGAGGTATCAGAAGGGGCCTCTCCGAGGACACGGCATTTCATCAGAGACCAATTTGGTCTCACTCTGGATCCCGAGCTCTTAACACTGAGCCATCTGCCAGGAAAAGGACCAGGACCGATTTTACCAGGCAACTTGCTGACACTGCTCAGTTAGGAGTCGATGATCCTGGGGAAACAGCCATCCTTCTCCACTGACAACTCTGCAGGACATTTTAAAAAGTTTAATGGGTCATTGATTCCCTCCATTAGCTAAATCTGTGAAGGAAAGGCCAGAGCAACCGGGTGACATCATGCCTGCCAGGAAAAGGTTTCAGCTCTCATGACACATGGCCATTTGTTTATCTTCTAACCAGTCATCACTAAAAGATTCCCATCACCACCGTCATATCTCTGGGGCATACCAGAGCCGGGCTGGTCCAAGGCCCGGCCTTGGCAGGGAATCAGTGAGCCTCACAGATGAGAGGAAGCCTCAGAAAGGCGTGGAGGATCCAGCACCATGCGTCCCTCCTCCCCACCAAACATCAGACAAGAAGTTCAAGGAAAGTAAACAGAGGGTAGAGGGGGAGATACAGACAAGAAAACCGTGTAAAGATGGAGACAGAGGTGGCAGTGATGCTGCCACAAGCCGAGCAACAGTGAGCCACCAGGGGTGAGAAGAGGTGAGGAAGGTTCTCCCCCAGAGCCTTTGGAGGGATGTGGCCCTGTAACCCCATTGATTTCGGACTTCTGGCCTCCAGGACTGTCCCGAAATAAATGTGTTGTTTTAAGCCACCAAATTTGTGCTCATTTATTACAGCACCTTTAGGAAACTAACACAGTCACTAAACAGCCCAAATGTGGACCCTGCTTCGGACTGCCACAGCCCCCGCCTCCTCTATCAAGATCTTGTGCATAGCTTTGGCCCCACTCAAAGGCCACTCCAGTCGTTGGGTGATGCTCCCTGCAGGCATGAGGGCCACTTGGGCTCCACATGGGCATTTGATTTATTTACTTATCTAACTCAGCCCACAGGGATAGGAATGCACCAGCCCCGCTCTCTCTTCCCCCGAGTTCTGTGAGTACCAGACCTACTAGCACTCAAATCAGTGAGGGCAGGAAGAGTATACCAGTGCCTGGAGAGTCACTTAAACTGACTATTAAATTAGGCAGCCTCCAATTGTGGGATTCCCAAACTTTTCACCACAATGAGCGTCTTTTGTTAATTTCTTCCAGGGAACACTCAGTTTCTAAAGGCATTGCCTATGAAACCAGCTGCATTTATCCAACAAGAATCCATATACCTCCCCACTCACTATTATTTGGAGGTATATAATAATTAGGACTAATATTTACTGATCTACTCACTATAGCACTACACTCATTCAATCTTCACACCATCCCTATGAAGTGGGTACTTCTATCATCCTAATTTCACAAAGGAGGGAACAGAGGCAGAGAAAGTTAGGTATTTCGCTAAAGGTTGCATAGCCAGTATTTAGTAGAACTGGAATTTGGACCCAGGCAGCCTGGCTCCAAAGCAAGCATTCCTTTGGAGACTGGGCTAGAATCCTGGCTTTCACACCACTGTGCAATGCTACTCTGGACAAGTGCTTTTGTTTCTCTGCACCTCAGTTTCCTCATCCATAAACTGTTTGTAATAGTAGTGCCTATGTGGTAGGGTTGCTGTGGAGATTGAGAGTGTGTACTTGGAATGCCAGGCCCAGTGCCTGCCACAAGCACTCAAAGAATTAAGTCAACCAGCAAGGCCAGCAGCTGCTCTGGACAGGCTAGGGCTGCAAACAGGGAACAGAGATGATTCGGTCCTCTAGGTCAGGGGTGGCAAACTCATCTTCACCGGGGCCACATCAGCCTCGAGGTTGCCTTCAAAGGGCTGAATGTAATTTTAGGACTGTATAAATATAATGACTCCTTAACTGTTAAGGAGCTGAAATTACATTCAGTCCTTTGAAGACAACGGCAAGGCTGATGTGGCCCTGGTGAGGATGAGTTTCACACACTCTGCTCTAGGTTCTCTGACACCATGCAGTTCACAATCCATATAATGTGCCAGGCCAGAGCTGGGTGGCTTCAAGTAGAACCTGCAGGAAGGCAACCTGACTAGCCCTTCTCATGTGTGCTTCCAGGATCGTAAGTGTACAATTAGCTGGGGTTGCCGGGAAAAAGCACAGATTCTTGGTATCCAAATCCTTTGGAGTTGGACCAAGAAATCTGCATCGTTCGACACACTTAGGCACCATGGAATTTGTGCTCCACTGAGTCCAGTCTGAGCAACATGTCCTTGATCCTTTGAAGGGACCTCTCAAGCCAGGACCCCAATCCATTCATTTGAGGTACCCTTAATTGGAGACCCCAAACAGAAGTCTTGCATTTCAGTACAAGGACAGTACAGACAGTAGGGTGCCTTCCTCAGCAACCTGGTGAATCATGAAGCTCTAACTTTCATGAAAAAAATGAGCAGCCCTGGCTGGTGTGGCTCAGTGGACTGAGTGCTGGCCTGAGAACCGAAGGATCTCGAGTGGGATTCCCAATCAGGGCACATGCCTGGGTTGCAGGCCAGGTCCCTGGTAGGGGGCGGGCAAGAGGCAACAACACATTGATGTTTCTTTCCCTCTCTTTCTCCCTCCCCCTCTCTCTAAAAATAAATAAATAAAATCTTTTTAAAAAATGAGCTGACATCTGGCCAGAGGCGGGAGGCAGGAGGAAATGGACTATGCTTCTTAGGCCCATTCCCCAGCTTGGAGCACTGAGGCCAGGGCCCTGGAGCTGCAGGAAACATACATGACTACTTCAAGGCCACCCTGTGACTCAACGGGCCCACTGGAGGTTTGATCTCAAGATCCGCAGAGGCCGTGCAAACCCACGCGCCATAGGCGGGGCTCCCACGTCGCCTAGGCAACGGGCGCGCGCCACGCCCTAGCTCGGAGTCCGGTACCGGAGGAGGGAGCGGGCACTGCATGACGTCTCGCGGGGCTGAGGCAGCTTCCCTCGGTACCACCCCCTGGCTCCGCCCCGAGGAAGTGCTGGCCGACCTGCTCAACCACTGATTGGCCCTCACGCTTGAGGGGCGGAGCCCGAGGTAGCGCTGTGCGTACTTCCGGCTGCCGGGTTGACATGAAGAAGCAGCGGCTAGGGCGGCGGTAGCGGCGGGAGTCGAGTCTAACAGCGGGACTCCCGGCTGAGTGCGCGACGCGGCCTAGAGCGGCAGACGGCGCAGTGGGCAGAGGAGGAGGCGCAGCAGCCGCCCTGGCCCGTCATGGAGATGGAAAAGGAGTTCGAGCAGATCGACAAGGCCGGGAGTTGGGCGGCCATTTACCAGGTGCGGGAGCGCCCCGGAGCGCGGCAGGCCCTTTGCTTAGGCCGCGTGAACCTACCCCTCAAAACCCGGGGCCCCGTTCGCTCTCTGGGTCTCGACCTCCGCCTCGGCCCTGCTGCTTGAGGATTCGATCCGACGGCCGCCGAGGCCGCCCCCCCCCCAGCTCCGCGTCTCTTTGTCCCTCGGGTGGGCCTTCGTCTCTCCCGGACCTCGCAATCCCCTTTGATCCCGCACTTACCTCACATCCTCCAGCCCCGTGACCTCTCACGCCCGGAGGTCTGTGCTCGCGGCGCGAATCCCTCGCACCCCGGCCCCGCCCCCCTTCCTAGCCACTCTTTGTCCCCTGGGGGTGGTAGAACACCCCCACCACTTCCTTTTCTAGACTGGACCACCTCAGACTCTCTTCCTTTGTCTCCCAGGGGGAAAGGGTTGCTCCCCCTCCCTCTCTCACATTTCCTTTCCCCCAGTCTCAGCGCGCATCGGGAGTCCCCAGGATGACAGCCCCCTTCCCCCTTCCTGTTCATTCATTTAATGGACGGGAATCGGCGTGCCGGTTCCGAGCTAGGCACTGCTTAGGCGCT
The DNA here is from genome assembly GCA_028533065.1 of Trachops cirrhosus. Lineage (NCBI taxonomy): Eukaryota > Metazoa > Chordata > Mammalia > Chiroptera > Phyllostomidae > Trachops > Trachops cirrhosus. The sequence continues at coordinate 85,292,250 of CM052547.1, forward strand.
GGAGGTGGTGTCTCCCGAACAAGACAGACAAGCCTTTATCCCGCGTGGAGCTTAGAGTCGAGTAGGGCGGTCAAACACACAAACAGATAGTGTCAGATAGTGGCAGGTGCCGTGAAGAAAACAAAACCCTCCAGCGGGAGGTGGGCTGCCTCGGGGAAGCGGATCAGGGAAGGTCTGTCAGAGGGAGACAGTCGCTCTAGGAGCTGAATGAGGAGCTGCCGCAAGCCGGGCAGCATCAGGCCAGAGATCTTCCCAGCCCCGAGGCTCAATGGCCCATTTTTCCTGGGGCCGAAGTGCTGCCCTTTCTGGCAGGGACCAGGGGAAGCGGACGTTTTTACCCTCTCTGAAATAGCACCCTTCCCCGATGAGCATCTTCTCCTTTGGGCTGAAATGACCGGGCCCTTCCCAGCCCTCAACTGCGGGGAGGGTTATCATCATCATCATCATCATCATCATCATCATCATCATCATCATCGGTGGCTCACAAAGAAAAGTTGGGAAGGTTTCTGACATACCTCTCAAACCTCAGGTTCAGAACCCGAAGCGGTCTGCCTTGCAAGCAGCTAGATCCTCTCAAGAAAATACGTGCTCCTGATTAAATGTCAGTGCGGGGGTTGTGAGGATTAACCAAAACCACACTCGGTATTTTCAACAAACGGTGCACAGAATAGATTTTGTTACGAGTGTAAAGGGAGAAGGTAGTTGATTCTGTTACCAGCTTATAGGCTCGAAGGCAAATTGGGAGATCCATCAGCTGGTAGTATTAAAATCTATTTTGAGCTCCACCTAAAAAAGAAAAACGCTTTGAGCAATTCTTTGGTATGCTTGACTAACAAAAGCCTTTTTTTTTTTTTGGCAGTTTGGTTTCATGTGCATTTGCATCCAGCTTATTTGACAGGATTCTTTTTACTTAGACTCTAATGTATATTTGTTATTGATAGACTAATATTTATAGCCACTATAGTCTGTACTCAAATGATTGGTAAATATATCCAATTTGTATCCCATAATTGAGTGAAGTAATTGAGTGAATTCTACTAGCGACTTTGGGAATGTGTAGGTAGGGTGTCCACGTCAGAGTGAATGCAGTGGAGTCTGGGGGGGCTCTCAATGAAAAACGGCCCTGAAATGTTGGATATTGTGGTATATGATACACAAGTAGAGGGGCCCCCAGAAGGCACTGGGGGAAATCCCGTATCCCGAAACTGAGTTAGCAACAGCAAATTCATATTCTAAAAAGTTCTTGGTTGAATTTGATTTCTTACTGTTTTAGGCCAGAGCATGTTGGTCTTTCATTTCCCTCATTGTGCTTAAGTGTCCCTACTGCATTTGAACTCCAAGACTTAGTCAGGATTGCTGTGTGTTGAGATTCCCTGAGCTAATGAGCTGCCGGGATCCTGGAGGTGACCTCTTTTGACCTCAGAGAGTTGTCCATTGTGGGCTGTCTCCCCTCTACCGTACTGGTAGTTTTCTTTTCGAAAATGGAAATCAGAAGCTCTTCTTTTTGAGTTGAAAAGTGGCTCTTTATTGGGCAGTGTGGCATTTTTAAAAAGAGTTCCAATGACCTTGAGTTGAAAGTAGCAGACTTTCCAAAGTATGTGTCAATTTACCGAAATGATTATTTTTCAGGAATTCAAAGAAATGTGTTTCAGGTTGGGAGAAAGTGGAAGTTTTAAAAAAATGAACAATTCATAGTGTGTTACGATGAGGACAGTCTTGTACAAAGTCATTTTGAGCTTGCTTAGTCTACTGTGATTAGAAAAATATAGCTTCTACTTAAAATTTTGTAAACAAGGCAGTGCAGTTCCTTTAGGACACTAACTTTCCTAACTAGAACAAAAAGATCCAAAAACTTGGCAACAATTGGGAAATGAGCAAAGGGTAAAGTAGACTTGAACACAGAGGAATATGGCTGTTTGGAAAGCAAAAGTATCGGGCGAAGATTCTATGCAAACTTAACCTGTGAGCATAGCCATGTTTGTACCTGTTAGTGCTAATAAATAGCATAGACACTGATGTGCATGTAGGTCTATAAAGAGTCTGCTTCGATAGCACACGTAGATGGCTTTAAACATTGTTTTCCATCATTGAAACAATTGTATGCCCGATTTGAAAAGTGGAAGTAATACTTAGCTTAGAGTTTGAGTTGGTCTGACTGTCCAAGAGGAGACAGAGCACAGAAAGAGAAAAGGGAGTGATTTTTGGAGCTGGAATGAGAGGACAGGGCCTGGAAGAATGAAAATAGCTGATAAGCTGCCTGCCACCTATAGTTTAAGGTTTGGGTCAGGTGTTTTGCTCTTTCATCTCTGAAGTCTTTGATTCTCTCGCACTGTTCACTGCTTTTCAATGTGAATGATTTGATTGTTTCACATAAAGAAGGTTGCAACTGTAGCTTGGGGCTTGAAGGCAAGATTTATTCCATGTTAGAGGCAGGCTTTGTGAAATGGGCCACTCTTCCAACTGACGTTTGCTTTTATAGCTGCTTTCATTATGCAATACGGTCTGATGCCTGACTAGGTTAAGACCATGTCATAACAGTGGTTCACTAACATTTTTCACTTCCATGCACACCTTATGTTGTTTTAGCCCAAGGAGATGAATACTAAAAATTTCCAGTAATGCTTGTTTAAATACCATTCTCTTCAGAGAAAAATTATATTTTGTGAAGAGGAGATAGATCTATACACTGTGACTCACTTCACTTAGAAGAAAAAAAAAGACAAACGGAAATGACATGGAGAGGCTGGGAAGTGCTAGTCATCTCGAGTGACCCATTAGATCTAAATGTTCTGGTTTAACCCTGGTTTGAGTGAACTAAATTTAGGTGTCTGATCACCACTTTGGAAACGGTGTTAAGACCTTTGTGATTGTGTGGGCTCCTACTAAATTAACTGGGAGCACAAGGAGAAATAGTGGAGGGAACTCTGCTATCATTATTTGTTTGACATCACTGGCATATTTATAGGAGTACTTCGTACTTTTGGAAGTACATGAACACAGGTCGGCGGGTAATGGTGATGCATATGATTTTCAGTTGCCAGTTATCCGCTGCTGGGCTCCATGGCCTCGCCACTGCATTTTGCATTTTAGCACGAATAACTCCCCCAAACCCGTAAAAATACCCGGTATTGAATACTGTGATTGAATATATACTGAATGTCAAGAAAGAAATGCATACAAAATTTCCTGTAGGGGTTTTTCAAAGTATAAACGGTTGGAATAATGATTGTGCCTTTTTTCCTCTTTCTGTTTTTATATTGTCTGTTTTCTGATGCTTTAGAGTGTAGAAATGTTGTCCTATGATGTACTTTTAATTGCACGTACTTTTCTTGAGCCTACCTGAACCCATGTGGGTCTCGCACACTCTGGCATTCCTCCCCACGGTTGTATTCATTTGCTCACAGTAACCAGCTAACACTGACAAGACAGGCCTGGCACATTTCTAGCTGCTGCCCGTGTTCTGGGACAGGGGCGTCTAACTGGGTCGCCGTTCCCGAGCCAGCGCAGTCTGGTATCGGGCACTCTGTGTGTATTTTGAGTATCCAGGGGCGCTGGGGACTTGAGACCAGTTCTTGATTCCCCCTTCCACATTCCGTTGATCAGTCACTGCAGCATCCTTGCTACCACCCCAGCGGTCCAGCCATGTGTATCTTCACGTGATAGCTGGTAACTGTGTTAAAAACAGACCTGAGCCTATGACTCTGTTTAACTACTTCCAGTGCTTTCGTAATGCCTGCAAGGTCCGAGTCCTTAGTATGGCAGCCAGCTTCCAGCCAGCCCCTCCCGTGTACCTTGTGTTCTAGCCACACTGGAAGGCGCAACGTTTCTCAGACTCATCCCCCTCTTCCGTCCCTGCGTTCCTTGGCTCGACACTGTCTGGCCTGCCTGTCCACTCGGACGTGTGCCTCCTCACGTGCTAAACCTTTGCTCTTTCGCCCCTGCGTCTCCGAACAGCTTCATACTTACCCCTTCGGAAGCCCTGTTCTCACGCACGGGAGCTGATTCTTTAGATCCGGGCCTATCTCTCCCAAGTCCGAGCTTCCTGAAGCCAGCGAGTCTCTTTCTCATTCATCTCAGTGTCCTCTGCACCCAGCACAAAGTAAGTGCCTAACAAATGCTGTGGCTGAATTTGTTGTCAGCACTTCGCCAGGCCTGACAATATGAAGCCGAACAAGACGTGGTTCTCAACTCCCATTCTGCGGGGCGCGGGGAGGGCACGAGGGGGACGAGGGATGATAGTACTAGTAGCAGAGGTCACTCTCAGAGAAAGCCACCGCGTTGTGAGCCAAGGCCGGATGAGCACTTTCGTACTGCCCGCTTGGTGACTGGGAAGAAGGGCTCAAGCCTTTCTTACCCAGTAGAGGTTGGTACCACTGGTTTGGTTCACAGGAACTTGAACAACAGATTGGTAATTGGTCCGAGGCCAACTCGATGGGAAATTTGCAGGTGATGTATCTGTCTCTCTAAGAACTGTTGAATTACTCTGTCCTCATCACTCCTGACTTGTTCTCACATGCCTTCTAGAAGAGCTTCGCATGCAGTTGGTTTGTACAGTGTTTTTTGCTTGTGAGGTATAAAATACGGCTCACCATAGTGACAGCCGTCCGCAGCCTGTGGTTTGCTTCAGAGAGTGCAGGTGCGGGCTGACGTTCTGGGCCTCTGATCAGACCCCCCTTCGGGCCCCGAGAGCGGTTTAGTCTCCTGCTTTCTCCCTAGTCTTAGCTCTGAATCCAGCAATGTCGAGTGGGTCTCTTCCCTTCTTTGGGCTTCAGTCCCTCCCTTTGTAAAAGTTGTCCTGGACTAACTGATCACCAAGTTCACTTTAAGTAATAAAAGTCTTTAGTGAGCTCGCAAAGAAAATGCAGTGTCCCTGAAGAAACCCTTGTCCAACACTGCAGGGGGTTCTCGGTTTTGTAGGACGTGTGGGCATTGGTGGGTGCAGTTAGGCTAAGAAATGTATAGGAGTTCTGTGAGGGTAGTTAAGGGTGCAAAAGAATTGACTGTTTTTTCCCCCAAGAGGTACTAAATTAAGCATTCTTAATAAGTAGGCTTCATTTGATTTAGTAATGTGGGAAAATAAGTCGCCCTGACACATGAGTTATTTTTTCTCTTAAGTAGCAATTGGGTGGTTTTTCCTGTAAAAGATAGAGGAACTGATTCTTTAGAATTTACGAAAGATGCAGCCCTAGCTAGGTACATAAAGAGTAGCTGCCCTTTATGTTGTAATTTTTTAAAGAAACCAACATCTGGCCTAAACTTCATTTGAATAGTGTGATAGTTTACATATTTGCAATACTTGAGAAGAAAGTACCTAAGTCTCCAGCATTTTAGAAATAATGCTTTACTTTGTGTAGTTTGCTAGCTGCTGCCTTCTCCTTTTTCAAGGCAGCTCGATGTAATCATGAGTCTCTGACTGACAGTTTGTAGATTTGGAATGTCTGGAAACTGGAAACAAGACCATTTCATGTGGAAGATTCCCCCCACCGCCCCCGCCAAAATAAATAGCCAAAGAAAAGTCTCACCCCCACCCTGACACACACCAGTGAGTTGACCCTGGGAGGTGGTGCAAGTCGCACTGCAGACACAGTAATAACTGTCTTGTGAGAGCGTCTTAGAGGTCAATGATTTTCAGTCTTTTTTTTTTTTTTAAGGTGACCTGATTCAATTAGCAGTTCTGAATGCTTATGTTTCTGCCAAGGCGGTGAAGTTTTATGGTACACCATGGTGCTTCCAGGACCCAGTTCTTGAGTGTGGACTCAGAAAGTCAGCGTGGCTTATTAGCAGAGTGACACTTCAGGCCTGTATTTTCTTTGGAGAATATGTGTATGTACTCCCCACTACTATTAATAGAGTACTGTGCCAGGAAATTCTAAATCCTTACTGAGGCTTAACCACCGTTGATGGAAACCTCCGGGCCCAAGTGGCCTGTGTCCTGGGTGGGCTTCTTCTCTGTTACTGCAGAGGTTTCTTTCCAAAGACCGAGTGGGGCGTGTTTTCTTTTACAGATGAAGAAGGAAAAGCCTCGGCTGTGCCTGTGGCTTTTGTGGGTGAGCAACACCACTTGCAAAGATAAGATGAGCATAGCAAAGCTAGGTTTCCAAAAATGTATTTTAAAAATTTATTAGTTAGTGATTAGAGAAAGAAAACTATTCCCTATCTCCATAACTCTGTCATGAAACACCTCTCCCTGTCTTTCTTCATGGATCTCTTATTGGCGCTTCTCTTTCTCTTGAAGAATTTCATTGCCATGCTGAACTCCAGCAAACAGCTTAGCTAGTTTTTATTCTGATGAGCACTGATTAACCCAGAGGATTGAACACTTGTGAATTCCTTATAGGAAAGTGGACTTCAAGTAATTATTCCAGATAGTGGGAGCTCTCTCAAGAACACGGGCTTACTTAAAAACGGGCGCGGATGAAATCGATTCTGAATGTAACTTCACTCAGGAGAACCAATAGGCAAGCCGCATTTAGCACAGTGCGGAAGACTAGCTTTCCATTCCCTGCTGGTTAAACACTGGTCACTCTCACATTTACCCCTTTCAGATTCTGCGCTGCGCAGCCGTGCGAATAGTCGGGTTTAGTTTGCTTCTGCTAGGGTGACGGCAAAACATGCCTTCACGGGCCACAGATGCTTGGGTGGCTCCTTTTTGTGCAGAAAGAAGGGGTCTCTGAGAAGATATCTGGTGGCCTTTGGGGGGGGGATATTTTGTTTTGTGTTTTTCGATCACATTGTTTTGTTGTTTTTACCCTGATTTAGGCCATGCCTTAAGAACGTCTTAGAGATGAGGGCATTCTTGTTTTCTGCTACCTGGACAGCACCTCCTCGCTGCCAGGGTCTTAGGATCGATCGCCCTTGGAGGTGGAGTGGCACAGGATGGAGCAAGATCAGGAAGTTGCGTTAAGCTACATGGGGTTTGCAGGCACCAAGCCACGTGTCTGGAGCAACCCCCAGTACACCAGGTGACCTGGCCACACAGAAGAACCAGCTGGTCCTCAGATCCCTTGAATATCCTGTGATGCTGGGATTCCAAGGAAGGACTGGGTCCTTTATGTACCAGCCGTTTCTAAGTATGTTTAAATAGTCCTCATGTGCTACTGACAGTTTTCTTGATATATCCTAGGAATGTTAGAGTCATTGGCAGTGTTTCATTTCATCTGTTCTCGCCACAAATAACTACCCAGGTCTGCTACTTCCCTTCTTTTTCTAACTGCTGATAAGAATGCTTTTGAGAGTTTGAGTTAACACTGGAGTCTCCAGGGGCAGGCCGTAGCTTCTGTACTCACCTTTGCTTCAGCACTGCCTCCCACCCTTCGTTTGCATCTTGACCTTGAATCTTGCCCAGACAGCTTGTGGGAACCCAGTCGCCCTGCAGAGACAGCCCCCGTGGCAGTGGGTGCAGTGGAACAGACCCTTGACCTTTTCTTCATGAACACATTTGTCAACTAAACTTCCTTTGACAACCTGCTCCACTGCTTGTTGACAACAAGCTTTTGTGTTTCCCGGCACACGGCGTTCGTCGGAAGATGTTGCTGTTCAGAGAAGGGGCTGAACAGCTGTGGGAGACGAGGCAAGCTTTGGTTTGAAGTGGAAGCTGGTCCGTCCCTAGTGCTGGGTGTGAAACACAGCTGGAGATGGGTGTGGTCGGCCATCGAAAATTTCCTATCCTCGGTGCGAGGAGGTGGTTAGCATTCTAACCACGCGAGCACTGCACGGTACAGGCTGTTTTATTCACAGGGCAAAACTTTGCTCTGATGGGTCCCCTTGCACTGCCTCCACATTAAGGAGATGTCACTCCTTGGTAACATTTCCGCACTAGGTCCATTTTAGAAGGAGGGAGGGATAGAGCTGAAAGGAAAGGATTAATTTGGCACCGCACCTTCAGTTTTGCAAATGCCTTTAGTGTTTGATTTTTGTAGGTTGATCATAAGGAAGTGATAAGTGTGTTAGGTTATTTGTGGTTTGAGCTAATTTTAGTCTCCTATTCACGGCTTGCTTTCTATCCTTTGACATTGAAACACGCTTTCTAGAAAGACGAATTTTGAATGTAGGACACAACCTGTGTTCCCTACCTGGGCTGCGTTTCAAAAAATACCTCTCGGTGCTTTGGAAGTTGGACAGTTTGAAGCATAGTAACATTATTTGCAAATCATAGATGCCTTTGCTTAGTGACTGTACTTCCCCAGCAAATAAAGTAGATTCTTTCAAAGAGGTTTGGAACTCTTGTTCCAAGCCAGTGGTTTTAGCCCCTGCCATAGTTGATATTAGAGGGTTTTTAAAAGATGCCAGCCACCCAAGCTGTAGCAGAGTAAGGCTTTGGTTGGGCACAGGGACCCTTCCCTGGCCTGCCCCTTTAGGTGAGAGAGCCTTTTGCCCCAAGGGCTGGGGTTGTGTCTGTCTGCAAAGCTGATTACAGGTTTCCCACAGAGCAGTTTTGTTTCAACGCTGTCGTGGTGAGCTGCCCAGCTCCCCATAACTGGCCACCTCCAACACATACATGCCTCCGGGGGTCGTGAGGTAGTGGAAACAGAGGGCTGGGGCTTCTGAGTCTGCCTCTGACGGCCGTGAGACTGGGACGGGGTTACATGCAGAATCTGTAGAACATGCTGATTGGATCAGACAGCCTTGCAGCAAGATTTGGATCTAACATTCCGCAACCACATGGTCATAGAGGAGCCAGGAAAGTGGGGCAACCTTTTTGGGAAAAAATGGGGTTTGGTGTCCAGCTCAGGCTGGATTCGGACGTTCTGTCTTCCCCCTTATCTAAAAGTGGGGCAGAGCTTTAAAATTTCACAGTAAAATTACCCAATGCCACATTGATGAATGCGGACCCCTTGGAAATTTTTCTCATGTTTAAAGGGAATTACTGGGTTTTGTAATTGGTTCAAAAACTCCCATTCAGTGGAGAAATGCGCAGTCTGGTGTCTGTTCTACCCTCATTCATAATAAAACTCAATAATAATAGCTGAAGCTTATTGAATTCTGTTTTGTGCCCCAGGCACAGTGCAGAGTGCTTTCATGCAGTACCATTTATTATACACCGTAAATTGGTCTTTAATTGGAAATGTTTTAGGAGGACAGTGAGGTGTCAGAGGCTGGATGTTCTCTGCCCGGGGCCCCGCTGTCCTGGAGCCGGCTGTGCGGGCTCACACCGCTGCGCAGCTGCAGGGAGAGATGAGGGGCTGTGCTAGCCTCCTGGTGTGCTGGGGCAGAGGAAGGGGTAGTTTATAGATCTGACCGTCGCCCAAGTCTAGATTAGCTCTGCCCTTACCTAGATACCACAAATTGGCCACCCAGTCATGTTTCACGTGGTTCTCCCGTGTCAGAACAAAAGAGGAGTTTAGTTTTGGACCATTGTTTATGAATCCGGAGGAATCGCCTACAAATCCAGACTTCTGGCTTCTCTTGAAAAACCTGAAAACCAGACTGCCTGGGTCCCCCTTGGCGGTCATCTGCTGAGTGGGGGGACACGGCTCCTGCTGGACAGACACAGGCGTGCCCTTTAGTTTATAGTTCCACTGCGAGTCACATTGTCCTCGCTTGTGTGTGTACCCAACCTTTGGACGCACTTGAGTTTGCCACCTCTATACTCCAGGCTGGAATTTTTTCTTGGAGTTTGATATTAATGTTAGATTTAAGATAATTTTAAAAAGCTGCTTTAGCCTTGTGAGCAAGATGAGCCAACGTTAAAGGATTGGTGGCCAGTGTGAGAACGCCTGAGAGAATGCCCTTGACATTAAACTCCGGGATGGAATCGTAGCCCACATGCTTCCCCTCCTCCTTTCATCCTTAGCCCCCTTCTGCTATTTTGAGGAAGTTGGAAGTTGCCACCATTTTTTTTCCACCTTGGGCAGCTGAGTGTGACTGTATTTTTGTGCCGTGTTCAGTTATTTCCATGAACTATTTTTGATGACCCACTTGGAAATTGAATTGAGTGGTCCCTATGGGAATTGGTAAAAAGGAATGACTTACCCAAATATACTTGCTTTATGATTAGAAAGCATACTGTTTGTCGTCTCTTTGAGTTCGTTTAGATGGTTTCTCTACCCTACCTTTTCTATCAGGGGGTGAAATAAATGATAGCCATGATAAAAAATAAAATGGATATATAGGTTACAAAGGATGTGTGTTGTTAAAAGTCTCTATTTCCGTTTAGCAACAGAAGTACATATCATATTGCATGACATGCTTTTTCTTTGGTCCTTCTTGAACATACATTATTTCATAGAAGTAGGTTGTATATGACAAATTAGAACAAGCAATAGTTAAGGAAGATTTTTTTTACCGTTATAAAACAATCAAGGTCTTTGTTCTAAGTTTTGTACCTTCTTCCCCAAAGCTGCATCTTGAAAGGACAAAACCAGCTTGGCATCCTAGCATTCCTGAATCATGTGGCACGGTGGTGTAGCCCCTTTGTACTGTCTTGTACATATGAAACTAAACCTGCAACTAAAGACCCGCTTCTCCACGAAGCTATTCGTCTCTCCTCCATTCCCTCCTCTCTTCTAGATCGGAAGCTGCTTGCAGGCCGCCTGCATTCATTGAGTTACTTGGCAAGTACGTGAACAGGTACTAGGGGCCGGCTTCTGTGCTGGCTGGTGAGGATAAGTGGTGAGCAAGATTGGTCCTTGTCCTTAAGAAGCTTCATACTTAATAGTCCGGTCAACAGAAGGGCTGAACAGAGCGAATCCCAGTTCAGAGTGTTAAGAGCGCTCGCAGCCCTAGGTTCCAGGCATTGTGGGGACACTCAGGAAGAGGCAGCTTATGGGACGGGGGGCAGGAGAAGCAGACGGAGGACCTGCTGGGTAGGGGTGGTCTGTACCGGCAATATCTCAGGGAGGCTCCAAGGACAAGCAGGTGCAAGCCCATGTGTTCTGCAGACCCCGATCTGGGGCTCGCTTCTCCTTACCCTTCTCTCCGTACTAAGTGTTACATCACTGTAACTGGAAAGCATAGGAGCATATTTAATTTTCTTCCTCTTAGGTCTTAACCGTCCTTCTCCCATCCCAGCCCCCAAATGTCATATTCTCTCGATAAATCGATAGGTAGATAGATAGATAAGCAAAAGTAGGTTCACAGTTGTGAGTACATGAGAGTTTATTCTTGTATTATTTATTATTATTTTTCATATGAACAACTGAACCTACTTTTGCCCACCCTTATATATATGTATATATATTTCCCTCTGTCCCTTCTTTTCTATTTCCTCTGCCATTACTTCTCCCCTTGATTGTGATAATGGCCTCTGAACCCTTCTAATAGGGTGACATAGTGGCGGTTACGTCGTGGCGTTGACCTCACACCACCACGCAGTGAGGTCATCTGTGTAGGCGTCTCCTCCGGGATGTGTGTTTGTTGGTAGGTTTTACAGCCCTGAGGCACCAGCCAAGGGGTGTCGCACTTTGTAGGCAGGTCGCATGGTGTTTATTGCAGTGAACTGATAACTTTGTGTGAAGAGTTTTATTTTTCTTACCCAAGTATGTTTGCAGATACTCTCTTCAGTCTGTGCAGAAAACAGGATTCTTTAACTATGCGGAGTACTTTTTAAAAGAATCTTTAAGTGTAAGCCTGACTCACTAAGAATAAATTGAAAATACGTGGCTAGCCCCCTGATTTGCAGCTGACACTTTGAAAATAAAGGTCTCATTTATTCATTGTGAGTTTTAAAAGATATGTATAATGATCCTGGCTGGCTTATCCCATTATGTGGTCTGTTTATTAGCAGTCCTTCATACACAGATGGCTTTATTTGAGTGATTCTTTCAAGTCAAGTACCTTATAAAATAGCTTAGTCACTTATAATTTATCCAAGTTTTAATGGCTTAGCGAGAGGCTTTAAGTTTTAGGCAGTTTTATATTTTGGATGCGATTATAAATTCTGTGACTTTTTATGATTGATTTAAACCAAAATTATCTTGGGAATGCTAGATGATTTCTTGAGAATTCTAAATGACTCAGCGAGTGTTGTTTTCCATTCACATACTCACGGAAGTCTTTCCTTGCCGTGTAGACGCAGTCAGGACTAGATATCTGCAAACCATCAGGGTTGCGAAAACATCTTTTTCCTCCTTCTAATCCCAGCTGTGAAGACTATGTGTGGAAGGGGTGCTGTGTCTGACGGTTAAAATATAATTGTTAGCCACTAGTCATTCAAAACTTGAAAAGGGGAGAGTTTCCCTTAACAGTGGATGACAAAATAGAATAAAAGAAGCTTTGACTATTTTTCTTTTAATGACGGGGGGATGATTAAAGTGTGGGTTTCCTCCTGGTTTTGTTTTGGAGTCCTTTACATAGCAGAAGTACCTGTGTGGGGTGGAAAACGGTAGTTCACAAGCCTCTCCGCAGATTCACTAAAGCAGAGCCACTAAATGGCCAAGATATTGCAGGGGACAGCACTTGTTTTTCAGAAAGGGGTGAATAAGAAAGATTATAAAAAGGCGTTCTTTGTAGAATAGAAACCCATCCTCCGGATGGGACCCCAAGGTCATCGGTTACCCGTTGTCTTCAGGGTCGCTAAGGGAGGTGAACGAGTTTGCGGTGGGGAGGGAGACAGAGGCGTGGGTGTGTCTGTGTCACAGAGAGGGTCCGCCAAGCTTTCCTAGTTGGTAAATTGCCGTATTGGGGAATTGTTTAATCACTTGCCAGTACTGTGCTAGTTGTGTCTTAAATGGGCCCCTCCGCATCCCTCCCTACTCCCCATAATTTGCTTGGCTCCCGAGTGTTCCTCTGTTTCAAGGCTGCTGTCACCCCTGGGCCGTGTCGGGCAACTGACTGACCCCACATGCTCCCCTTGGCCCCCCTGTTCTGCAGCCTCCTTCCCACAGGCAGGTCCTAGCCTTGGGATCTTTGGTGCCTTTGACAGATCCTCGGGCCCGGCCCCTGCGCTCTGCAGTCACAGCCTCGTGCGCGTCCACGTGTGCTCCCTCAGTTACTTCCCCATCTCTGGGTTTCCTCCTGCACCTGGAGTCCAGCGGCCCCTTCCCTGTCCCTGAGTGTGCTTCTCACCTTGTACATCTGAGACCTTGGTCAGTCACTTGAAGTGCTGCCCCTCCAGCACCCCTAACCCTTTTGCCCACCTTCTAGCGGTTGGTGTATTTGACCCACTCCAGCTCCGCACCAGGCCAGCCGCCTGCCTTTCTCCGCCTGGGCCCAGGCTCCCAAGTGCTGCTGGAGGAAATCTCCCACTCTGATAAACTGAGCCCTGGAAATCCAGTCTTAAACCTCAGGTCTCTCGCCCTCAGGTCTGGCCGTCATAGCCAAAGCTCACCCTCCACTCCCTCTGCCTCATCTCTCACTAGGAGAAGGAGCCTTTGTTCCTGTGGGAGGCAGCCCGTGGAGCTGTGCTCTCCGCCCCTTCCCAGCTCACCTGCTCCATCCAGGCGGAAAGTCACAATTTAGAGACTCTTTGAGCTGTGTGTCCTTAGCCCTCCCTCTCTGTTGCCAGTTTACTTGGACCATTTATTTAAGCATTCTCAGGCACCCTCCAACTGCAGCTCTCCCCGAAGCCACTGCTGTATCCTTTCCTTGTTCAGTTGACATGTTTCAAATAAATAGGTCACTGTGTCCATTGTTTACCTCCCAGTCCCTCCCCACCAGGGGAGTTAGGCTCCACCCTACTGAGCCACTGAAATGATTCTTGACAGGTCCCTGTTAGCTTCCTTGTTGCTTATCCAGTGGCTAGTTTGAATCCTTATCATAACGCCCTTTGACATGGTTGACTTGTGTTTGCTTCTTGAATGTCCTCTTATCCCAGTTTCCATAACTCTTTTTTCCTTTCTTCCTTTGCTGTCTCCTCTTTCTCTAACTAGTCCCAACTCTCACTTTACTGGCGGAGTTCGTCAGGGGTCTCCCCACGCTGCTCCTCTCCTCTGACTCTGTTCTTCCTCGGGGGTCTCGTTCATTCACCAGGAAGTAGTAACGGCCCCTCGCTGCGAAGTGTGCACGCACCCAAAGGTGCTTCTGAAAGCACGCACAAGGCGCAGCTGTCAGAAGCACCTTCAGTTCCCGAACCGTCAGCGCTCCCTGTCTCCTGCGGAGCCTTTGCGTGTGCTGTTTCCTCTGCCCGGAACCTTCTACCTTGCCAGTTCTCGCTCTTCCTTCCGATCACATCTCAGCCATCCGTTTTGAGGATGATTTCTCTGATTTCCCCTTTCCCCGGGGCTGAGTTAGGTGCCTCTCCTAGATCTTCCCTCGGCCTGTACTCCCCGCTTTCCTAGCACTTCGTGTGCTTATACTGAGATTATACCCTTTGTTCCCTAATAACCTGTTGACTTACCTATTGCCAAGTAACCATCGAGCGTGAGAAGGGCAGGGTGCTTTCGTTTCAGTCATTCGTACTTCCTATTACTCAGTGTAGTGCCTGCGTATAGAAAGGACCTAATAAGTAGTTGCTGAATGAAGACATGCGTTGTGCTATTTAGAAGGTTCATGAATTGGAAACTGAGGTCATCGAGTTTATGGTGTTATGTGAACCATTGACACTGACTCACCATCAATTTAGCACACACATTGTTTTCTTTATTGCTCTTTATGTTAATTTTCTCGGTGTGGTATTAGTGAAATTAGAAGCTGCTTCTGAGCAAGAACTGTGTGCAATTCTCCAGTTGAGTCTCCCTGGGGTGGCGTGCGTGTAGTCGGTCTTCCTTCCAGTGGGCCTAATCCCGGACACGTCTGATGGAACTGAGTCTCATCCATAATCCATCCTTGGCTGCCCCACCTGCTCTGTCTCTGTGCCGCACTTGGACCACGCCCCTCTGGAGGGGCAGTTTCCCTGTGGTTTCTTAGCTCTTGTGTTCCAGCGTGCTGGCCAAGTATAGGAGAGCCAGTGGTATGAGAGTCTTTTTCGTTCGAACGTCATAGGTTTGGTGGCTAGAACTGACCGATGCTGACAGGAAATAGAGGCATTTATTCAAAGCCAGAGAGCCGTCAGCTTGCAGGAAGCAAAGCTCTTGTTAGCATATGATTTTGTGGTTCCTTTGGTGGTCCTCTCTGAAAGTGAGGGGCCAGACGAGAATGGGAGGAGCATGTTTGGGCTCTAAAGTTGAGTCCTTTTTCCTAATTTGCCTTTAGAGTTTCATTTGTTTGAAATTTCCTGAGATTTTGATCTTGCCAAAAAGTTCATAGCAACAAAATCTGGACAGGTGAAGCATTTGCATCTGAAACAAAATCGTTGTTTTTGTTTTTAACCTTTCTCCTTAATATTATCTTTGGTTCAGCCCTGAAGATTATTTGTGGATTTCAACTTTCCCCTCATCTTCTGGATCTTACAAAATGAGTGGGTTTTGAACGGAGAAGCGGAGGAGAATAGAAGTAAATGCAGAAGCCTTGTTCTTGCCTTGGCAAGTTGGCTCTGTAGCTTGGAGCGGAGTGACAAGTCTAGTCTGGTGAAGAAGGCACATTTAGGGTTAGCTTGGCTTCCTATTCTATTCGATTTTTTTTTTGGTTTGTTTTTTAAACTGGAATTTTTATGCAAATGTAATTGAATTTAGAATAAAAGCACTTAGCTTCACCATTTGCAGATTACTTTTCTGTTACCGATTTTAAAGGCGAGTCATCGCGGTGAATGACTGGGGGCACGGACTGTTTTTCAAAGGAACGGAGACCCACCACCATGAAGTGGTCCCCGGGCCAACCCGTGCCTGGGGGGGGCCCTTTTTTCTTCCCAGCCCAGCGGACTTTCCCCCAGGTGCGCTGCTTTCCTGAAGGCCCAGGATCGCCTTTCATGGGGCGGGTGCTGAGTTTAAGCAGAGTGGGCATTCCGTGTGTGTTAGAGCAGTGGTTCTGAGTCTTCAGTGTTACTGGCTGAGATCATTCCAACATAAAAATGCCTTTAACAAGATTGATGGCCAGAGGTAGAGCAGTTGAGAACAAAGTAGAAATGAAGCTTTAAAGACGGGGTTGTCAGCCAGAGTCCTAGAAAAGACGT
The DNA here is from genome assembly GCA_028533065.1 of Trachops cirrhosus. Taxonomy (NCBI): domain Eukaryota; kingdom Metazoa; phylum Chordata; class Mammalia; order Chiroptera; family Phyllostomidae; genus Trachops; species Trachops cirrhosus. The sequence continues at coordinate 85,308,175 of CM052547.1, forward strand.
TGAAGGTTTGCGGGAAGCAATAAGCGTTTGTAGTCCAGTGTGCTGGGTTCAGACATGCTTATTCGGTCCCCATGTTGTAGTCTGTGTGTGTCACTGAGTCGCCACCCACAATTACACTCTTCGTCTCGTTTTCCCCCTTCCTTGCTTCCCCTCCTCACCACCCTCTCCCCCCATGGCTACCACAGCCACCACTAGCAATTACCCACATGCTGGATCTTGGGGCCACTTCCCTATAAGGATATGGGGCATGTGGGGCTGGCTGTAGACACGGTAACCAGACTCTGTGGGTTCCCTCCCTGTGTGCCTCATGGCATCCGACAGACTGCAGGCCAGCAATCAACGGCTTCTTCTGCTGTCTGATCTGGCTGTAGTCCCTTTCGACCTCTGTATGTAATGGTACATCTGTACTCTCCCAGTGCCAGCTGAAGAGGATGGATGGTAGAAGCATCTGCTTAAGCAAGTTGGGAGAGATGTTAATAACAGCTGGACAACTAACTACAATAGCCTGCGAAATTGACAGGGTCCGTTTGTGGCAAGATTTTGTGTTCATGAGTTTTGTTTCTTAGTATCCCCAGGTAGTCCTTGTTAAATCCGTAGGCTTTGGGTAAGAGCCATGGCTAGTCTTACGTGTCATGGAGTATCTGGCTTGTGAGGCTGGAAGATCATCGCGCTCCAGAGCGTCCCCTTTCATCTTATTTGGGTCACTTCACAGGAACAGTGTTGCGATGGACTTTTCCGTCTGGCGTGCAGTCAAAATAGTAACCAAGCATGAAAGTACAGGCAGTCCCTAGTACACAAATGTGTCTCCTGCAGAAGTTGGAAGGTCAGTTTGTCTGCCAGTGGGTGTATTTTGCTGTAGAGCCAGGGTTATGAATGGCGGTTAGGTTCCAGGCTCCCCGCGGACATATTTAATACGCAGAACACCTGAAATAGCCCTATTAAGGTAATATGAAATTTCCCCATATTATTACTACATAGGATAATGATTACTACATATAGAGTTTCACATTACATAAAGTAGTGGTTTTATGACTAGAAACCATTCTGGGTTCCGTCTGGGGGGCGTTGACTCCCACGGATTGTGGAGGGAGGGTGGATTCCGGGGTGCTGAGGGTAGATCAGAGCCACAAGGGACAGGATGAGGCTGGAGAGCAGTGACAGTGAGCTCCCAGGGACGCTGGCTGGGCTTTGCTGTCTCGTCATCACCACCTCCTGTTTTCTGCTGGGGCCGCCAGGCACTGGCCCGTCTTTTCCTTGGTTACTGATTCTTTGCTTTTGACCAGGTTGTTTGCCTCTTGTGTGCAGCCGAATGTCCTGTCAGAATCTCCTGTTTTTGAACTGAATATATAATCTTTTAAAGGTTTCCTAAGTTAAGTGTTATAGCAGAATTACCACGTGTTAATTTTGCTGCGAGAAGCTACAGAATCCCAGAAGACCAATCTTTATAACCTATGCGTGGGTTTGAAGCTCGTTCTCCTCTTTCGGGCGTCACTGTGTAGAAAACAACAGCTTTTATAATTAACATTGCCTCCCTTGATCCTATTTCTTATCAAGATTAGTTTTCAGGGGAGGCCTTTTCATGCCAGTACAAGAAACCATCCAGTGTGCTTCCTCCCTAAAACCCTCTGAAATGCCCCCTGCAGTGTTTCTCCTGCCAAAAGACTGAGCAGACCCCTGGGTCGGCCATCTTCATGGTTTCTGAGGGCTCCGTCCATGTTTCACATGGTACAAAGGCTTGTCCATACAAGGCCATCGAAACATGGGACCTAGGACCGGCTCAGAACGGCCCCACAGCCCGGGGTCTGCCCCTGGCAGCGTGGTGGCAAAATCAACTTGTCTCTGGGACCCTGCTCTCCCGTAAGTATTCCATCACCCTCCTTGAACCTCCAGGCCCTCAACCTGGACCCCGTTTTTGTCCCTAGCCACAGCACGCAGCCTCAGCCGTGGTGCTGGGCACTGGGCTGCTGTCTGATGGAGGGAGCAGGCCTGGGGCTCTCTCTTTGGCAGCTTGTGCTTTTAAGCCAGCCTGTGGAGAGCCGCAGAGCTGGAGGGTCCCGGCTTGTTCACGCACAGCCCTTGACCCTGATTTGACAGCTGCTCTCACTTCTCAGCAGAACGGGGCGCCCGTGCGCGCCCGTGCGCACCCACACCCATCCAGAAAGGGAGGTTTGATGTACCACTTCCGAAAAGCTTACTCCGGCATCATTGTAGCCAAAAAGAGGTGTCAGATGGGGCGGTGGTGAAACACGGCTGTGTTCCAGAACAAGTGTGCTCTGGCCAGTGTGATGGGGGCTTCTGGCTTTTTCTTCCCCTTCATAATTATGAGCACAGAAGGCAGGGGTGTCTCACCCTGGAAGCTGTCATATGAAACAGCACTTTCTGCTCTTAGCAAATTTGACTCAAATGACAGTTTAGATTTTTCTCTCATTTACTGGAAGTTCTTCTGAAAAATAATTGGTTTTGCCAGAAAAATCACTCAAACACTTAAGCCATTTTTTAACCTCTGCAAATATGTTGCATTTTTAAAAATACATCAGAAATGGATTACTCATAAAATTTAATAGATTTTCTAATGTCTTCTTTTTATGTAAAATAGGTTTCTGTAGACTCTCGTGCTTTTGTTTAGAGGATATATTTTGAGACGTAGAGCACTGCTTCATCTTGTCTTGTAACCTTGATATTTTTAACCACTAAGGATTTTTTTTTTGTATTTAGAAATACATGAAGTGATTATAGAATCAGTGGACATACACGTTGACAAGTTCTTGTATGTTGCTATTCTTAGTTGCACTCAGAACCATGTGATTGGTTGCCGAGCCCCCCAACTGGATTCTTGAAGCATGCACCTGAACCTCATTCTCTTCTTACCCTCTTCTCTTACGTTGGTTCAGGTCCTCCTCATCTCTGGCCTTTACAGTCACCTTTCAGCCAAGCGTCTTCATTTCCATCCTGTCTCTCCTGAGTCAAAGAAAGCAAAGTCGCTGTCCTACTTGAGAATTTCAGCGGCTCGGCATTGCTAAGAGTATAGCATCCAGATTCCTCACCTAACACAAGTGCTTAAGGCAAGTCAGGATAAAAGTGCCCCCAACTTTCCAGGCCCAGCTATCCCAGCCAGCCCTCTCCCACCCCGCACACTTCCCCCCACGCTTCAGTCTGCACACTTATCATCCTTGTTGGTGCTGCACCTTCCCTGAGCCGCCGCCAGCATCTGCCTTTCAGCACACAGGCCCTGCCTGACGCAGACAGCGGCCTGCAGTGTCCGAGGCGTCGTGGATGAGACCTGAGATACATTCAGACGGACTACCGAGTCCAGTGAGGAAAAGGGACAGCACGGCTACCCTCTCAAGCGGAGAGCACCTCGGAGCGGCCTGGCCCTCTCTCAAAGGAGAGCGCCCCGAGCCCCTGCCTAAGCAGGCTTTTACTAGGTTGTTTTTGGGTAGGAATACAGATACAGCTTATTAATCATTGTCTGGCATGGCAGTAAGGATCAAACGATAGATAACGTTCAAAGAACTATTAGGGCTCATTCTGAGTCAGGGTCTATCACCTAAAAAGCTACAAAACTTAAGGGGCTAAACTCATTTCCTGCCCAGGCCTTTATCATCTGATTAAGAGCATTCTTAGCAAAGCAGGTTTCACAGGAGTTTCTGTATTCTTTCTCAGGCCTGATCACCCCGGGGAGCCCGCCCTTCCCAGCACAGGGCTGCGCTGCCCTCTGTCATTGTTTCAGGCTTAAGTCGTGCAGAGGAGGCCAGGCAGCTGAGAGATTAGGAGACTTCGCAGGCAGAATGAGGACTCAGGCTTTGTCAGAGCCAAGGGGCGAGGGTCCATCACCCCCTTTCTCCACAGCCCCCCAAGTCCTTCCACGTGATCATGCCTGTTTTAGGTCATTCCCCCCTTGGGGAATCTTACCCGTCATTGGCTAACTGATCAAGCATTGGGGGCCAGTTATGGAAAGAGGAGCAGAAGCGGTGCCCCTGCTAGGGAGATAAGCTTTGTCTCCTTAGTGGCTTCTGGTCCGAAGGTCGCTCACTCAGCCTTAGCCGTGGGGGGTCACAGCTCCTGAAGCCAGGCAGGGTGACTCCCAACACCTGCCTCGGTGGGGCACGTGCCTCTCACACTAAACCAACTTTTCTATTAGATTCTTTGTATTTTTTTGTATTATGCCAGATGTTAATACACTCTCAATATTGCCTCTATTAACTTTTCCCTAATGCACCTGAGGAATCCATCTTGGCCTAGAAAATTGGGGTTTGGTTGCAGAAAGCCACTAGAAGGAGCGTATTCATCTTCTGCCCTGCCAAACAGCACTTTTTTGCAGCATGCTATTCCCTTTTTACACCTAACAACGGTTTATATGAATTAATATTTGTGTCCTGGCGCTTACATACTACTTTCTTCTTGTGAACTCTTCACGAATTTGGGGTCTTGTCTTTCTCACCTTTGTATCCTCAGCACTTAAGGTAGGGTGCTTTGTGTTGCCTTGTAGAATCACATCACACACACTTTTAACCTTCCTTAGTTAAACTGTATGTGCTGCCTTTCCCCCAAAAGAGAAGAAAGAGAGAGAAATTTCTTGAAATACTACATCATCCTGAGACCACACCTTGATAGCCTCTGTAGGGAAAGGGAGGGCTAAAGTTGAAAGAGAAACAAAAGAGATTAAGATCTTGGCTTTAAAATATCTAAGGCTTCAGTCCTGGCAATGTAAAGTATTCTTTCCAAGGTTAACTTTAATTATATGCAATTTTGTCTTCTCGCTAACTGCAGAATTGCTGAAAAAGGTGGGGTACTTCTGTACATCCTTCAGAAATGTTTGCGAAATTAAGTAAACCACATGAAGGACTTGGCCCTTGAGAATACTCTACCTAACAATTACTCTTGAACAGTAGACTCCTAATTTTCTCTGTAATCCATTATGATGGTCATCTGTAAATTCATAGAAATTATATTGGCACTTAATTCATTACAACTCGATTGTGCAACTGCAGTGGCCCGGCAGTGTGCTAGACGCTGGCACATTCAGGGACAATCGGGAGCCCATACTCGCGGTCTCTTTTACAGCTGTGGGTGGAAGACAATAGGACAGTGCCGCACACGTGGTTCATTTCATTGTGGAGGAAGTGCTGTACCAGCAAAACAAAAGGCGCAGTGCAAGCGCTGGAGCAGGAGCACCGAGCTGGTTTGCAGCGGTCCCTGGGCGCTTGACTGAGGCCTAAAGGTCGGGTGGGCGAGACTTGTGGTTAGGAGTGACTTAGCCGTTTTCAAGAACACCGGGGAGGCGTGTGGGGCTGGGGCGTGGGTCGCCAGGGTACATCACCTTCTCAGGTAACGACTGCGGGGAGTTAATTATTCACTAGTACAAAGTAGTACTTCCTCCTAGTTCATTCAGTATTTAAAAATTAAGAATTTGCCCTGGCTGGTGTGGCTCAGTGGATTGAGTGCCAGCCTGCGAACCAAAGGGCCACTGGTCAGTTTCCAGTCTGGACACACGCCTGGGCTGTGGGCCAGGTCCCCGGGGAGTGCACGAGAGGCAACCACACAGTGATGTTTCCCTCCCTCTCTTTCTCCCTCCCTTCTCCTCTCTCCAAAAACAATTAATAAAGTCTTTAAAAAATAAAACTAAAATTAAGAATTTATCTTATATCAGAATCTCATGATTTGTTAAACACTCCTATAATCACTTTACTCAAATTCTTTGAGGTTTTATAAAATATTTTTTACATGTTTCAAGTCTTGGTTATATCCTTACCCCTTTTGTTGAGAATTCTTAGTTTTCTAATCATACAGTGTATCTTATTATAAAGTGGAATGTTTACTGTGGAAAACAAAATTTTTCTTTATCCTATCACTGCACAATATAAGTACTGTAAACATTTTGTCTATATTCTGCCAATCATATTTTCATTGAATTTTTCACTGAGGTACTTGTAGTTTCATGTGCAGTTGTGAGAAATAATACAGAGATCCCTGTACAGTTTGCCCCCCTCTGAGCAAAACTGTATCTAGTGCCCATCACACCAGGATGTTGGCATTGGTGGAATTTGCCCGTGCTGTTCAGATTTCCCCCGTTTTATTGGTACTCACTTGTGTGTGCGGTATTTGTTTTCTATAGACCGCTGTATTAGTAATGCTGTTTTCGACGTGATTTTACAAGAATTCCCTCCCCTCATCATATGTCCCTCACGTGTGGGCTTGTGTGTGTTTCCTCTAAGCCTGTTTAAGAAAGCACCTACTTGTAAGAGAAATAACTAGATTGAAAACAGAATTGTGAGTCTGGACGGACTTTCCCAGCCTGCCGACCGGTGTAGACAGTTTAGCGAGTGTACGGTGTCTGCGTCGGCTGCCGAAAGATACCCTGGATGGTTTCTGACCGAGAGAGAGAGCCATGCAGTGCCGTTCGGAGTGGACCGCAGTGCCAGCTGTCTCCGGAAAGGGCCCGACAGTGACGGAAGTGCACGGTTGCCCGTCAGCCGAGCAGAGCGGAGCAGGAGAATAAACGTGCAGGGCAAGTGCCCGTGACACAGGAGGCTTTGCGACCTTGGCTCTCACTCTTGAGTGAGTATTCTTTTCAGATGGTGATAGATTGTCTGACTTGTTCACTGAACCCCCCTCCATGGGACGGAAAGCCAAAAATGGATTCACCACCCTGGCCGGTACGTATGTGGTCAGTTGATTCTCAGTGGTCATAGGATTTTCACATGTGGTCTGGTTTTCAGTGTTGCTTTTATTTTCTAAATGAGGAATAAAAATTTCCCAGTCACAATTTGGCATGTTAAAAGGAGAGAAACACTTGGTAAATGAAAAGTAGAAAGAGTTCTTAGGGTAACTGAGTCCAGAAGCATGAAGAAAACAGGAGAGGAGCCGAGGTGGTGGGTGCCGCTTGTCCAGTTGCGCGGCGTGGCTAAAAGCACAGCGACCCGAGAGTCCGCTGGAAAACACGTAGAAAGCAGGAGACAGATGCCAAGGGACCCTGTGGAAGCAAACTGGAGGGGCCTGAGAAGAAAACGCAGTTAGGTGTGATCGCCAGGTCGGGTTTCGGGCCTTGAGAAGAGGGAGCAGCGCTTTCTGTCCAGGGTTGGCTCTCCCATCCCCCTGAGAATGGTAGCCGTTGAGTGCAGCTGAACCCACACAGCAGCTCTTAGTAACTGAAACTTAGTAACATGAGAATAAAAGGAAGCTACTTAAACAAGAGAACGTGTTTAACCCATTAAAATGCTGAAGATATTTTTAACTTATGCCAGCTTTCACTGAACACTGTTTCGGAGGGTCTAGATAAAGTAACAGCGCAGGAAAATTAAATTATTGCTAAAATATCGAGAGTGACAGATTCACTCTATTTGCCAATGTGAATAATACGAACAGAAAACAGCGGGAGTAAATGAAGGGAGGTCAGACGGCTGAACAGCCGGGCGTTGCAGAATAATGTGTGTGGTGCGAGCTGACCTGTGTACACACAAGCAGTAAGAAGTCATTATTTATGTCTGCATGTGTTTGGGAAAAGTGTGGGAGAGTAGACACTACTGGCCCATTAACACTGATTAAGTCTCCTTCGTTATATCAGTGTATTATGTACACTAGACGTGTGGTTTTGTAATTTTTGAGAAGGAGGTTTGTAAGTGATTAAGTCTCTTGGTATTTAGGACCGTTTGTATTTTCCAGTGGTTCCTTCTCTTCTAGTGAGTTTATTGTCTACCTTCAGCGCCCTCAGTGTTGGGGTACTACTGTGACCCCCCCCGAGCAGTAATGAAGTCAGCTGCTACCGTCATGCACCGCACGACGGCATTTTGGTCCAGGACGGTCGGCCCCTGGGTTTGTCTTAGTTGTCGTCCCAGGGAGGGGCTGTCTGTGCCCATTTTGCTCTCCCTGTTGCTCTGTTTATTTTTATGGAGCAATTCGGGGTGGTTTAAAAACTATGCCACTGCTGCCTCTGTGTCTGCAGAGTCATAACGCCAGAGCAACCTCTCAGAAACATACCCGGCTATGTCAGTGCCCCCGCTTTTAAAAAATCGAGTCTTAAGACTCCCTATGAAAACTTTCAAACATATGGAGGCATAGAAATTAACATACTGAGTCCCTGTGTATCCATCACCCAGCTACAGTAATTATTAAACTCATGGCCCCTTTTCTTTCACTTGTGCCCCTCCCCGTGAACCTCTCCTAGCTCTGATTTGTTTTGAAGTAAATCCTGGCATCGTAACACATACTTTTTTTAAAAAAAAGAAATACTTCTTGAACCCTGGGATCAAAGGAACCAGAACCACCTTGACTTTGGACTCGGGAAGGAGAGGACATGAGACCATCGGGGGTCCGTGCTGAGGTGCCCATCAGCCTGGTAGTACATTCCGAGTACAGCCTGTCGGAAGCCGATCATCACGCCAGTCTCTGTGGCGCAAGGAGCTAGGAAGACGGCACTTGCCGATCCTGCCTCAATATTTGCAGCAGAGAGCCCCAGGGTGCTTGGATTTGAGAGTGCTTTGTACCGCGCTGAATCTGTCCTCCGCCTGGCGCGGGGGCTCCCTGTACAGGCCTTCCAGACATCCCAGCCGTTGACCTGTTCCTGCCCAAGCTGTAGGGGGGACACAGGGGGCCGAGACCGCGTCACAGGTGGAGTGCAGTCTTCTCCAGGAATGTGCCGCGTCAGAAAACGGTGCAGCCTGCAGGAGCAGGGGGCAAGAGGCACTTTCTTCCAACAAATGTTTCTATCAGACTCGGCCATTTCCTGGGTATCATAGCCGGAAATGACTCATTTCTGGAAAAATCATCCATGAGCTTTCTACTGAGGAGGTCAGAGAGAGAAGACAGAGTTCTCAGAGTTAGTTGGGTCATTGGTATTTTCTTATGCAGTCAGTCATTATTTTGTTTCCTTTTTTCCTTTTTTTAAAGATTTTATTTATTTATTTTTAGAGAGAGGGAAGGGAGGGACAAAGAGAAGGAAAGAAACATTGATGTGCAAGAGACATCAATCATTTGTCTCTTGCACGCACCCCCAGCTGGGGACTGGGCCCACAACCCAGGCATGTGCCCTGACTGGGACTTAAACCAGTGACCTTTTGGTTTGCAGGCCAGTGCTCAATCCACTGAGCCACACCAGCCAGGGCTACTTTGTTTTCCACTGTCATTCGCATGCTATTCCTGTTTTCTTATCCTAGATTCATACCTCTCACATCGGTTCTTTCTGACCTGTTTAGCACACTCATTCGGTAAATCTTTACTGAGGGCCCTCTGTCTGCAGGAATTGTGCTGCACTGGTGAACAGGCTAGATCTGGCGAGTGTCTGCTCCTTTGAGCTGGGGAAGCTCACATAGCATCTCTTCTGGAAAAGCCTGTCCAGCCCTGTTAAGTAGAGACAAGAAGTTTAGAAAGTGTCATGTGTATCCTGCATACCCATAGGAGTCTAGCGCACAGACGTGGGTCGCAGGCTGCCTCAGCGTGGGGTGGGTCCAGTCTCTCCTTCCTGGTCTTTCATGTGAAGGCAAGGGCTTGGAGAGTAGCGCAAGCAGCAGGCTCCTGAGGTCGCTGCAATGGAGAATGGCCATCCCTTCTTCACCGCCGTCCTCAGTGCTGAGCTTTCCTTTCAAGCAACAGTGCCGGAACAGATTGGGCAGAACAGCTTGAGCATAGCTGCATAATTTAGTTCCTCCCATGGATGCCAACCAAGGTCTGCAAAGAGAGGCGACCGGTCAGCAATGCCACAAAGATCTTTCTTTCCTCTGTACCAGATGTGGCTGCTCCACAGTTACTCCCGAGTTTGCTGCGCTCATTTTTACTAGCTAACCTCCACGCCTTCCCCTCTTCCTGTAGAATAGCTGTCCTGGTGATCAGTACCTTCTACTTGGCAGTGTTTATTGTGGCTGCTGGTGGCCTTCCCCTGGTAGGTGGAAATGCATTGAGGACAGGGAACGTGAGGACCTGCCCCATCAACACTTGGCTCCACTTGAAATGCAAGGACAAAAATTAGCAGCCTGTGTAATGATATATTGCGGTCTTGATTCTGAATGTGATTTTCAAAACTTGACTCTAGCATCTCAGAATGGAAGAATTTGCTTTAAGGAATATACTTGGGTAATAAAACCAATTACCTTTGAAAGAACTTCACAGATTTGGCTCTTTAACGCTTCTGTCCTGTAATGAACATATCTCAGCGAAATGCTACACTGTTTACTGTGAGTAATCTCATGAAAATTGCTTTTTAACACAGTAAGAAAACAAACTTCTAATAGTGATTTATTTTTAGTTTATGTAGTGCTGTTACATGAAAATGTCATTAAATTAAGCATTTCTAAAATTCCTTGTGTTTAGGCTTTGTGGAGCGAATCCTAATTATTGCTCCATTTAGTCCTTGGGATGGATTTTCCTCCAGCCCAACTTAGGTGTCATCATTTTATGAACTTTGGGAGGAAGAGTGTCTAGCTAATTGTCATATCTTTAAAGGTTGTCATCTGTGCACCAGCTTCAGTTATGTGATAATAGTGACCCCCCCCCCACCCCAAGTCTGTATCTGGCAATGTGTAGTGTATGGATTTTGGTTCCTGGGTTTGATGTGGCATTGAGATACTGAGCAAACCCTCTTGAGGAAGGATTTGGCATGTCGGCCTTCAAAAGCTTCTAAAAATTGATTATATATTATTAGCAAAGGTTTACTGCCTCCTTCTACTGTATAGGAAGTAAGTGTATTTTTATGCATTCAGCTCTAAGAAGGCAGATGACCAAAAGATCATGCAGCTGTTGCTCAAGACTGATTGGAGAGGAGGAAGAGATGGGATCTTTGAAAAAAGATGCCGTCGCACTAAGTATGCTGAGGAGGTGGGACGTGGGCTAATTTAATATGTTGAGCTACTGCTACTTTATTCTGGGTATGATTTGAAGTTGTTACTCTGAAAGCTGTTTTTTGATTAAATATACTTAATGAAAAGAATTTGCTTCCAGTGAAGTTAGAAAGTTAGAAGTCAGGTCACTGGCAAGGAGAAAACTGCGCTTTTTGTCTGTCTGTTTTAACAGACCTGCTTATGAACACAGGGGACAGAAATAATGTAATGTTTCCGTTTTGCCTTGTGTTTGACATGTCGTGGTACACAGTACGCACAGTAACACACGCCAGCTAAATGCGGGCGGTTGTCGGAGAGCCACTCTGCCCTTTCTCCTCGCAGAAGAACAAAGTAACGATGTTCGTTTTGATTTCAGAAATACTATTGTGGGTTTTTTAAATTCTCTGTATGTTCATCTTTCGTGTTCTCCTTGATCCTTAATTTGCTAAATAGCTGCAAAGAATGAATCTAGCCTACATTATCTCTTACAAAAACAAAACAGAAAACTCTACCTAACTGTAATGGTTCAGTTATTCCTGAAAAGTAGTAATTTATTCATTCTGAAATTCAAATGATTGATGCAGCTGCGTTCCGTCACTATTTGAATTTGGGGAAGGAGGAGCTCTGTGATGTACAGGCTGAGCCACCGTAACATGCAAACACACATCACACTGAGCACAGGGCACTGTGAGGCTGACTGAACCGGCGTCGTGTGAGACTTAAAGGCAATACACGGGCATGGTTGAAACCCGTAGAAAAAAATTAAGTCCAGATGGATTAAGATTAAATGTTTTTAAAAAGCAAGGAAGAATACCAAGGAGAAACACTTTCTGTTAGAAGCAATAAAGGAAATTGCAAAGGAAAAGGTCAATAGGTTTGAATACATAAATATTTAAAACTACTTTTAAACTTTTTATTACCCAGATAATGCATTTGTGCTGTAGAAAAAAAAGGAAAACAGTGGAAAATAAGAATCACTCATAATCGTGCCGACTTGCAGTAGCAGCTCTATTGTCACTGTATTGACAGTTTTATGGTCGCCCGCCCCCTGCACTTGAATTTCCCACACACAAGGTTTTTCTGATGAACAAACAGGTATATTGGACAAGTGGTTTCCAGCATAGACAAAGAATCGATGGCTTTAAAATAGGTAAGGAGCTTACGTGAGTAAGGAAAACACATTCTCAAAGACGGGTAGACACAGCGCAGAAAGAGACAGACCTCACTACGCCTGCATCGTGCAGCAGACACTGGGCCCAGACTGACGACGGAGACATCCTTATTAAAGCTGTGCTCACTGGGCACGTAAACCGCTGTTAGAGGGGCAGACATGTCGTATGTCGCCTGTACGTTTTATTTCAACATTTTAAGGCATAATTAAGATACACATTAAAATGCACAGAAAATATTTTTCTTCTTGAGTTGAACTTTCAAGGATAATGTAGGAGAATGTATTTTTGAACTTGGGATGGACAGATGTTTCTTAAACAAGATACTCCAAAAATAGCTAACAGTAAAGGACGAGACAGATAAACTACACTGAAGTTAAAAGCATAAGAAGACACCATTAATCCGCAGAAGTAGTCCCAAACTCCTCCCACCCCTGTCTCCATGCCCCTCTGAGTGTGACTCATCGGGAGGCAGAGAATCCCTTTGGAATTTGTCCCTGGCCGCAGGACTTGCTGTGGCCAGCAGAGTATTGGCCATCATGACAGAACAGAGGCATCAGAAAGGATTTGCACCGTGGGCCTCTGCCCCCTCTTGCTGCTTCTGAGAATTCTGCAGTAGCTACCATGTGAGCAGGCTTGGCCTCGCCTACTGGATGATGAGCACCGAGGGGCCTGATCGCCGCCATCACCCTTGTCAATAGCCAGCCAGGCATCAGGCATGTGAGTGAGACCATGGGGCTGCCCAGCTGACCACACGTGCGTGTTAGAGCCCAGCCAGTGTCACATGAAACAGATCAGCCAGCCCAGCGAAGCCCAGCCCACGTAGCCAGCCTCTAGAATCATGAACTCATTAGCAGTTGTGAGAATCCCCTATGTTTGGGGGTGGTTTGATACACAGCAAAAGGCAGCTGATACACAGAAAGATACTTGCACTGCATATGACCACCGAAGGACTGGTGTTTGGAATAAATAAGGAACACTGCATAGCATTTAGAAAAAGAGACACAACCTAATAGGGGAAAAAATGGACAAAACCTACACATGATACGATTTCAGCTACAGATAACATTTCTGGAAAGGGCAAAACTTTGGAGATTAATAAGATCAGGGGTTTGGGGGGAGGGAAGGAGAGATGAGGAGATGAACCACAGGAGGATTTGGGATAGTGAAAATACTCTGTGTGATACTGTAGTGGTGAACGTGTCATTGTACACGAGTCAGAACACACGGAGTTTACAGCACCGAGGACGGACCTTCCTCCGAAATGCTTTAAGGGCTGCCAGGGCCTGTAGTGCGTCTTGCTCCAGTGTTGCCACTTGTTCCGATGTGAGCAGTTGTGACATGTGCCACTCAATGACTTTTCAATGCTGGTGTTCTAAGTTACTTTAAAAGAGCTGAATTAGAGTGACAGCAGAGTCATTCCCGGGATGCTACTTTCACTCGCTTCATTCCGATACGCTTTCTTGAGTTGGAATTTCAAGTAACACTGAGAATTGCATGAGTTCTTGGTGGAAAAAAACAGCCACAGGCTATGGACTCAGATGGGGTTTTGTCTCTTGTAGCCTCATGTCTTGGCATGGTAAATAGTAAGCATTCACCAAACCGACGATTTTAGTTTTTGTCGATAAGTCTTCTCTCACCAAATTGGCCCAAAGAGATTTTTTCCCTGAAGCTGTTTATTTAGCAATACCCTAAACTAGCTTTATGTCAGTAGTGTTGCATCTCACTCTTGGGTCGAGGTCTAAAAAGAGCTGAGAAATCTGTGTAGACCAGATTATTAACTTCTCCGTAATGGATGGTGTATGTCATTTTATGTGTACAGCCTGACACCATTCTTAGGCACATTTCAGTGCGAGGGTCCGTCATTTAACCCGCTGGAAGAAGCAAAAAGAAAGCTGTGGGCACAGGCACGCATGGGGGCTTTTGGACCACCCATTCTGCCTTTTCGAGAGGGACCGGATCCCGGTGTGGGGAGGGCATAGGAAGAGTGCCCACTTGTTCAGGGCTTTACCTCGTCGTTACACAGTTATTCCTCGGAACCTTGACGTCTCGTCATGGCCGTGTTTGTGAGAGTTGCCCGTGACAGCGCCGAGCTCAGAACCCAGCTTGCCTTGCACACTGGAACACGAAGTGGCAGGACTTTTGCCTCTCCTTCGTCTTCATATTCTTAGTGCCTGCCCCATAGTTCGCGTGCAGTATATACAGCGTGGGGCGAAAGGGGGTTTAGTTGTTCGTGTGGAAAATAATACAACAGTTAATAAGTAATACTACAGGAGTGAACTGTGTGTCACATACAGCTGTAAACCTGCTTTTGCCACACCGGGGTTTGGATGAACTGAAGGGACATTGCATCTAAACCTGGCTTCCGTAATCCGCGTACACAGGGTTCTTCGGAAAGCGTGTGGAAGAGCTCGGTCACCTGCTTCTTCCCTTCCCCAAGCTGTCGTTTTATTTTTGTGGTCTCACTGAGGAACTGTCGCTTCATGCTTTGCGGCATTGGCCGTGTTTTCCTTCTTCATCCCTAATCTCCCAAACGGCATTACAGAAAAGTGCCTTACATCTAGAAAATATTTCGAAAACTCATTGATTAGTACTAATAATGCAAAAGTCCAGTCTTTCGTTGTGGTAACAGAATCTTGTTCTGCTTTTAGAATATTAAAGAAATTCTTACCCAGATCTGGTTTCACTTTGACATTCTGTTTTCCTGCCATTACACTCTGGCTTACCCACGGAGGCATCACACCAGTTTGAGAATTAGATTCTCAGTCATTTCGGAGCAGGAATGCCACTCGGGTGCGTAGGGTCCCTCCCTGTGACCACCGAGCTCAGGGAAACCGGCCGTGGGGAGAGGAAGCTGGCGGTGGGCAGTCTGACTCCCCGGAAAGGAAGGTGTGACCCTCTCACTGCCAGTGTCTGCCAGCCAGTCGGGTCCTTACTCAGCCGCGCCCTGTCCTCGGCGAAGTGCTGCAGTCCCAGGGCCTGAGACACTTCGGCTGTCCTGATGGAAAGCAGAAGGTAAACAGAACAGAAGTGAAAGTAGATTCAGTTTTTTAGACACTTCTCTTACAGGAATAGTTTTGTGAGTTCTGTGGTTCTCAGCATTTAAACAGATGCGGGTTCCAATACGTTTTATTGACATCAATTACTGTAAGTCTGATTCATTTTCTACCTATTGATTTTTGCTCAAGGTGAAATTCATGACATTAAACAGAAACATAAGTGATTAAAAAAAACGGATACTATTAAGGACTGTAAAAATAAGGTTTAAAGTTAGTGACACTTGAAAAAGCGATTTTATACCTCTTTGTTAACAATTCGGTTGCATAACCATAGAGTTGTTAAAAATTAAGTAAATGACGGTGTTAAAGCTCTGTTAAGCCGCCAAAAGATACTGTGATTTATTTTGAAGAGTCTTTGTCCTTACGGTTGTGCGGCTTTGCCCTCACCCTACCGTGCCTGGGCTGGCGGCTTTGGGGTGCGCGGGGCCCCCGGCCCTGCTCCGTCTCGTCTCCTCCTCCTCCAGCGGCATCCCTCTGTCTAGCTTTCAGTCACTCATTCTTCACCGTTCAGTGTAGCGTGTGCCTTCTCTGGCTAAAATTTATTTTTTAAATTTCAGTGACTACCAATTTCATTTCCAGAATCTTATCTGTTCTTTCCTATCTACTTATTCTGGTTGTATCTCTCCCTGTTTTTATTCATAGCATTTCTTTACACGCGGTTCCTTTATCCCTGATTTTCAATATGCTTACGCGTTTTTAAAGTCCCTGACGGGCTGTGCAATGAATTTCACGTGGGAGTAGGTTTATTGTTCTAGCTGTTGTGTTGGATATCTTTTTCAGAACTGGCTATCTTCTGGCTTTTTGCCTCCAAATGATCTGGTTCTTGCAGTTCATTTCGAGTGGGAGGCCTTTGTTTCCTTTTCATTTGTTCTCGTTCTGTGTTTGAGCCTAGCTCTGAGCCTTTGTGCTTTTCTCCATATTTAATGGACCGCTGCTCTGTGCGCGGAGCAGGGGTGGACATCAGAGCGTGAAATCAGTCCCACCGTCTGCACCAATGTTCCCCGTGCCAGCTTCGTGCGGGGCGGGGGCGGGGGTCATACCTCCTGTTCCTGTGCTCATCCTCTCATTTGTGGGGAATTCGTAAAGCAATCCGATTATGCTTCTTCCACCGTTTTCCAAATGTGCGTAATTGTCCTGTTAGTGATTTGTAACTCCATTATCTCTTCACCTGGCCCAGAGCAGTGTACAGGACGACCCCACACTCCCCCAGGCTCTGGCAGGGCCGATTACTGCACAGCCCACTGCCTTTAAACTCGGGCTGCTTTTATTCCTTCCTCCCTGCTCTCCCTCTGTCTCCCGTGGCTGCCACAGAAGATTCCTAGGTGCTTGGCTTACTTTCCAGCATTTTTTAAAATTCACTACATAATCATTTAAAATTTTAAGCCAAAACAAGGTTGGTATTGAATAGCTAAATTTTAAGCATTTTTCTTTATTATCTAAGCCTCACAATTTATCTTAAAATTTAACAATATTGTATGCATCTGCTTGCATATTGCAATATAATAAAAATATTTTTCTAAGGTTTTTGTAGTAAATTATACCATTCCATTAATTTTCATATATAAAGGATACAGCATTGCTTTCAACTTTGAAAGACATTTAACCTCTGACTTTGATTATTTGTATAGTTCCCATTTGTCATATAGAAATTTTATGTTCTCATTTATAATGAGATTTATGATTAACAAGTTTTGTTCAACACATGTTATTTGGAAGATCCGGTTTCTAAAAGCTTAGACCAGCACCGCCTCCCCCATCTCTATATATATCTCCCTATTCAGTGGCGACTTCTGCTAGAGTTCCAGGAAATGCACCCCGCGTGTGTTCACTGACTGCATTTTAAATTATCGCCTTTACTGTACTTCTGCATTTCCCTTCAGTCGAGCCACCTCTGTCCATTTCTGAGAGCCAGTAGCTTCCAGAAAGTACTAGGTAACAGCTCAGACAATCCAATTAGGGAACCGTTTGCAAAATGGGGTGAGGGGAGCATAGGAGGTGTTCAGGGTTTTAAGGGACTTGGGCATTCGCCACAGGCCTAATGAATAAAAGGTGTCGCTGGCATTTTTTCTTCCTTGAGCCTTAAAACATATCACTGTCCGAACTATTTAAAAATAACTCTTTCTTCTTTGAATCCGTATTGTAGTATTTTGGTGCTGTCTTACCAGGGGGCTGTGTGGCCCATTTATAAAGCAAAATAATAATATTTGTTATTATTGTTCCAGTAACTTCCATTTTGTAGCGAGTAATCATAATAAGAAAATGGGATTGGACCAGACATTTGCTAAAACATGTTCCCTTTCAGGAACATTGCTGTTTCCTAAAATGAAGCATGTTGGTAATAGAATTAAGGACTCAGAGCTTTGAGAGCCTTGAGAACCATTCATTAATTCAGTCAGCAAAATTATGTCGAGCACTTACTCAGGGTGTGGGTGTGAGCTAGGAGGGGTTGAGAGGTGAGAATCCAGGCCCTTATCAGCTTGCTCTCTCTGCCTCATCATTTGTCAGAATTTTAAAATGAATTATGCATTTTGCCGCAGAACGAATGGGGGACATTTCAGCCAGGTGTGAGACTAAAGAGAAGGTCTTGAAACCAAACTGCTCTGCTGAACCCACTGACGGACTTACTGTAAACATGGAACTATTTCCGCAAGGCTGCACTGGCTTTTATGCCTCTGTGTTTTCTAGAAAAACAGAAATCTCAGATCAGAAATCGACAGCTTTTCACCTGTTTGACTTTTTGCCTAATTGGATTTGGGAGGTATTTGAATAATGGATAATGAGCTTTCCGGAACAAATACAGAAATTAATTCACTCTGGGCATGAGTTCAGTCTGTTACCAGAACTCTGTCATAAGCATGTTATCCCCTTGTGTTAAATCCGTGCCATCCCACCCCTGAAATTCGAGGTGCATTTGAATGACTCTTGAATTGTTCTTCGTTGTATTTAGAGGATGGTTCTGGAAACCTGTTCCATGGCAAGTTTATTATTTCCTTTTTGGCTTGGCTCCTAAACTTATGCAGCGTTCAACTTCTCATCGGCAGCTTTAAGGCTTTTTTTTATTTTAGTTTGTGGAAACTTTACATACTTGGTGGGCTAGTTATTCTTAGATCAGTGTAATGAAAGCTCTAATAGGGGTATTTTATGCTTGTGGAGGAAGTGAGCAATCTCCTTTTCCTGGAGCTATTGCAAAGTTAAGCCTACCTTTGATAGTTTTAGAATATAGAACTCTCGTTTTGCTGTAATTCTGCATAAAATATTGTGGCATTGTAGTTTATTTACTTTCTTCTAAACAACTATTGGTAATTGCCTTTATTTTTTTTTAAAGATTTTTAAAATTTATTTTCAGAGAGAGGAGAAGGGAGGGAGAAAGAGAAGGAGAGAAACATCAACTGATTGCCTCTTCTTCGCCCCCAAATGGGGACCTGGCCCGCAACCCAGGCTTGTGCCCTGACTGGGAATAGAACCCTCAACCTTACAGTTTAGAGGCTGGTGCTCAATCCAGTTAGCCACCCCAGTCAGGGTGGTAATTACCTTTAATTTTAAAGATAGTTTATCACTCCTCAATTTTAAGACTATAATTCTGGCTTTTTTTTAACTAAATGCAATGTAAGCACTTGCATTCCGAGCCAGCATAGATTTCTCATAGGCCATTCTAAAATAGAGAAACACTTAAATGGGTATATTTTATTATTTGTAAATTATTCCTCAGAGTTGATTAGAAAAATTTACTGAACTACATACTTAATATGTGTGCATTTTACTCTGAGTACACCTCAATTTTAAAATCTGTATTTAAAAAACTGTTGTGTGAACACCTCTTAGTTTTTCCCTTTATTAAATGACCTATCCAAGTTTTACTTTCTCTCTCTCTCTCTCCAGCACCAAAAAAGTACATGTTAATAATCCTTTGGCTGAATTGAATCACTTGCATGCTACTATGGATATTTGGGTGCTTGTTTACTTAGTATGTGGTAGTGTATCCGTATTAGTAATTATTTCTTCCATTGCTATCAGTCACACCAGCTGGACTGACAGATTCACAAGGCAGAATTTGTATCCGTCGCTAAATGCTTCCAAGTAATATGTAGAACAACAAGCTTAAGACTTTGATTTTCATTCCTTAAAGTTATGTCCTGTGTCCTGTGGCATTTCCCTGAAAGCTTAATCTCATCTATAAAAGATGTGACGTATATGTTATTGTAGGTTAATTTGTTTAATCTCAGGTAGGCTTATAATCTGTCATCATGCTTTTAAATTATTGGCTTATCTCTAGCATGAGTAAAAAACTCCTCCCGGCCATTTTGTAGGTTTTTAAATAAGTAGAATAGTAGGATGTGGACATTTTTCAAAACTTTTTAATCCAAGTTAAATACGCACATGGCTTAAGAGGTCAGACAGCACCAGAACAGTTGGTGGTAAGATCCAGGTACTGGCTTGCCCCCCTCAGGCCCTTCCCCAGTCTCTTCTCCCCGCAGGACCATTTTCGACTCTCGAGCTCCTGGTGCTAGCTCGTATGCCTCCATCTCTGAGGAATGTGCTTGAATCACTAATTTAGGCCTTTGCTAAAGTAAATTTTCTTTTCTTAAATAGCCATCTCCCGCTTTTCCTCCCCTCCGCTTCCCCTCGCCACCCTCCCGACGTGGCGCGCCGTCCAGTGAAGCCAGCGCTGCTGCGTCGTTCGCCCGT
Source organism: Trachops cirrhosus (assembly GCA_028533065.1). NCBI lineage: Eukaryota > Metazoa > Chordata > Mammalia > Chiroptera > Phyllostomidae > Trachops > Trachops cirrhosus. The sequence goes on from CM052547.1 coordinate 85,327,897, forward strand.
AGCAGTCACAGGGAGTGTTGTGCCGCGGCGCTTCCTTCTGGAAAATTTTGCTGCAGTTAATAACTGCCTTGTGCTTTTCATTTGCATTAGTTTTCTTTTTTTTTCTACCCATTGCTAATTCTTCCCAGACCTTCTGGTAGCCTCAGAACAATTTTCCACAAGGTCACTTAGAGCTGTGTAATAGAAACACAATGCAACCCTTATATGAGGTCTGTCCAGAAGGTATCCAGCCGTGCAATATGAAAAATAGAGACACTTACTGAACAAGGTTCAAGATACAAGAAACACTGTGCATAGGACAGTGACGCCTCAGCCCCCTTCAAAGTAGGCACCTTGGGACCTCACAGAGTTCTCCCAGTTGCCATCAGCTGCCCCGTTGTATTTTCCTGAACCTCATTGACGGTCTGAAATCTCTTTCCTTTCAAAGGTGATTTTAGTTTTGGGAAAAGCCAGAAGTCACAGGGCACCAAATCTGGGCTGTAAAGAAGCTGAGTCACCTGGGTGATTTGATGTTTCACCAAAAAATTCTGCACGAGACGTGATGCATGAACAGGCACGTTGTCCTGATGAAGCAGCCAGTCACCAGGTGCCCACAGCTGTGGCCTTCCGAATCATCCGAGTGGTTTCTGCAGAGCAGTGTTCAAGCTTAAAGCAAAATCTGGTGCAGATTCATTGCTCTGCTCGCTCAGTCATTCTGAATGTGACGGCCACACAGTACACATGCTCACTCAACAGTGTCTACCACCCCACTGACTGGTACAGTGAAGTCGTCATGGTTCACGCATGTGCATTCCAGCCCACACTCCTTGGCTGCCAGGTCACATCAATATTGCGCAAACTGTTTTCGTTATATTAACAGTGGCTGAACTTTTTTCCGGACAGACCTTGTATATAATCTTACCTTTTCTAGTAGTCACCATGAAAAAGGTTAAAAGAAGCAAATGAAATTAATGTATTTGACTTAACCCAATATGTTCAACATGTCATTTCAACAAATAATATTTAAAATGTCTGAGGCATTTTACTTCGTCTTCTAGCACTGAGTCGTCAGTGCCCGATGTGTGCTTCCCACTTTATGCAGCCTCTCCCTTCAGCCAGGCCGTGCCCCCAGCGCTCTCGGCGGCCGTTGCGTGACTAGGGACTCTGTACCGCACAGAGCGCGTCCAGGCGACCGCTGGTTCAGCGTCCCCTGCAGACCCCGCTCTCCTTCTCTCCGGCGCCATCGGGCCCAGGGCCTGCCACGCGCAGCTGTGTCCTCTTGAGGCTTCCTTTGCGTTTTTTCTTTGCTTGTCTTCGAAGATGGGATTCCCTCTTCGTAGACTTCAGGTCTTTCCCTCACTTCTCTCTGGTCCTCTAGGTCACAGCTGGTACCTGGACCTGGTGTTGATACATCTGTCTCTGAGTTTTAATCTGGCCTGCGTGCCTCCGAGGTCTGCACGTGGGTGCTACCCTGGGGGCTCCTCCTCCCATGGTTTTTGAGTGAATTTCCTTCGCCTTTGCTCTTATGTCAGATCTGTTTTCCTTGTAAATCTTACATCTTTCTGTTTCATTTATTTCCCCTTAGGTAGAAAATTTGCTCCAGTGGATTGCTGAGCAAAGGAAGCGTGGGTGGTGAAGTTTTTGAGGTCATGCATATCTGGAAATGTTCTTACTGTCCTTTCTCACTTGATTATTGGGGTGTATATAGAATTCTAGGCTAGAAATCATTTTTCTTCAGAATTTTGAAGGCATTGCTCCATTGTGGTCTAGCTCTCAATGTTCTCCTGGCAAAGTCAGAAGCCATTCCCTTTGAAGGTCATCTGTCTTTGTCTTCCTGGAAACTTACAGAATACTCTCTTCGCAGGATTCTGGAATGACAAATCAGTGTGCCCTAGTGTGGGTCTGCTTTTACCATTACGGTGAGCACTTGATGGGTCTGGAAGATTCTCTCGAACTATTTTTTGATATTTTCTTTTTTGTGTGTTTTGTCTTGCCTACTTTTCTATTGTGGTTGCTTTTTTGTTTGACTTTACTTTCTGAGAAAACCTCTTCTGTCTTTCTCTTCTGACTCTTTAATTAAGCTTATCATTTTTGCTATCTCGTTTTTAAGTTCCAGGTGACATTTTTGTTTATTTTATGTAACATCCTGTTCTTAATTCATGGATACAATATCTTATCTTTCTGAGTATGTTATCTTTTCTTATCTTTCTTAGTACATTAGTATATCTTTTTAAAGCTTTCTTTTCTCCGAGGTTTATTAAAGCAGGGCTTTTTCCTATTTATTTTTTCCTTGTAAATCTCTTTCACACTAGAGGCTTTCCTCGTACACCTTGTCACCAGCAGTTGTGCCCGCACGATGAAGAGCTGGAGCCTGCAAGGCCGCTCAGGCGCTGTGAGCGGGTGGAGGAGGCTTATTGGCGCTCTTCCGGCCCCGGGGCCTTCAGGGGGTTGTCGTTGCGCACCGTGGTGTTGGTGTCTTCTGGTCTTTATTCTTATATAACCTATTCTTATATAACCTCTGCCTCCTGATACACATTTTCCAGACAATCTCCAAGATTTCTGCAGACTCCTGAGGCAGGAGGGGAAGCAGAGGGTGGAGCTCCTGCTCCTTTGGGACCGCTCCGCCCTTGACGGACTCCCCCTGCAGTGAGTCCCACCCTCTTTCCAGAGGCAGCCCCACCTGGGCCTTTGGAGGGTCCTG
>CM052547.1:85331076-85348409 GCA_028533065.1 Trachops cirrhosus
TTTAGAATCATTTAAGAATATTACGCTTGAACTTTAAAAAATAACCTTGTGTAAACAAATTCAAGCTGTGACTTTTCACACTGTTGTATACTTAGGTCGCTTAATCTTTAAGCCTTTAGATGTAGGTTAAGTTGAGGTGTGCTTATAAATCCTGCCTATAAAAGTATATATAAGGGGGGCCAAAAGTAGGTGTACAGTTTGAGTACACGAAACAGAGTTTATTCCTGTACTATTTATTAATTAGTATGTTGTTTTCCATAGGAACAGCTGTAAACCTAGCTTTGCCCCACCCAGTATTAGGCGTCAGAAAACATCTCTTGAGACCCCTTCCCCAGCCTGCCAAGTTGTGAGGACAGCAATAAGTGTCATGGGAAGATTCGGCCTGAGAACAGCTCTCCCAGATAGGACATAGTCCATGTTTTAGTGTGGTTTGTCTCCGTTGCTGGCAGCATTAAGTTTTAGACACTCCGGAAACCTTGCTGGAAGTACGAGCTATCCCCGCATCGATGCCTGATCTCAAGTTCAAAGCGCGGCCTCGGCCCCTGTGAATGCCCTTAGTGCCACCCACCTGCCGTCTGTGCTTTCCCTGGGGCTGCATCGCCCGTGCGGACACTTGGGTCGCCCGGGACTAACCTCTGCGTGCTGGTTTGCCTTTCAGTTGACCACAGTCGGATTAAACTACATCAAGAAGATAACGACTACATCAATGCGAGTTTGATAAAAATGGAAGAGGCGCAAAGAAGTTACATTCTTACTCAGGTAAACCCAGGATCATCTGAGTTTTTCTTTTTTAATGTTCCCATCAGCTTTTGGCATCTTTATGGGAAGAATCATAAAAGTAGTTTAATAATTGATCTTCCTGTGAAACATTTACTGGTATACGACCCCCAAACAATGGGTATCTGGAAATGGGGATAAAGGAATTTCTTTTTGATGAGTTTTCTCAAGTCTTAATCTGTTACCTGTAAAGTGGTTTAAACAGTCTAAGTTTCTCTCTTTTTGTTTTCTAATTCCATACAACCCATGAGTTATAGGGTGAGTTTGAGCATCAGAATTCCATTCCGCCTAATATTTGGCAATTAAAGTGGTGGTGAAGCCAGAAAGCACTATGAACAGAGGGCTGCTCTGGGCCACGGAGCTGGGGAGGGCATGCGCACTGCGGCCCTTCTTCTCTGCCCCTTTTTGTCCTGTCCCTGTGCCCCTTGTCCGTAACCAACTCAGCCCAGACGCCTTCCAGTCGGTGTGGAGTGTTAACCAGGCAGTGTTCGCTTCTGCGAGGCTGTGGAGTAAGTTCTCAGTGTGTGAGTAGGGGACAGGCCTTTACCTAGCACCTCTGGAGTGGTTGGGGAGGGCTGGGTGGGGGGATAAGGAGGGAAACCCCTGGTAGTGGCAAGCTGGTGAGAAGAGGTTGAGGCAAAAGTGGCTTCTTGGGAACTTCTCTTTGTAGAAGAAGTCAAGTCTTAGACCCTGAGTTCAGCCGTTCAACTTTGGTGTGGGTTAAGATGCCCAAAGCAAAGACCCGTAGGATGTATCAAGTCAGATGGAGCAAGGAAATTGCCATGGGAACACTGGTGCCCTGTCCTCACCCCCACCACGCCCTGGCAGTTACTTGGCATGCCTGGAGCTCTGTTGTCAGGGGGCACCATGGATGTATCCAGCTGCTGACATGGTCCCCCTTTGCCCTGGGGTTTACAAAAGGGACAGAAGCAGCCTAAACCCCAAAGTTGCACCTCTAGGTGTTAGGACTAAAACATTTTCCAAGCCACAAAACCCTGCCCATTTTTACTTTCATTTTCATTTTCATTATGCAGCTAATACAAGTCTTTTTAAAAACCAGAGGTACAGAAATGTAAAGAGCAGTGCTGCCTTCACCTCCCCCAGGAAGTGTTGGCCAAGTGTGGTGTGTGCCCTTTCAGATCTTACGTGGCATTTAACCCCTCAGGCCCATTCTAAACGGGGGTGGGTCGCGGGGGCAGGGAAGGTTGCGGAAGGCCCATGAGGGCTCCTCGTGCCCAGGTCCGAGGATGAAAGGCCCAAGTGGCCAGCCAGGGGGCCGCGTGACCCGTCTTCCAGGAGCCCCTTTCCCGTTGGTTGGGCAGAAGACCGCCCGTGTGGCCCTGCTGTCTGAGCCCTGCAGCGCGCACGTGGGCGTGCGGACTTCGGCTCCGACGGCAGGGCTGGGGCGAGCTCAGGGAAGAACGAGAACACTGAGGGTTTGCGTGGGCAAGGGGGTGTGAGATTCCGGGGCAAACACGGAAGGAATACGGGGAGTTTGGATGAAAACAGGTGAGAGCGGAAACCATCCCAGGGCTGGCTGGGGGAGGTGACAGGTTCTGACGTGGAGGTCACAGGCGATGCCCCTCCCAGGCCTCACTGAAAACTGAGACAGACTTGAAGCATCTGCAGCCTCGTAGCCAGTAAACATCTCTGCCATGGCCACGCGGGCTAGAGGGAGGCAGGCCAGCCGCTCGGCAGTCACCCCACCATGCCCCTTGGGCCACCTGACCGTTTGTGTGTCCGCGTCCTCGGTCCAAGGACGAAGGCTGTCTGCGGTCAGGTTTGCCATTATTAACAGTAATAATGACAGCTAACGTTTTAGTGGTCGTTTACTATGTTCCAGATACAGTGGGAAGGCCTTTATTGTGTGAACAGTCAGTTTTCAGAACCCTCTGCGCAGATGCTGTGGTTAGTCAAGTGAGATAGTTGGAGGGACTGAGGCATGAGTGGCGAAGTGACTTGTCCACGGTCACACAGACAGATGACTGGAACTGGAACCACCAGAGCATCACCACTGATCCCTTCCAGATGCTGCCTGTTGCCTGCAGTGGTATTTTCACCCAGTCTCTCTATTCCACCCGCCCTTAGGGGTGGGCCCCAGTAGAGCCAGCCCCTTGGCCAACCGGCCCAAACCAGAAAGCAGAGTCAGCACTTTCCTCTCCTCTGTTGGTCAGCCCTGCAGCAGCCCTGAGATGCGGAAAGGACCTTTCACCACGCTGTAGAAAATAGCATTGTGGTTACTGACCGTTAGGAAGCGAGAGGCGGGTCCCTGTTCCCGCCTCTGCCACCGGTCCGCCTCAGGGCACCGCTACCCTCTAATCGTCCGTGACGGATCGCACTGCAGTACGCTTCTGTGTAAATGGCATGCACTCTGTGGGTTGTGTGTTTGCAGGGCCCTTTGCCTAACACGTGCGGTCACTTTTGGGAGATGGTCTGGGAGCAGAAAAGCAGGGGCGTGGTCATGCTCAACAGAGTGATGGAGAAGGGATCGGTAAGTTTCGCATTCACCTACTTTTATATCAGTCTGCCTGTGTGTCCATCACAGCGGTAACGGTTTGTCTGTTTAAATTGCTTTTAGATGTCTTTGAACTGTCTTTTTTATTTTAAAAAAATGTAAAGAGGCATCATATAAATACATGTTTATGGTAAGCAAGTCAGGTAAATAAGTGAGCTAAAAAGATGGACAAAAGTGAAATTGCCGTGTCCCCCCATTGTCCCCCTGCCCCCTCAAACTCGCCTCCCCTCCGGTCCCCACGCTGCTGCCCGTGCCTCATGGAGCTGCGGAAGCGTTTCATCTTGAAAGGCCAGAGTCCGCTGTGTCTTCACATCAGCCCTTCTGGCTGTGGGCGCAGCTGGACTCTGGATTTGCCTCCGTGAAATCCCCGCCGCTGGCTTCCGGCGATGCTCTTCAGTGTGGGCGTTGCCTGCTTCTGCGTTTGCTTCAGGATCTGCGTCACCCTTACTTCCAAGTTCTTTGCAACTCTGAAAACATCCCTCAGGGTGGCACGTGGACTAGAGGTGTCTGCCCAGGCCGTCACCCCCCGGCATCTGTCTCTCAGGCCACACGCACACCCCTCTTTCTGTTCTGACCTTGCACCAGAATGATCTTTCTCCACCCAGTCTCACCACACCTCTTCCCAGCTGCAAACCCTTCCGGGGCCCCCCTGCCTCCCAGCAATGTGTAAGGCGGTTGTAGGGTTGAGCATGGCACCGACTGTGGTCGGGCCCTCGTTAACCTGGGCCCTACTGTGCCACCCCCAACTCCAAACTCCAGTCTGAACACACCTTTGCTTTTTTTAAGTTTTCTGCCATCTTGCCATGTTCTCGGAAGAAGGACCTGGATCAGTGCCCACCCGCACACCACCTCCAGGCGTCCTCAGATCCCTTCCCCTCCGGGTCAGCTGTGACTTGTGCTGCCCCTTCCCACCCGGCTCACTCCGTGGGGTTGCCTGGTAAAGGCCTGCCTGGCAAAGGCCTGCCTGGCACAAGGGTGGCATGCAGCACGGCAAATAGATGCCACATCCCCGCCCCTGGGCCTTTGCCTCCTCCCCGACACTGCCAGCTCAGCTGGGGCTCTCCAGCCTCGGAGATGAGGCCCCGGGAGAAGGTGAGCTGAGGATTCTGGAGACCTATATGAATGGGCACCCCGGAGCAGGGAGCTGGTGTGCCAGACCTGGCCAGGTGCCGGCGCTGTGCTCTCCGGGTTCGGCGGGCCCTGCTCTCCCTCTCTGCGGCCACCTTGGGATGCAGACCTGGCTTGCCAGGACGGGAGGGCTCCAGAGAAGCCACCCCTCCAAAGAAAGCACAGTCATGGCCCCACAGGGTAGAAATAAAGTGCACAGAAGTAACACATCAAAGGCGACCTTGGCAGTGCAGACAGGAGGCATTTACCACAAAGCCTCTTTGCCCCCTGCCCCAGAGAAATGGCCCCGGTTACTCACAGCCAATGTCCTCTTACCAAAGCATGTGTTTAAAATCATGTATTTTGCCTTTGTCCCCAATTCTTAAAGGAAAGTATTTATTTGCTCAATAATAATGAAGTGCTTACCTGAGTGTTGAAATTGATTAAATAATGCTTCTTAGAACAATTTTTTTTCAGTGAAAGTGATTTTTAATTTTTTCCCGCTTCAGTGGCTTGATTAGTAAAATGTGAAGTTGCAAATGTGCAGCAAACCCCCACCTGTCACCACTCCTGTCAGCAATTTTGAATAAAGAAACAAAACGTCAGTTTCCATAGCATACCCTCTCCGCAAGGGAAAGTGAAACGCGGCGGCCTCCGCGGGTGCTCAGTGCGCATCGGCGCTGGGGTCTTTCGGCCTGGGCGCGCCTGACATTAGGGCAGGTGTCTGTCTGGTCTCCACCCGCCAGATGCATCCCGCTCCCAGTGGTGGCGACCGAAAATGTCTCTAGACACTGTCATCTGTCCCCAGGGAGGCAGAATTGTCCCTGGTTGACTGTTCTAGATGATGTTAAGGTTGGGAGTTTTAAATGAAGACTTACTTATTCAAAATCATCAGCTATGGTAGCGTTTGTTTTTCATTTATTTGTTGCTAAAAGTTCTGGTAAAAACCTCTGTTGTTTGCACACAGTTTGCTTCGGCCGCTGTTGTCACTGTGCAGCAGTGCCGTGTCCCGGCACTGCAGTTACGTGTTCGTCACCAGGCCTTGCTCTTGGTTGGCACCCGAGGCTGACCCCAAACGAGCCATAGATCCACGGTAACGGCGTTTGCCATGCTGGCCATTACGAAAACACGACTGGTTGGTTTTGTTGTAGTTACTGAGATAACGTGGCAGTAGTCCCTGTTTTCCTTTATAATGGTTCTTTTCACTCGGGGTCATCGGGGCATGAAAATTGGCATGGAAAGCAACATGTGATCTGACGTTTCCAATTCAGCATCAACATTATCACCCCCATGGGGCTGACTGGGAAAAATTATAAGAAGAAACAATGTCTTATTTGCTTAGCTAATCTAATTATAAACTGTCCTCACAGCCCTTGGTAAAACCAGCTTGCAGAGTGCTTCCATTTCATGTATATTTGTTTTCTGGTTTCCTTCCTCCACCAAATAGTGTGGGATGCTCTCTTCTTATTTTTGGCAAACCTGCCTGTTACCCTGTCGGGACCCCGTGCTTCCTGGAAAACAGTGTGCAGAAAATGATTATCTGCCCGTGTCAGACCGTGGGCACCCAAGTGGCCGAAGTTCTCAGTGGGTTGATTGCAGCCTGGCTTGAGGAGTGTCATTTTGGAGTGCGCTGTACACGTAAGGGTGGAGATTGTCGTTGAGGCAGGGGACATAAACAAGGCGAGGGTACCTCGCTGTTCCAGAAGTGTGATCTTTGTCTCTCTCCCGAAGGCCTGTTCAAGATGCTGTTCGATTTCCGGGGCTTTTGTGCCTCCCCCGTCTCTCGCACTCCACTCAGTTCTCTGGGTTCATCGTCCTTTGGGAAAGCCACAGCGCCTGTTACAGGCTCGCCCCGATGCCTTGCGTAGGTTTTTCTTCAAATTGCCTGGCTGCCTGTTTTGGAAGGTCCCGAGGACCCTCCCTCCCTCTCCCATCGCCCCCACGGCCGCAGGACAGCACGGCCTCCGGTGCCGACCCCGGGCCTCAGTTTGAGTCCCGGTGGAGCACTGCTTCCCAGTCAGCATGTAGCACTCTAATAGGATAACAGGAAGCGGCGAGCTTGTGCTTTTTTTTTTTTTCTTGGTTTTATTTTGTGTGTTTAAGACAAAAATTTCTACAGGAAATGACAGAGCAGAGTGTGGCATGTTACTCTAGCTGCCTAGGAGTGTTCACACAGAAACAGCATTCGACTGACACAGTGCTGCCGGGGTTCCTCAGGTGCCGAGGGCCGGGGTCTCGGTCTGCACCCAGGCTGCAGAGACTTACTAGGCTGTCTGTTCGGTTTTGAAAGTGAGTGCTTGCTCTGTGCAGGTGAGCTTTAAAACTCACCTGCCCTGCCCGTGGGACATGAAGACGTCGGCCTCTTCTTTGGCGGCCACCGGCCGTTCTGTGTCTCTGCGCTTTGCCCTGTTCCCGTCCCACCTGCCGCGCTGGGTGCCCATACCGGGCAATCTCTTCGTTTCTGGGGTCTTAAGGAATTCGCAGGTCTAATTCTTTAAAGTTCGGGAATAGATGTATCCTTTAAAGGCCTTCTAAAGCCTGGTTTTCAGCCGCCCCACCTACTCTGGCTAAGCAAGGAGGCGTGCCGTGGCGTTACCGCTCCGGTGTCCTGAATGGCAGAGCGGCCTCAGTGCTGGCCGACTGGCCCCTTCCAGGGCCCCACGCGTCTTTGGCAGCTCATCGCCAGTGTGTGGAGCGGGGCGACACGGGTGAAACTGGCCAAGACTTTCAGACAGGCCTGTGTCCACGCTCTTCAGAAAGCCCCGTTAGCCTTCTGTCTGGGGACCGTGGAGTTTGGTGTTATGTTGGCATCACGTGCTGGTGTTTCGTGATCTGTTTCCGTTTCTGTTCTGTTTTGGGGTAGAGAGCAGATTCAGCAGAGCAGGGTCGGTGGGCGTTTGTGGTTCTGTGTTCCCCCTCGAGAGCCTCCTGGCTGCTCAGCACCCGGGTGATGCTGGAGGTTCCCGGGCCGCTGCCAGAGTCGTGGTCTGGGCCTCCACTGGCCCTGTCTCCCACTGCTGCTGTGAGACGGGCTTCTTTGTAGTCAGTGCCGAGGAAGTCGCAGCCATCCTTCCAAACGTGCCTCTGCAGAGCCTGCTTCTCCCATCGCGCCTTGTCTGATCTCTTTCCCGTAACCTCAGCCAGCCTGAAACACTCACCTCTTCTCAGTTCCCATGGCACGCCGTAGCGGTTGCTCCGCAGCACTTCCCTCGGGCCACCTTGTCACTGCCGGGCGTGGACGATCTGTCCTGACAGACCGCTGGCCCCGGAGGGACTCCCACCACTCGCTGTGGCATTGCAGACACGATCATCCTTTGCCTCGGAGGTGGCGAGTGGGCGAATGCATGTTGAATCACAAGTGTCTCGCATATGCACCATTTCCCAAAGAGCTATTTACACACACTGGTGTTTCATTTGATGGGAGACACAGCGCCTCTGAGGTTCCCTCTGCTTAGGCAGGTTGTCGGTCCTGCTGGCTCACAGATCTTGCAGCTTAGTCCCCATCCACCGGCTGTTTTGTCCACAACAGTTATTAGCAAGCAGAAACGGTAGGTGACTGGTGCAGAACTTTAGCTCCAGCAAAGTATGCCGTAAAATTTGAGTCATTCTTATTTTTAAACTAAATGAAACCAAATCTTTGGGAGTTTGCTGGCTTTAAAGTTAATGTTACATTTAAACCAAGACCATCAAGTAGTTTCTGAAATTATTAAGCTAGAACATCACAAGTGTTTTTCCGAACTGAACCAAACCAGAATGAAAGGGCGGACAAGGCCGTGTGTGGCCCCAGGCCCTGGAGGAGCCCCTCTCCAGGCCTTCGCTCAGTGCTTCTCACTGATCACAGCCCTTCAGCCTTTCCAAGTGTTGCACATGGAGCCTCTTCCGGCCGTGTTTTTAATTAGCCTGTTATTTTCCCCAGGGCAGAGCGTCTTCACTAAGCCGGCAGCACCGATGGGATTCTTGGCAGTCTCTGAAATGGCTCCATAAAGAGAGCCATTTCTTTGTGAAAGACTAAAGCTTTTGTGCACTGGGTCTTCCCTCTGGTAGGGAAGGAAAGGGCCTGACCCCTGATCACTTCATTGTGTGGGTCCCTGGGGAGCTGCAGGGTGTGGAAGTCTGCTCTCCGCGGGACCGCCCGGCCAGCCAGAGCTTCACAGACGCCCGCCCCCCCAGGGGGAAGGCAGGTTATGCGGATGGTGACTTCCCAGGTCAGAAACCCTCAGGCCTTCGGGTTGTCATAGAGCTCGTGGAAGGGACTTCGAACCGTCTGTCCTAGGAAAATAACCCGTTGCTCACGATAATTTGGTGTTATTTTTCTCCCCTAGTTAAAATGTGCACAGTATTGGCCGCAAAAAGAAGAAAAAGAAATGGTTTTCGAAGACACGAATTTGAAATTAACGCTGATCTCTGAAGACATTAAGTCCTATTATACAGTACGACAGCTGGAGTTGGAGAACCTTACGGTGAGTGCGGCGCACACCGCAGCACTCCGGCGGCTGCCGGATGAGGCGTCTTTGCCTCTGGGTGGTGTCACCTAGGCCAGTTTGTGTGGATTTTGTGTACTGAGCAAAACGTGCTTTGGCGCTGTGGTGCGCAGAGCTCACCTGCTTCCTCACCGGGTGAGCAAGGGCGCCTCGGGCGCAGGGGGAGGTGCCTTCTTTCCTGGTCTGCAGCCTCTCTGTCCTGAAGCGAGGGGAAAGGCGCCCTTCCGGGGCTGAGCCCAGTTTCACAGCCGGTGTAGGTTTTCTAGGTAAGGTCTCGGGTGGATTTGTTGTGGGAAGAATTGCTAACACCAACTGCTGGCTACTCTTGAAAGATGGTGCTGGGACATGGCCAGGCACGAGCTAAGGAGCAGCGCCACCGCAGGCCCTGCCCCCGAGGGTTCGGAATCACTCTTACCTGGGCCCACCTGAGGAGCCCATAGCCCAAGGCAGCTCCTGGGGACCCCCTCAGTCACGGTGGTCAGCCGAACTGGCAGACTCCCCGCAGGGGCACGTGGCCCGCCGTGTCTGTTTCCTCTGCTGTCAGTTTGGAGGAGGCAGTACGTGTGAAGCGCCAGAGCAGCATCGGCCCAGCACGAGCGCTCAGGAAGGGTTCGCAGTGCAATGCCGATCTGAAGTCAGATGGGGACAGCGGCCCCATGGATTGGGTTTGCAGGGCGGGGAGGAAGGAGGGATCTGCTCTGGAGTCACGTTCGCAGCTGAGGTGCTGCAGCTGAGGTGCTGCAGCTGAGGCGCTTCACCGTCTCCACGACCCCTGCTGTGAACGGATCTTAGCACAGGTTACCGCGACGTGAAGAACTGGCTAAAATCCTGTGGCTTTTGAGGAATGTGGCAGGGCAGCGTGGCTTATCTGGGTGCCGTCTCTCTCCTCCCCTTCCAGTAATGCCAGCCGTGGGCCCTGCTGGAGCCTGCCATAGGTGTGTGGAGAGGTTTGAGGGAGGATTTTCAGGAATAGTGTTGGCAGCGGGTTGGAATGTGCCTGGAGGATTTTGTAGGCTTTTTTAATGCTTTGTAGCATTTGCAAGCCTGACATACTAAGAGTGACTTCTGGTAAACTCTCGAGAATATTTCTCCCACTTGTTGAGGGAAGTGGAATTTGGGTGGAGCTGCAGAGGTTTGCGCTGCCGCGCAAACGCGGCCCGCTCAGAGGCGTGTTCACCAGGAGGCTCTGTTTGCACAGGTCCGGAATGGCTTTCTCGGGAAGAGGCAGGCTGGTGTGAGGCCGGGTATGAATAAGAGGTAATCCCCGCTGTCTTCAGGATTAAAAGAAAGAACTCGCTTTTGACATGTTTTCTTCTCACTCAGTTTTTAAAATATATCTTTAAGTGTTTTTTCTTTCCCTAAAAAATAGAAGAGGCATTTCTGTGTTAAGGCATTAGGGTATTAGGAGATCATTTTCCAGGGAGGAAAGAGTGGAATTGCTTAGTACGACTCTGTAAACGACCCTAACGTCCTAGGCCGATTTCTCCCAGTTCTGCAGAAAGGTGCCAGTGTGTGTCGTAGCTGGTGCAGCGGTGAATGTGGGTGGCGTGCTCTGGTTTTAGGTCATTGGTCTTTATTGTGGTCCTTTCACACGTTTTCATCACACGAGGGTCGGGGGAAGTTGTTAATAACTAAGCCGTAAGCGCCAGGAGGGCGAGGGTGGTGTCTACCTCGTGTACCTGGCATGGTGGCCGGCACGGGGGGACACATTGTGGACGTTTGCCAAACGAAGGGAGACGGTGTTGGTAAGCAGGTGACCGAGGTACTGCCATGGCCCTCGGCGCCGCTCAGTAGGAGACCCTCACGGCTGGCGGGGTTCCTTTAAACCTTCTGTGCCCGCTGTGGCAGGCCTCGCCTACCCAGTGCCTGGTTCCCGTGCACTCCGTGCTCTTAGCCTAGTAAAGCTCTTGAGTGCTCTCTCCCCACCGAGCACTGCATTTTGATCATCGTTCCCGGGGACCAGGCGTCCACTCTGGGAGTGGACTCCCGCAGGCTCAGAGGACGGAGCCGAGCTGGGAGTGGCCCCAGAGGTCATTCTTCTTCCAGGAGCAGACTGGGGCGGGGGGCAAACACTGGGACACGGGCCAAGGTGCCCCTTTCCAAAGTTACTGCAACAGGCTCTGAACACGGGCTCTGGAGTCAAGCAGACCTAGAATGAAACTCCTGCTCCCCCACTGCATGGAGGGCTGGCCCCGAGCCTCAGTCTCCTGATCCGGACAAGGGGGTGACGGGGGTACATGCCTAGAAGGGCTGGTGTGAGAGCCCAATGAGCTGACGCGCTTGGTTACTTTTTTCTCTAAAATGACAACCCTCTGAGACGTCCAGACAGTCTCATAAGGCCCCGAGTTACCGAGCTGCTGCCGCTCCACGCAGTTTACGATTTCACTGTTCCGTGTGAAACCTTGTCCTGCTTCATGGCATGGTTGTCGTGGGTGGCAGTGCAGTGTCACTGGGGCGGAGAGGATCAGCTGAAACCATTGAGACAACAAAGGTGAGAGGGGCCCTAGAGAAAAGAGGCGGGCGAGACTGCTCCATCCTGAAGGGAGCGAAGTCGGAGCGGGAGCGGCCCGCAGTCCAGCGCGAGCCGGGGGCCCAGCACGGGGCTGTCAGGCGCACGGCCCGCGGGAGAAAATCTGAGAAGTAAAGCTGCTCCTGCAGTGAATGGGTGGGAAGCCACTTCGTGCTGACTTGGAATTTGTGATTTCTGTACAGATCGTTCTCTTGGAATCGTCATGAGTATTTTTTCTCTTTCAGACTAAAGAAACTCGAGAGATCCTGCATTTCCACTATACCACATGGCCTGACTTTGGAGTCCCCGAATCGCCAGCCTCGTTCCTGAACTTCCTTTTCAAAGTCCGCGAGTCGGGGTCGCTCAGCACAGAGCACGGCCCCGTCGTGGTGCACTGCAGTGCCGGCATCGGCAGGTCGGGGACCTTCTGTCTTGCCGACACCTGTCTCTTGCTGGTAAGGGGCCCGAAGACCTGGGGCAGAGCAGGGACCACGTGTAAGCCTCTACTCTGGCCTGGCCACAGCGACTCTGGGCCTGTGTCCGCAGAGAATGACCTTCGATCTTCCCTTTCTGCAACTTCCCTTCCGTAAAAATAGCTTTACCCTAAGTATCTTCGTTAGGAGGAATGTTCTTAATTTTAAAGCGAAATCCAGAGAGATCCCCAAATCCCCCTGCCTTTCCTTCCTTCCCGTGCGCTCACAGGGTCCCGGTTTGGCTGCAGGGGCTCGCGTTTTCCAGGATCCTGCCTTCCCCGCTGCGGCCGTTCCCCGAGCGGGCGCTGGAGAGTCGGGCCGGCTCAGTTGTGTCTCCTCTCTGGCTTTCAGATGGACAAAAGGAAAGACCCCTCTTCTGTGGATATCAAGAAGGTCCTGTTAGAAATGAGGAAGTTTCGGATGGGACTGATCCAGACGGCGGACCAGCTCCGCTTCTCCTACCTGGCTGTGATCGAGGGCGCCAAGTACATCATGGGAGACTCCTCAGTGCAGGTCAGCATCGCGCGTGCTCCCAGCCGGGCATGCTGCGTTCGGCTCCGTCTCTGAAGAGGGGGCCGAGCTGGCAGTTGCAAAAATTCAGACGCTGTCATGTGCCAGAGCAAACAGCTGTCCTTGTGTGTAAGCAGTTAGAAAGTTGTGGCGGTTTCACCGGGTTCTAGTTTCTGCCTTTGAAGAGCTCACATGGAGAGCGCTGATGGGGAGAAAAGAGTTTACTGTGAAGACTCCGTCTTCTAGTGTATGTCCAGAGGCCCGAGAGGCAGAGAGAGGGCCCCTGCTCCCCGAAAGGGACCGGGTTTCCCGGCAGAGCACTCGGGCGCGGACACTGATGGGCCTCCCCTTGCCGCTTTGTCCAGGAGCAGTGGAAGGAGCTCTCCCACGAGGACCTGGAGCCCCCACCCGAGCATGTCCCCCCACCTCCCCGGCCGCCCAAACGCATCCTGGAGCCACACAATGGGAAGTGCAAGGAGTTCTTCCCAAACCACCAGTGGGTAAAGGATAAGTCCGAGGAGGATAAAGAAGACGGCCCGATCAAGGAAGAAACCAGAACCCCCTTAAGTGTCCCCTGCAGTCTGGAAAGGTAATGTGAGAGGGTCCTGCCTTGCTGGGGGTGAGGAGAAATGGGCTCCTGTTCAGAAGCAAGTGTTGGTATTCAAGCCCCGTGGGTGCAGCCCTCTGTTAGCACACAGCGCTCTTGTGTCGAGGGGAACGGGGCCCCAGACCATCCCCGTGGCTGAGCCACAGGTTTGCCCTGGGAGGTGCCCAACTTCCGTGGGTTTCTAGCACCACCTTGTGGTGCTCACTGGAATCGGGGGTTCAGCCCGCTGGGAGTCTTCCTGCCCTGTGATGACAGTGCCCTCCCCCAGGCTTCCGGCCTGTCCTGAAATGGGATGTCCAGGCTGGACCGTGTGCCTTCAGCCCCCAAATGGCCCTTTGGGAACTTAACCTTTTGTGTAGTCGTGACCAAGTAGATGGCTGTTTTGCTTCCCTAGAGTGTAACAAAGGTTAGCAAGAACATTTGATGCACATGAAATTCTGAGATAACTGGAATATAGCTCCTGGTCTCTGCTCCAGCCCCTGTTGTTGGGAAGGGGGGAGTAAGTTGCAGTGGGAGCCTGTGGCCAGGAGTGTGATGGAGGTACACGCTGAGGTGGTCAGCCTTACAGAGAGACAGTCTTCCCTGGGTGGTCAGGGAAGGCTGCCTGCAGGGGGTGGCACTGTGTGGAAGCTTGAAGAGTGACTGGGAGTTAGCGCCAGCCTGAGACTGTGGAGGACATGCCCGTGGCACCTGCTTTTTGGAGGACGGTTGGAAACGAGTGCAATTTGGACCCAGTGTGTGCCTGCGTCTAGAAAATGAGCCTGCGGCACTTCTCAGACAGGTGTGCGAAGGGACGTGTGGAAGAGGTGCTTATTGTAGCATCATTCGTAGTGGTGGAGAGTTAGAGATGAGTCAGTTACGTGCCCCGGGATTAGATAAACCCTGCTATCCCCTCAGGTTGGGGTGCTCTGCAGCTGTTCAGCCAGCGGGGCCTGGCTGCATGGGCGTGGCCGACCACTGGAGTGGCAGTATGTGAGCGTGAGTTACGTTGTTTCCCGCACAGGGTCCTCCGGTTAAATTGACCAGCCTCTCACCCGAGCTCCTTGCTACTAAATGCTGATTGCCAGGCCCGGTTCTGATCCATGAACCCGAGTCCACAGGGTCCTTTGTGCAACTGGTCCTTGTCACGGCAACAGCAGGTCTGGGTCCAGAGAGAAACTCATCCAGCGGGGCCTCCAGAGCAGGTGCCACGTGATGTGCTAGCAGCAGGTCATCGACTGTCCCTCAGTGACACTGCCCAGCCTCCCAGGGCCTCTGGTGACGTTCTCAGGGTGGCCAGTGTACTCCATCAAGGGCTCATGGGGGGCTGAGGCTGAGAGACACCGGCTGCTCACCCACGTCGTGTGTCGTTTTCTTTATTCGTGGGGACTTGTGGCGAGAGCAGTGCCTTTCACTCCGTGTGTGAAGGCGGCGTGTAAGGAAGTGTGTATGTGGGAAGCTAGAAGCCACAGAGCTCCAGGGGAGAATGGGGTTGTACCAGGAACATGGGCGCTGCTGGGCAGCAGTTGGAGCCCATGTGCCCACAGTCCCCGGCGCCTGGCAGGGCCTGGCAGGGCGGGCGCCGAAACCCAAGTGCTCCCGGAGGCCTCCTCCTGTCTCAGGGCCGGTGCTGCCTCGGGTGGCTGTGCCAGGCTGGCCGCACGCGGGCCCACGCGCCTCTGCTGGCTCTCCTGAGACAGCCCTGGGGTGAGAGCACTGTGCATTGTCCCCCCACCATCACTGCTGCTGGCCCCCAGGAAGGCGGCCTGCTGACTGCATCCGGAGCGCCTGGGAAACGTCCTCCGGGCAGGATCGGAGTGGCGCTGGGGACCCGGGCCGGGGGCTGGGGGGGTGGGGCACTCGTGGTGTCTTCCCATCAGCACGACACAGGCCCTGTGGGTCAGCATCTGTCGGGGTCCCCGGGACGGTGCAGGAGCAGGTGGGCCCCCCGTCACCCTTCCTGATCTGAAGGGGATCACCGCACAGCAGGCTCTGGGGCAAAGTCAGCACTGTCGCTACAGCGGTGGCTGTAGTTCTCCTCGCCCCATGCCCACCCACCGTCACTAAGGGGTCCGCAGGTCTCCAGACCCCTGCCCTGGCTGTGAGGGTCGCCTGGACCCCTGGGGGAGGTGGTGACAAGTGGGTGTCTGGCCAATGTCAGCATCGCTGAACTATTTACGTGTGGCTCACTGCTTCCCGGGAGCCCCCTCACTATAGCGCCTTTGCCATTGGCGTCCTCAGAGCCAGTAACCCATCTCTGCCCCTCCCACCCCTCAGCACGAGTCAAGACACTGAAGTCCGAAGGCGGGCCGCCGGGGCAGGCCCTACCCAGGGGGAGCCGTCGCCACCGACGGAGGAGCAGGACCAGGCGCTGACTCACTGGAAGCCCTTTCTGGTCAACATGTGCATGGCCACGGTCCTCACGGCCGGCGCGTACCTCTGCTACAGGGTGTGCTTCCACTGACGGACGTGCCGGCCGCACCGCGAGGACAGCACTGGCCGGCAGCCTGGCCTCAGCGTTCAGCGCTGCGGGGGTCTGAGCCGGTCTCAGAAGAACCGGATCAAAGGCGTGGAGGCTGGAACTGTGAAGGGCTAACAAGAGACAACTGAGGATTGATGCACTGGGGTTTTAAGGAGCCCTGTGGTCCCAAGAACAGAAGCATCTAATCTCAGGGCCTTAACCTATTCAGGAGTAAGTAGAGAAAATGCCAAATACATCTCTCTCTCTCTCTCTTTCTCTCTCTCTTTCTTTTGTTTTTTTTTTGTTTGTTCGTTTGTTTGTTTTTGAAAAAAGTACAATTACAACACATTGTTGTTTTTAACCTTTATAAAAAGCAGCTTTTTGTTATTTCTGGGAAACAAAAAAGAAAGACTAGGCATTTGCGAAACTTCCTTACACCCCTAGGTGGTGTAATCCGATACACAGTTTCTGTTTGGTTTCCCAGGGCAGGACCCCCCCTGGAGGAATGTGGAGTCCTCTGGAGAGGAGGGCGTGAGGGTGTGGGGCGCTGTCTTGCTCAGCCACCTCCTCTGCTGTGCACACTCTGAGCTTGGGACCTTCCTGCCGGCTTTCCCGTTTTTAGAGGCGAAAACAGCAAAAGGCCATCTGGAGAGGAAAACCTGGCTGTGCTTTTGCTCAGGGTGCCCCCACCGGTTCCCCATGGTTCCCTCTCCATCGACCCTTCCTACTGCAGCCATCTTGCCGTGTCCCGCCCTCGGCAGCCACCCTCCAAAGCGGGGTCCTCGAGGCCCCTGCCTCAGGGACAGGTCACCCTTCTCACCCCGCCGCTGAGGTCCAGAAGGAGCAGTTTCTGTGGGATTTGGGGTAGAAATCCGCACCTGAGAGGTGTGTCGCTGTTAAAGTAAGGGGAAGGGACCCAGACAGCTTCAAAACTGTGTTCGTGAAGTCACCTCCCGAGACCTTCTCATTTTAAAATTTTACCTCTTTTCAAGCAGCCATCTCTGAGTGCATCAGATGGTTGAACACACAGTTTTCTCCTTAGGGGTGATTTTTGGAAGGGGTGGGGGCTGTTATAAAAGAAAAAAATCGAAGCCCCTTTCACTGGAGAGTCTGGGGAGGGGTCTGGGGGCGGCCGGGTCCGTGCCGGGCCAGCAGCTCTGCAGGTGGGTCCGGGCCCGACTGGAAATGCCTGCTTTCGTTCCAGTTTCTGTCCGGCAACAACACACAGCCCGGCCCCCCCCCCGCCCCACTGCCAGCCTCCGCTCACGGAGCCCGCTCCTGACCAGCAGGCAGGCGTGGTCGCTGTGGGCCGGCGCACAGACCGTGCAGCCGGCCACGAGCCAGCGCGCCTTTGCTCCGCACTAACACTGCCCTCCCTGGCTGTCGGTCTTCCTCCTTTTTCTTTACTTCTTCCCCCTCCCCTCCTTTAAGTACCAAATCCACAGCCCGTTTTTTAAGGAGAGCAAGAGAGAGTGCCATGCTGGAGGCACCAGGGAAGGGCGGCCTGTGCGAGCCCCCGGCGGGCGGCCGCAGCGCCTCCCGGTGGACTCCGCGGAGGCTGTGCGTCAGGAGCCTCTCCACTCCGTATTTATTTATTTTTTAATTTTCCCCCCAGAGGTGTCCTTAGTGCACTAGCATTTTCTTAAACCAATAATGTATTAAAGTTTTTTGATGTCAGCCTTTCATCAAAGGCTTTCTCAAAAAACACAATAATAAACCCTCAGGTAGTGCTGGGAACGTAGGACCCCGCAGCGAGGCTGCCGCATCAGACCAGTGCTAGGAAGACGGACGGCTGTGGGCAGTGGCTGTCGGTGACACTGCGGGTAACGTGAGAGGAGGTTGGCCTGTGTTCATAGAGCAGTGGGATGATATATAGCGGACCCTTGGACACTCACCGTACATGACGGGAGATGA
>CM052547.1:85348909-85456839 GCA_028533065.1 Trachops cirrhosus
CACGTATGTTAGAGAAGTAGCAAGCTGCTCTGCTGTATGCCTTAAGCCAATATTTACTCAGCGGGTCATTATTTTCTACAATGGCCATGGAATAAAACGTTTTTACAAAAATAAAAACAAACAAAAAAAGCGAGGCGTTTCGGTATGATGCCTTCTCCGGTGTGTGTATCCGTGGCTGCATGACGGGGCGGGGCGGGGGGCGCGTCTCAGGGTCTTCTGTGCCCTCGCAGAACTGGCGAACTGCACAGTTTTCCAACTTGCCATATAAATGATGGGTTTGCATTTTAGTTGCAACAATAAAAATTTTTTTTCTAAAGAACATGGATTGGGGTGCTTCCCATTTCTTTGCTTAATGGACCTAAACCAGGATGCGCAATGCACGCTTCTTTCCATCCCTGACGCGAGGCGGTGTTGCCCAGCGAGGCTGTGCGCTTCACGTCTAAGAACCACAGGGGCCTTCTGGAGCCGTGGGTGCCTGCGGGGGCTGGGGGCGCCTTCCCTGACGGGGGGCTCCCTGAACATGACGGGCCGCAGCCCACTTCCTCCAACAGAACCCACCTCCGGGACGGACGGGCCTGGGGTCACTGCGCAGACACACACGTTCGAGGGGCTGTTCAGGCCTCAAGGACGTGCGCCTTAGCCAACTGCCCGTGAGACGCAGCGGTTGTCCCTGTGTCGCGGTGCCTCCGTGCCGTCCCATCCGCTCTCGAATTCACGTAGAAATAATAAAACACCAAGTTCATGCAGCCTTTCTTTCTTCCACAAAACTATGGGTAAGTCTCCCCTAAGGTGGTTTTTTGGCTTCTGGCTTTGAAATAGTTTCAGGCTTGTGAAATGTTGCAGAGAGAGTACAAAGATGCCCCTTACGTCCTTCAAGGTTTTCCCACTGCTGCTGAGCAATCCGTGCTCTGGCCCCGGCAGGCTGCACAGGCCTGGGGACAGACACGGCCGCACTCCTGGGACCGCATCGTTCCACGGACAAAAAACAGCGCCTGAGCTTTTACGGAGAGGCACCTGCCTGTGTGGGGACCAGCAAAGACGTGTGTGACTTCGGAGCAGACATCGGATGGGGCCGAGGCCTCCGTGGCGTCTGACAGGAGAGGGCGTGTGGAGCGCCCCCTCACGCCCGCTTCTAGGGGGTGACTGCTTCGTGGGGGGCGCACAGGCCGGGGCACGCTAAGGGGTAGTAGGGGCGGCTTTGCCCCCCAGCGGGATGTTTGGGGAGACAACCACTATTTACTGTTTTCAAGCGAAATGAAACACCAATAAAAATTGTCGGTTTTTTTTTTATTGAAATTTCAGAAAGTTGAACATACAAACAAGGCAAATAAATATTCAGTTAAGTTGAAAAGACGATATATACAGAGAGTGTGAAGGGGAATGTTTAAGTTACAGAGTCCTCCCAGGCCGTCGCCTACAGCGGCGTGGTGAGCACAAACAGCCCGGGACACCCTCGAGTCTTACAACAGACTTAACGAGGACACTGATTTCCTTTAAAGCAACGCGTTCAGTGACACCTTCACACCAGGTTCTGAAGTGATTTACATAACAGGCCCTAAGGTGACGTGCTTCGCAAGTCCAGTTTCGGGTTGGTTTGCTGAGGTCAAAGGGAATGCCCTTCCTGTTAGGCACGAGACTGCCGCCTTCCTTCCGCTGTTGAACGTGGTGAGAGTGAGGTCCGTGGGCGGCAGGCTGCCACCAGCCCTTGGCCGCAGCTCGGGTTGACAGTTGAAACATGGAAGGCGTGGCTGTGTGTGCCTTCCCACCGTCCCCAGGTCCCCTAGGTGACAGCTGCTGCCATGGAAATGACTCCTTACATCGCTCTCCCCTTAGCAAGCTCACAGCCCCGCCGGCCTCGTCGAGCCACAAGCGCTGAGCCAGCTGACGTGCAAGGAGGCAAGTTCACATTCACCTTGGGGCCTTTCGTTCCGGGCCTCCACCTGCCGGGCCCTGGCTCCTCCATAGTGCACTGCATCCTGGGAGAGGCAGGTTCGCAAGGCTAGAAGCTGATGGTGTAGTGGAAGCAGGTCAACCTTCAGCACTCGGAGAGCCCTTTGTGGTGCTGGGACACCAAAGCCCCACTTGCGCCCTGGGGCCTTGTAACCGACTCACAGCAGCTCTGGACAGCTTACCCTTCAGGGGCTCACTCCGAGTGCCCCTCCCTGTCCACAGCTCAGTCCCTGTGTCGAGATGGCAGCAGCAAAAACGAAGGTGCCAGGTTTGAGTTCATCGGCTGAGGCTCTTTAAAATACTGTGATTTCCACATCTGCCTCCTGGCCAAAGGCTGCTTCTCTTTGTTCTGAGTAAAGTTTGTCCATCTTCTCAAAAGCGAAGCGTCCTTTTTCACCTGCAGTATTAAGGGGATTTGTCACAGGATTGTCCCCTGCCTCGGTGTGTCCTGCTCTGCTAGGCCAAGATGGCCTCAGCAATTACTGACCCCTGGGTGTCGAGTGCTGCTGAACAGGGAGGGGGCGGGGGCATCTGGGGGACTCCTAAGCGGCCGACCCGTGCCTCACGCAATCATCTAAGCTGGGGGCACATCCCTTGCATCTGCTTCCATTTTCGAGAAACATAAAGGAAATAAAGTGTTTTTTGCCACCTGAACCATGAAGAAAACCTACCTTGGCCAAATGCAGTTAAACAGATTGCTAACTGCCCAACCCGTGTGCTAATTCGTGTCTTTTGAGAGCTGGCCGCGGCGGCTCTAGCACAACCTCGCCAAGGACCCGGGACCCCACCACACTGCACGAGACGTTCTGCGCGCCACCTCACCGAATGACAGCGTGGCTTCCCGGGCTGCCGCTCGCACCTCCTCTAGGTCAGACTGGCACAGGCCAGCAATCTGGTCGATGCTCTCGATGCCCTGCTTGTGGGGAGAGGATCCGTTAGGGGCACTTTGAGTGGCGGGTAGAATCCACGCGTGTGAGCCCTGCGGGACCAGCCTAGCGTGGTCTCTGGGGCCCGAGCCCCTTCTCTGAAGGCTGCTGGGTTGCTTATGTTGCCTCGGGCTCATCAGAAAGCCCCACTGCAAATGTCTCCTCTTTGCAGTCTTGACGCCCACCAGCAAGCGGGTCCTAACAATGATGTACGGACAGACGAAAGGCCCGTCTTGAAATGAAAAGACCTGCTTCCTCCTCCCTGCTCTCCCAACCCCAACCCCACTCCAGGTCAGACTAGGAGAGGAGCAGTTGGACC
This sequence comes from Trachops cirrhosus, assembly GCA_028533065.1. Taxonomy (NCBI): domain Eukaryota; kingdom Metazoa; phylum Chordata; class Mammalia; order Chiroptera; family Phyllostomidae; genus Trachops; species Trachops cirrhosus. The sequence goes on from CM052547.1 coordinate 85,352,105, forward strand.
CCAGTTCAGGCACCCCTGACCCCCAGGCTCCTCCGCAGGGCCAAGGACCAGGGTGCGCTTCAGCGCCCTCTGTTGGACACCCTGATCCTCTTACTGCTTATTTGATGGTAACCAATGGGCCTAGAATTTCCTGTTGGATCATTCCAGAATGAATGGGGTGAGTTTAATCCATGCGGGACTACTTGTCATCTAATAAATTGGCGATTCTTTTTTAAAATGAGAGTTCTGAGTGCAATGAGGTTAGAGCTTTATGCACAAAAAATGCCCAGAATGACATCGTTTATAATGAAAATGATGAACCTCCGTTTTCTCCAGGAGGAGAGTAGGGGAGCGGGCTAAATTAAGGTACACCTGGGGGGGACCCTTCATAAAGAATCCCAAAGTACTGCCAGTCTAGCACAGGAAGTCCTTACTTGTTCACCGGTTGGAAACCACATTAAGTCTTGTTGATATTGAACTACTGATTTGCAGTCCTCTCACACACCCACGAACGAGAAATATACCAAAATGTCAGCCGTTTCCTCTGAGTGTCAGGATGATGAATAATCTACATTTCTGTGTTTTTACTACTCTTCTTTCCCTACATTGAGCTTTTAGATTGTTTTTTTTAATTGCGGATATTAAAGTACATAATCCAAGGGTTCCAAACTGAGTCCCTAGAGCCCCCCCCCCCGCGCCCCCGCTCATTCACGCATCAACAGAGCAGACGCTCGCGGCGGCGAGGCCGCCGCCGACGGAGCCTCCGCTGGCGGGGCTGGCGGCTGCTCTCCACGACCAGCTCTTCAAGCTCCTGTTTTGGTCTTGGTGGAAACGATTTGGAAATGAACCGACTTTAACGTTAACCACAAGCAGGCTTCTGCATCACCGGCGAGGACAGGCCGAACTCACCCTGAGATGTTTCAGCGCCACGCACGCAGCTTGCTGGAGTTTTGCATCATCCTCGGTCAGGGCGTTGGTGTAGAAAAGCAAAGCCTGGGAAATAAGGCTGCTGTGAACGAAGGGGAGAGGGGGGTGCCGAAAGCAAAGTCCGAGGCGCTCACAGCTGATCCTGCAACTGCTGGCAGTAAGTCAGGCCCTTCTTAACCTTTTTCTAAACAAAATCAGGCCACGACCCATTCAGCTCTGGGCCAGGGGCACAGTCCCGAGGTCTGGACTGCAGCATTGAACTCATCTCTGAGAGCGCAAAATGAAATGCTGTATTTGTGTAATACCGTTTACGAACTGCATTCTGAAACTGCTCTCTAGAGAAATGCTAAATCAGAAGCCCGGTCCGATGTCCAGCCAGGACAACAAGAACTGAGCAGACAGAGCCGTCCTGTCTGCTGCCCCTCAGGCCAGAAGGAAAAGCATCTTTCTTCCCTTCATCACCCACTTCCAATCACAGCTCTGCCCTGCCCCCTCGGTCCCATCACCAAGGCCAAGTCCCTTCCTCTGGAAAACAAAGCCGCCACTTGCTTCACAAAGCTGTGAGCACGTGGGGATGTGTCTGGCCCTCGGGCTGGGACCTTAAATCTAGAATAGTCACGGGTCCAGGAACCTGAAAGGCCGAGGAGTCCAATTGCTTGGTTTTCAAATGGGCTGAACACAGGGAACCAACAAGCCACAGACATTCGCTGCAGGTAAACAAGGATGGAATTCTAAGAAAGTGACACCTCAGGGACCCAACAGATAGCGTTGCGTTAGGATCCCTGAGGTGAGTGAGGCGAGTGTGTGGCATGTGGTCCTGTGGGTTGCTCAGGTGGTGGCCCGGAGCCTCTCCCAGATCCCTCCCCGGGGCTGGTGCCACCAGCTGCGATGGCGTAAGGAGAGCTGTGTTCGTGTCCGGAGCGCCCTAAATCCAAACACCCTGCAGCGAATGCAACTCCAGTCACTCACACCTTCGTAAGCTTCCCTCCTTCCCTCTGCCTCCCCACACCTGCGGCCGGGAGGCAGCCGCCCCCCTCCGCATACGGTACCTTCTCCCGAAAGCTCTTGTTCTTGGCCGCGCTGGCCAGGGCGGCGCTGGCCGCCCTGCACACCCGCGGAGTCCCGTCCAGCTGGAGCAGGGCCCAGGCCCTCAGTGTCTGGGGCAGGGGCTGCAGCTGGCCCAGCCGCGTCCCCCGCAGCTTCCTGACCGCCTTGGCCGGCCCCGTGCACTGCAGCTCCTCCGCCAGCGTTACTGGAAGAGACGGGGGAAGTGGGCCCAGGCTCCCCGCCGCCGTTAGCCGTGGAGAAGCAGATCCCAGAGCAAGTGCACGTGGGCGCCGAGGCCAGTCTGCACTGGCTTCAGAGGGGCCTTCTGGACTCTCTAGGGAGGCTTTCTAGCAAGGGATCAAATTCGCCCTGAAGATTAATACGACCCCAGCCCGCACTCCGAGGATGCTGGCCAGCAGAGTACCCCCCGCGTCTGCAACTCTGACCTCGCCCTGTGCTGGAAGCCTTCCTCCGCCAGAGCTAATCTCATCCCACACCCTGCTCCAGCCCGTGCTGAAGGTGCGGTCTCATTAAGTCGGGGTTGTCAGAACAGCTGGGGGGAAAGACGCTGTGGTTGTGAATAACTGGCTCCCGAGAGCTGGGACGGAGCGCTCCGTGGATGTGGCTCTGAGGCCACCTGCCGTACCTTCCTTGGTGAGCTGGGCAACGTGCTTCTCCAGGTCCGAGACACTCTGCCTCTGCAGGTAGCTGTGGAACTGGAACCAGGTGACCGTCTGTTCTTCGGGGAGGCCGGCTCCAGGGAGCAGCCCGCTGCAGCTGACCACCTGCTCCAGGAGCCTGCGGCACACTGGCAAGAAGACATGGGGGTGGGCCGTGAGGCGGAACAGAGACTCTCCCGGGGGCGCTCCTTAGCCCCGTGGCCAGCGTGGCCCGTTTAAAGGCTCTCTAAGGGCACATGGGTGGGTGTCTCTCATGACGCCTCCTGCAGGCTGCTGAGCAGCCCGGGAGGTGAATAGAGCTGCTTACGCTCCAGAGCTGCTACCTAGGGTAAAACTGTCACCCTTCGGCTGTTAACAGGAAACATGCTGCACTCTGAGGGGCTGTCAGGACACCTTTCGGTGCAGACATGAGATGAGGTTCTTTCTTAACCCCTCTCAGGTTCTGGTGGGAGCCGTGGAGTCTGTCCCCAGAAACAAGCACCCCCACTAATGTTTGGAGTTCACAGACTCCTCCGTCACCCCCCAGTAAAGGGAGGTGACTTGCAGTCCCCCTGAGAATGCAGACGCTCAGGTGAAGCTGGGGCTCAGACGAGGGCCCAGAGACGCAGGACAGTGTCTCCCGCAGAGGTGGAGGGAGCTACCTATTTCCAGTTGTCCCGGGTACTTCCCCCTGACTCGGTGCAGGAACGTTTTCTTGAGCTGGTTCAGGAGCGACGCGGCGGGGCAGGCCAGGACCCCGCCAGGCGCGGTGCACCCTCTCCACAGCTTCAGACAGCCCTTCCTGCGCGCGGCCTGCGGGATGACTAAAAGCCCAGGCTCAGGCACCTCGCTGCAGCGGGAGGAGCGGCACGAGGGGCCCACAGACTCCCCCCACTGGGACGCGAGGCCGGGGCGCCGAGGGGCGACACGTGGCGTCCTCTTCCCGCTCTCCAGTGTGACACACGGGACAAGCTTCGGCTCTAAGCACCTTCCCCGGGTCACCTCCCACAGTCTTCATAACCTGGGGCACCTACTGTCACCAACCTCTCCTTATGGACAAGGGGAGGTCCCGGGGGGGAAGAGGCAGAACTGGGGTCACAGCTACTGTTTGTTTGAGCTCGTGCTGGGGGCCTGGAGTGTGTCTTGAGGCCTCCAAAGCAGAGGCTCAGAGGGGTGACGCACTGGCCCAGAGCCCACCGTAAAGTGTGCGGCTCACTCCGAGGCTGCGTGGCCTCCCTCCCCATCCCCCCCGGCATGTCGCTGAGCCCCGTCCGGCCGAAGACCCCCCTGGGCTCCGGTTAACTGGACATCAGGGAGACGAAGCCTGTCACTTGGTGCCACTCACGTGAGTAGCCCCTGGGGGCGGGCGGTTACTTACTCTCCTCGATGGACGTCGCCTTGCTGACCTTCTCAAAATCAAGCACAGAAAGAGTCTCCAGAACCTGCTTTTGCTGCGCAGCTTCTTCCAGAAGGCATTCCTGAACCATCCCCGACAAACTGGGAGAGGCCAGTTTCTGAGAAACAGCCCACGGTGCTCCAGGTCAGCGCGGACGGGCCCCCCACCTGCCCCGCGCCCGTCCTGTCTGTCCCAGGGGTTGCTCCCAGCCTGTCATCTGGGGGTCTTCGCCAAAGTGGCTGAGACCATAGGAAACAGGCTGGAGCCGCCAGGGGCTGCCTTTGCCACCAGAAGGGACCAGCCTGCCCGAGAGCGAAGCCAACACACACAAGAAAGCAGAGCGGAGACAGGGAGAGGCCCCGGCATGGTGACATTTGAAACCACGGATCCAGCTGGGCCTGAAGCCCACCTCTGGGCTTGTCAATGCTGAGAGCCAATGCACTTTCCCTTTAGGTTGAGCCAGTTTGGACCGGAGTTCTGGCTTCGACAGCTGAAGGAGTCACAGCCGCTGCCTTTGATTCGGGACTTGGGCTGCGTAAGAGCCACACGACTCTTTACGTGGCCTGGACCTTCCACAGGGGAACCTCCTCAATCTCACCGGCTCTCAAGGAGCAGGTCTCTTGCCCCCGCAGGGTGCTCCCTGCCACCTTCAAGGCCAGCCCTTTGCAGGGAGAACTCCCACCCGCCCCCGGCCCCATGGCACGAGCCGCCCCCTCTCCCCCTCACCCCGTCTTCCCCAGGTCCCTCAGCCACCTGCAGCAGAGCCTTGCAGACTTGGAGGTGGACCGTGAGCAGCATGTCCAGCTCGGGGGTGCCGGCTGTGAGCTCTCTGGATGGCTCTTTCAGTGATGGCGGCGGGGGCAGGGTCCTGTCCTTTCTGAGTTGAACGGAGAAGAGCTAGGTGACCATTCTGGTTAGAAAGAGCAGAGGGTACCCCTCCTCCCCGGAGAGCTCTCTGATCAGGGCGGCCAAGGCGATGTCGTAGTCGGGGTGGACAGCTACGCAGAGGGGTCGGGGAGCATGGTCACTGCTGCGTGTCAGTCAGGTCAAGGTCGGAGGTCCTGCTGTGTCTTCCATCCTTATGTTTTAAGATTTTTTTGAAAAGCCCACTGCTCGGAGTAGAAAGCCCAGGGCCAGGCTGAGCTCTTCTCGTTCCCTCTGGGCCCCGGGGACCTGCTCTGTGCCACACAGCGTGCGAGTGGGGGTGGTAGGGGGAGGGGGAGGCACAATAAACAGTGAAAGGAAATACCAATCGGGCAGTGGGGGACACAGGCCAGGAGGCTGCTGGGGAGCACGGAGCTCAGGCTGGTCACCTGGTCAGTGCTGGCGGGTGCACTCACCGGGGACCCTGAGGGCCCCCAAAGAGGGACAGCTCATGGGGGGCGAAGTCGGCGTTGAGGAACGCGAAGCTCTCCAGGATGCATTCCATCAGGCTCTCGGCCGAGCTGTGCTCCCGGCGGCCTCCGCGGGGCTGTGGACGGAGCAAGACCTGAAGGCGGCCGGACCCACTCACCCTGTCTAGCACCCCCACCTTAACAGCGTCCCGCAAGTGGGTGATGGGCACGGGGCGCAGCACTCCTCAGGGACCCTCCCGAGAGTGACAAGGCATGGTGCCAAGGCTCGAGGGAGACCGATCTGAAAAGACTCGGCTAGCCACAGACACCCAGGAGGACGGGGCAAGTGACAGGAGTGAGTGAGCGGTTGTGGGGGACCCCGGAAAGCAGGAGAGTGGGGGCCCTCCCCCAGGAGGTCAGGCGCTGCTGCAGCCACTTGGGAATACGGGGCCGGGGTCGCCAGATTGTTCAGTTTCCAAGAAAAACCGGAAAGCTGGATTTTATGGGAAGCCGCCCTGTTTTTAAGTACTGACAACTAAGTTCAAGTTATTCAAACACACGGTGTGAGTCAAGCCAAACCCCTCTTCAGGGGGTTCAGAGGTGCCAGATTAGCCTGGGGACTTCAGGTGTGCGCTCTCCAGGGAGGCAGGGGAGGAGGGGCGATGGGAGGCCGCCCCTAACTGGGAGGGGCCAGAGCGTCGGAGCCCGGCGGCGCTGCCTCCGCTCAAGTCCTCCGACATCTACAAAGTGCTCTAGTCACGGCGTCTAGAGAGCCACCGCTGGGCATGTTGGTCTTGTCCCCTCCCTTGCGGCGGGTGGGCTCCAGGGCTGGATCCCGTCCCCGGGCCCGCTAGCCCGGCCTCGTCCCACGCGAAGCAGAGCCTAAGCAGTTGCTGCCCCGTGAGCAACACCGGGCTCCGGGAAGTGGAGTCCGAAGGCAAAACCGCGGGCAGCAAGAGAACACTGTGGCTCGCTGCAGAGATTTCCTTTCCCGGCAGGAAAACACGCACGACTCTATCTGTGCTCGCACACCCAGGCAACGCTCGGCAGGCGCACCCGTCTGTCTGCAAAGCTGCCGTGAGTGACCCCCGGGTTTCGGAGTCCAGAGTCCGCCACCACCGCGGCTCCTCGGGGAGACGCAGAGGCCGCGGGCCTCCGGTCACAGCATTCCCACCAACGGCCAGCGGGTACCGGGTTTCACGTGTGTGTCTGTTTCAAGACACCTTACTTCCTACGCATGGTTTACTGCCTCACAACGAATGCAAGCCAGCAGCCTGCAGCCCACGCCCAACCCACAGATTCTCTCCACGAGGCACAGCACCGCCACCTTGCTCTTCCGACACCAGCCAACACTTCAGCCGCGCGCCGGGGCCCTTTACAACGGCACAATCGTTTTTTTAAAAAAGCACAAAAACGTGACAACCCCGCACTAAATAGACAGCAAAATACAGTGACGCCGTCAGAGAGCTGAAACGAGACGCAGAGTGTCACCGTGTTCCGTGAGCACGCCGGGTGACCCAAGCGTGTGGTCACTCTGCACCTGACGGCATCGTGAGTGTGGACTTCGGGGTGAGAGGTAAATTTTGGCGAGTCAATGGATTCCCCAGGAAAAAAAAGAACCTATGAATAGTGAGTATATATTTAAATACACACACATTTGTGCACACGTGCATGGGGGCATAATTTCTCTTTAAAAAGTCAAACGAAAAGCCATAGCCTGTAATCATTTTTATTCTTCTAACTTGGTTTGCCAAGAAAAGAAAAGTCCCTCCTCAAAGACGGTTAAAATTATTGCCTGATTGTGGTATTATTTTAAGATCTGTGTGTAAAGTGGGTATAATTTTTCAAATTACAGGTGATGGGCTGTGTGCATGCTGACAAATTGTTCCACATAAAAACGCTGTTAGGAAATAGAAAGAAAAGTAACTACTTATATTATTTTTTCTAGAAATCTTCAGGCAGCTCCTTTTCAAAGACCACAGCAGTGGTAAATAGTCAACTTATTTTAAAGTTCCTGGACAGAAAATGAAAACCCACCTTTTTTCACCTGTGCTGACTGTAACATTGGGGGTGGGGAAGGGATAAAACGAAGCGAGTTTTTGTAGGGAGCTGTTACTTCAGTGCCAGTGTGTATACCCTACACAAAAGACATGCTTTATACATTAGTTGATGTATAAGTGGTGCTGGTGCGATACGTTTTATTTTATGTACATTTACATTTATGCAAACCAAAAAAATAGGGTCATCTGCCCGGGCCAGCACCTCTGAGAGCCACAGGAGAAGGGCCCCTGGCGTCCCTGTCCAGGAGAAGTTTCGACATGGGGTGCCTTCCATGGCGCCAGCTCTGGCCCAAGTGTGGGATTTCAATGCCAAGCGGCAGCCTCACCGGCTCAGCTGGGATGTGGGACGGGGCTGAGCTCTGGCCTGACGGGGAGCAAGTTACCCGCTCTGAGCCCCGACGCCCTCCCAGGCCTCCCCGCAGCCCGATGAGGGCTCTCCTTATCCTCACTGCCGAGAGAGGAGACATCGCCCACCCAGGCGATGCAGAGGGCAGAGCGGGATGCCGGCCCGGGCTGGCCACCCCCACGACCCACTCCCAGTCATCACACCGTTGGCAGAGCATGCGCGTACCTTCAGCCGGTCCCTGAAGCTGAGGACCTGGTACTCCAGCTCCCGGAGCCGGGGCTGGGAGGGGCCCGTGCACCTCAGTAAGTCCAGCACCTCCTGCAGGGGCCTCTCGAGGCTCACCCCAGGCCCTTCCACTCCGTCCCCAGTTTCTCCTTCATCGCAGTCCTTCTGGCTGCCCGGCATCGAATGGCTGTGGAGTGGGGAGCCCCGTGGCAGGTCAGGGCTGTCTACTCCCAAATTCCGCCAGCCAGGCCGCTCCACGAATGAGCCTCCTGCCAGGTGGGCCATGTCTGGCAGGAGGCCCAGGGGTGGGGGGTCCTCCTGGGCCTCGTCAATGGAGGCGCTGGGGCCAATGGCCAAGGGCAGGAACCCCACATCCGAGGTGGATGCTGATGTGCTGGTCTCGGTGTCTCGGGGGTCCTCGGAGCTGAAGGAGTCCATCTCAGGCAGCTCCTGACTCCGGCTGCACAGGCTAGGGCCCCGAAGGTCGCTGTCGGACAGGTAGCTGAGGATGGAGGTGGCCCTGGGACTGCCCAGCAGCAAGGCCTGCTGCGCTGGCTGCTGCAGGACAGACTGGGGGAGGGGGGACACAGGACCAGCCTCACTGGCCACCCCAGGGACCACAGCGAGGCTCCGCCCGCCACAGACACCCCCTCTGCATACCCACGTTCTCCGGATGCCTGAGGCCCACCCGGCTGACTCGGAGGCGCCCATAGCGCCCTCTCTGCTCTGACTCATTAGCCCCAGCGGCTTCCTTGCCGTTTCTCATACCCTCCAGGTTCATTCCCACCTTCCCACCTCGGAGCCTCTGCGCTGGCTGTGCTCTCTCCCGAGAACGTTCCATTTTATTTCCTCCCTGAGGGTGCAGTCCCCACCCCGCCCGGAGGAGAGCCTGGCGCATAGTTTTGAATGAGTGAAGTGAAGGCAGGAAGGAAGGACCTGCCCTGCGGAACGCAACACACACCCACTGTATACAAACAGCAGCAGCTCGTCATTGGATTAAGCACCTGGTGTTTACACGCCCTCTTTTGAGGGCCTCTGTCCTGCCCCGTTTACCCATCACACCTCTAGTCCCCCCATGACTTCAACCTATCACTGGGTTAACGGGCTGCTTTAGATTAAAAGATGGAGGAGAAGATGCATTTGCTCCCAGGTGGCATCGAGTGTCTCTGGAAGGATAGGGAAGAAGTTGACAACAGCACTAGGGAAGGGACCAGATCCCTGGAGGCCACAGGAAAAAGGTGTTTTACTGTGCACTTTGTCAAGGTCTTACCTACTGGAAACATATTCCGTTCAAGTTTAAAACAAAAAAATTGGAGGCCAAGTCCATGGCTGGGGGGATAGAACCATCCAGCAGACCTTATTCTAGGCGTCCAGGAGAACCAGCCAAGCCCAGCAGCACCCCCAGAATAGAGGAGCCAGCATCGAGGAAGAAAAAGTGCAGCAAAACACCCAGGATGACCCAAAACGAAGGAGGCTGAACCCAAAGCTTGCTTCACGGAGAGGTGCCAGGCTGCCCAGCCGCGCCCCACACACCGGCCCTGGGGAGCCGCCCCCCACCAGCGCCAGCGAGGCCCGCTCACCAGGTAGTACCGCTCCCGGAAGCTGGGGGTGCTCGGGGGCGTCCAGTTGTACAAGGAGCCCTTCCTGCTGCCCACGGAGAACTTGACCGTGGGGCTGGGTGACACCAAGAAGCTCTCAGTATCAAGCGGGCTGGAGGCGAGAACAGAAGGCCAGGGTGTCACTGAGGCCTGGGGAGGCCTTCAAATGCATCCAGGACCCAGGGGACTGGAGAAGAAGTGGAATCCTGGGAGGGGCAGGGCCTTGCCCGGGATCACAGGCGAAGCTCGCCACTCTAGGCCCACACTCTCAGCCTTCTTGGAGCCATCTCTCAGACACCCCCCACCCCGAGGGCCCTTAGCCAGAGGGCAAGGGGCAGTGGTTGGCCCCCACACGCGTGAGAGATGCCCCCGTGAGAGGTCCCTCCGGGAAGCTCAGCAGACCAGCGGGAGACACACAGCGCTGCCTGCCCGGGGTGAACCACGTCACCACCCCGCTCAGATGGCTCATCTGTAAAGGGCACCATCCTGGAAGGACCTCCGCGTCAGCCCCAGTCACAGGTGAGGCTGGGGAGCCAAGGCCTCGCTGACCCTGCCCTCGGAGCGGGTAGGTCTGGGTGCCGCCCCCACCCCGCCTCGCAGAAACCTGCTGGCCCTCGGGTGCACACTGGCCTGGCTAGAGGTGTCTGGACCCCAGCTAGACCTCCAAGACCTGCGGCTCAGTGACTGCAGACCCCTGCGTCCTGGGAGGTGAGGGCAGAAATGCCATGAGTGGGTGCTAGGGTGCAGTGTGGACACCAGGGGGAGCCAGCGAGACCCATCATGCTGTCACTCTGGGTGGGCACCCCTCCAGGGGGGAATTCGAGGCTGGCTCTGGGGAGGGACAGCAGGGCAGGGAGGGAAGCTGACCCCGACTCACTTCCACAGCACCTCCAACTGCAGCTTGATGGTGCCCAGCTCTGTGATGTCCACCACGATGACCTGCGGCCGGGTCGTGAAGAAGTCGGTGATGTCACAGGTCACTGTGCCCACGGCCAGTGAGCTCAGGCCTCGCAGCTCGGTCACCTGCGGGGCGAGGAGTGGCAGGTGGTTTCCAGCCGAGCCTCTGGAGGCCCTGGCCGCGCCACTGGGCCCCACCCACCTTGATCTCAAAGTTCTCGTGCAGCGCGGGGATGAAGGCCTTCTCCTCCTCGTCCCAGGTCTGGCTGTCGTCAGACTCGATCCGCCCCTTCAGCCTCCAGCGCTGGCGGCCCAGGCGCAGGAGCACCTGCGGGCAGAGCCCAGGAAGGGATGGGTCAGCTGCCCCAGGTGGTTGCCCCCCCTTGCCACCCGCATGGGGGCCAGCTGGGACCTGGGGACCCCCAAAGGCCTGGCGGGGACCCCGATCCCGGAGGCTGGCCGTACCTCATACTGGTCTCCTGGACAGAGGCGTGCGTAGCCCACCAAGCCTGGAACACAGAGGTGGGCTGATCTCTCTCTGTCTTCCTCTGCCCCAGCCCCGTGTCGTCAGGCCCTCACTGGGGAACCCACCCCCACCTGGGTCTGGGAACCGCGCTTAGAGATAAGCCATGGTGATGCACAGTGGACAGGCCTGGGCCCTCGCGTCCAACTCGGAGAGAGGGCGGGACCTGCTCGAGGTCACATGTCACAGGGTGGAAACCCAGGGCGGGGCCAGGACCCCCGAGTTCCGACCCATGCCCCGCCCTCAGCGGAAGTCCCAGGGCCCTCCGGAAGGCCGGACAGCCTGCCGGTCGGCCGCAGTCCACCCCCTTCAGCCCTGTTACCTTTCATCCTGACGTGGAACTCGCCCAAGTGGGCCTCCAGCGCCCCCTCCAGGAGCCACATGTCCTGCAAAGCCCCACACAGGAGGGCTCAGCACCGCCCCACGCCGAGCCTCAGGCCCTGCCCGACGGAGGCCCGTGGGCAGAGCTTCCTCGGAGCCCCCAAGGCCGGGTCTGCCCCCCCTCCCGGAGCCCCCACGGCGGGCGGCCCACCTCCGTGCATTCCTGCAGGCTGCGGCCCAGCTCCTGCAGGCTCTCGCGGGAGGCGCGACTCGGGGGGCACCTGGAGAAGGCACGCTGCATGTTGGAGGCGCCGTCTCGCAGGCGGCACTGGATGCAGTAGCTCTCGTAGAGTTCGTCCACCTGCCAGGGGCACGGGACGGTGGGAGCTGCCCACGCGGAAAGAGGGGCCGGGCCCAGACCCGCCCGCCATCGCTCACCCTCTGGGAGAGGCCGCCCCTGAGCTAACGTCCCTACCCAGCCCGATGGTGGTCGCACCCTGCACTCGTCCCCCCTGGCTGGCAGCGCATAGGATGTGAGCCCATGGGGGCAGGAACCACTTCTGTCTCACCCACTTCGTGTCCCCAGCAGCTGGCACGCAGTCAGTGCACAATGATAGCTAGTGAACTGGACACGCCACCCCAAGGCAGCCCGTCCCCTCTCCCTGCCTGATTCGTCAACAGTAAACGGGGCGTGTGGGTTCGGGATGTCCTGCCCGCCCACTGGGCCGCTGGCTGAGTAAAGCAAGATGGCGGAAGGATTCGAAGACTTCGGCCCTTAAAGGACTTGCTGTGTGACTTCAGGCAATCCTTGTCCCTCTCTGGGCTTCCACTCTCACATCTCTAGGACGGATGGGATGCTTGGTCTCAAGCCTCTAAGACTGAGTGTGAGGTCTTTCTGAGCTCAGCCCCTGCAGTTCCTGCTCCCTTGATTTTCTCCTGCCACTCAGCACCCGGAGAGCCCACCCCCTGCTGGGAGGGGGCCTGCTGGCTCCTGTTACCCAGCAGAGGCCCAGCAAGGACAGAGGCTGCCCCGACCCCACCCTGAGACACCCAGGAACCAGGCTGACCTTGCTGATGTGAAATTCCATCTTCCGAATGTGCCTTTCCACGGAGCGCGTTTGCTTCTCCCAAAAAAAGAGAAGATGCTTTAAACGTAATTGGACCACCCGCCAGCTCTTGCCACCCTCCTTCAGGCCTGACGCAGAGAGTGGGCTCAAAGCCAGGCCAGCCCCTCACCACCCTCAAGGAAGGCTCATCGCTGGCCCTCAGTTTCCCCATACGTAAATTGGGGAGGACCCCAGGTATTCCTCCCACAGGACGGCCAGAGGATGGAGTGGGGGGAACAAACACGTTCTTCTCGTCCAGCCAGGCCCAGCCACGGCCCACCTTGCTCACCACGTGCAGAGAAAGGAAGTTTCACTCACCTTGTCCAGGTCGTAATAGAAAGCCTGTGGGGGAGGGAACAGGGGAAGGAGAAGGTGTCAGGGCTCCGGATGCTCCCCCAAGATCCGTGAGGCTACATCCCAGGGGCACCTGAGCCCCAAGGACAAAAAGCCAGCAGCCACTCCATCCTCTGAGGCCCGTGATCCAGGCAGAGGGAGAAGAGAGACTAAACATAGGCACTTTGGGTGAGGCGGCTCGAAGCCAGGCTCCCTTTCCCAGCTGTGTGTCCCAGGCAAGTTACTCAACCTCTCTGAGCCTCTATTTCCTCACATGAAATGGGACCGCCATAGCACCTACCCCCTAGGGGGCTATGAAGAGTAAAAAGACGAAGTAAGCAAGCACTCAACAAAATGGGGACCGTTGCAATTTGGCTGTGTGAGGGGTGACTTCAGCCGTGACCAGAAGTGAGGCAGGGAGAGGCAGCCGCACCACCCAGGAGGTCAGGCAAAGCCAGACAGATCCATCCACGCCGGGGCGGAGGGGGGTGTCACCAGAGAAAGACATGTATTTTCAGGGTGGGCAAGTCTTTGTAGAAAGCACTAGATAGTAAGTATTTCAGGTTTTGCAGGCCAGGTGGCCTCCGCCACGGAGGCATGAAATCGGCCACAGACAACGTGACAGGTGTGGCCCGTGGGGACACACTGCAGTGTTTCCGAAAGAGGCCCTGGTTGGCCCCCGCGGGCTGGAGTCACCGTCCCTGAGCCCAGAGGAGTTCCACAGGCTGGAGATCCACGGGGGCAGGTCGGGGGGAGGCAAGACGTGGAAGAGCGTGCATGCTCTGGGTCCGTTTCCACAGCACGGCCACGGACCAGAGCCCTCTCCACACACGGGTGCGTGTGTTTGTGTGATCACGTGGCCGAGAGAGAAACACGGAAAGGTACGCGTTAGCGTTAAACAGGGTGGCGAAGACACCATGCAGGAGGGTGTCCTGGAGCAGAGAGGAACAATGGATTGAACTCCACCCCAAATTCTGTGTTCGCCCTTGTGCGGATTTATGCGAAACTGTGCGCGTGGGATTATGGAATTAAATACCACGTAAGAAGTAAGGAAGGAGGAAAACTCCCAAGTCTTTAGCCATGGCCCCACCTGCCTTACAGTGGCTTCTAGAACCAAAGAGAGAATGGAGGTGGGTCATCAGATGGGTGAACTCTGCACCATGTTGGGGGTGCTGGGGAGCTTCCCACCAGCCCTGAGGTTAAATTCATCCCAATATAAAGCCAGTCCATTCCTTAGGCCTCTGAGTTCCAGAGATTCGCCCCCATGATGCAGGCAAGGGGGTGGGGGGGGGTCCGTCTTTGAACCCTGGCCAAGGCTGCCCCAGCGGGAAGGGGCGGGGAGGGGGCTCACCAGCCTGGAATTCCTGTGGGTGTCCTTGTGGCGTCCTGACAGGTAATCCAGCTCGGCCTGTTGGACGTACAGGTACTCCCTGTGAGGAGAATGGGAGGAGGAGTTGGAAAGGGGCAAGAAGAGGAAAGGAGACAGGCGATGACCAGGGTTCTGGAATGCCGGCGGCCACAGCCTCCGTGTGGACAGCAGCTGCGGTTCTCAGTGGGCAGAGGGCAGAGGGCAGACCATCCCACCCACCCCGAAACCTGGCCCCATCCGCTGAGCCCCTGTGGGCCGTGTGCCCAGCACTGTGAAACATGGGGAAAATCTCTGTCATCCCCACACAGCCCACAAACAGGTCCTACCCTCATCAACCCCATCTCAGAGGTGGGCAACTGGCCCTCGAAGGTCACGAGTAACCCAGCACAGGGTCACCTGGCAGGGAAAAGGCTGGACCCAGGCCTGAAACCAGGCAGTGGCCCCCGGAGACCAGTATCTCCCCTCAGACCCAGGGGAGACCCGCAGGAGTAGCCCTGCCTCATGGTCAAGGGCAGGCCGTCCTGTTGCCTGGCTGCCTGGGGCCGAGCCCCAGTGAGTGGCCTGGAAAACCCCTCCTGGAAAGCGCGGAGAAAGCCTTGGCCCGGGACATCTCATGTCGTGTTTTCCAGCCAGAGACTCAGACAAGAAACCTGAGGTTTGGACTTGGGAGCCGGGGGGAGGGTTCCATCATAGATTTGCTGGGTCACCCCAGGAAGGTGACTTACCCTCTCTGGGCCCATTTACACCACTATCTATGAGGCACAGCTCACTCGGAGGCTTGCCCCCCGCCCAACCCCAGGGAAAAGGGGATGCTGTTGACTCCACACAAATCTCAAATAGACTAGTCCTACGGGAATCACCAGGAGCTGTCCTGGGAGGTGAGCACCTTGGAGATAGTTGTCCCCACTCTGGGTCACCCCCCAGCTCCCTCTCTGCACCAGCACCAGGTGCATTGTGGGAGAAGAGTGAGGGATGCCTCCTGGGTGGGATCCTGGGCAAGTGGCTTCCCATCCAAATGAATGACCAGGAGCTCCCTCTGTGGCGCTTCCAGACCAGACCCGGCCATGCTCCTCAGGGACGGCAGGGAGGAGCAAGCAGGCGAGAGGCCAAGGAGTCCACTCACGAAAGGCCGCGCGCAGCCTGTCCTTACTTGAGGCCTCTCTTCAGAGCTTCGAAGACCTTCTTCACTTGCTCCGTCTTGGAGTCCAGGCAAACAGACCCCTTCCGCAGCGTGCCGTACATCTTGGAGGGCTTCGCGGGTGTTCGGGGCCTCACTGAGTTCCTCTGGATGGACTTCCTGTGAGAAGAGATGGGGGTGGTCAGAGGTGTTAGAGGTCAGGGGTCCAAAGTATTTCCTGGGGGCAGGCACTCTGGGGACAGCAGCCGGAGCTGAGTCCCACCCTATCGCCACCGAGCTGCACAGTCTGAGGGAAGTTGCTAAGACTCCCTGGGCCTAAGGTTCCTCATCTGTAAAATGAAGGCTTGGGGTTCAGGATTAAAGGGATACCACGACTACTACTAATACTAACAACCTGATATGAGAAATCAGCTTACACTGAGAAACACAGTCAAGCAGCCCAAATGCCAGTGCTCTCCGTTCAGCATGCTTTGGCAATGCAGGCAAAGCTACACGGGAGGCCAAGTCATAGCCCTGTGGAGTACCCATGGGAGGCGGGCACCTGTTGGCTTTGCCTGCCCAGCATCCATCCACCTCCCTCTGCTAATAGTACCTCGATTTTCCTCTGGGGGACCTCTCCAGCCCCAATCTTTACACATGTGGTTTGGAGAGAGGTGGCCTGACAGATCACCACTCACACACAGACACATGCATGCACACGCATGCACATGCATGCACACACAGGCATTTGGAGGCAAACCCATGCTCCAGACCTGGGTTAGTTGGTATACTCTGCTCCCCTGGCCCAGGGAGAGGCATGGGGACCAAGTCTGGACAGTGACTCTGTGGCAGAGCTGGGACCCAGGCCACATGTGTGCAGGGCCTCAGCTGGGACCTTAACCGGGCAGCCAGAAGCAGGTGCAGGATTCCCGGGGTCCTCCGAGTCACCTGGAGGACTTAGAGCCAGGCTGCTGACCTCCCCCCACCCCCACCCCACCAGAGTTTCCGATTCGGCAGTCTAAGGTGGGGCCTGAGAGTTTGCATTTTAATGTGTTGCCAGGCGCTGGCTGTGCTGCTGGTTGAGGGACCACACTCTGAGCAGCATGGTCTTAGGGGACTCACCATTTCTGCTTCACCCAGGGGGTGTCCTATCGCTAGAAACCCAGCCCCGCACCTCTCTGGGAGCCTCTGCAGTCTGCCTGCTGAGTTTTTAGGGTCTAAAACCAGGGACCGGGACTAATTCATTCATTCAAACACTCGCAGAGCACGGCTCTCCCTGGGTCAGGCACCGCGAAGGCCAAGCAGCCAGCATCCCACCCTTGAGGGCTCACAGTCCACCGGGTGGGAGGGACTGTGGTCCGGAGAGCCAGGTGGGGGAGGAGGGGGCAAGGGGAACACAGCTCCTGCTCCTTCGGCAGGCCTCAGAGAAGGGCCCCTGGGCCGCCACCATGCCCTGGTCCCCAGAGACCCAGCAAGCGGCCCGGCTGCGCTTCCAGCCCAGCCAGATGCTGCACATTCCACGCAGAGACGCAGACACCTGCCACTGACGTGACAGAGAGGAGTCGTCCCAGCCACCCCTGCTGGCAGGCCCCACGACCCACGGCTCCCCTGCACGGCTGCACCGCCACATTAGAGGCCGCTGCAGCAAGGCCCTGGCCTCAGAGGCTGCTGGTCTCAGAGGCAGCTGGTCTCAGAGGCTGCTGGTTTCAGAGGCTGCTGCAGCAAGGCAGGGTCTGGAATCGCACCCTGGCCCCTCGGCAGCCTGGCCAACTGGGCATGTAGGACACAAGCTCCTGGTCAGCTGCCCATGTTCAAATCCCAGCCCCAGAGGTCACAGGTAGTTAACTGGAGCCTCAGTTTCCCCATCTGTCAAAGGGGGATGATAAGAGTGCTTGCCTGCAGAGTTATGAGATAGTCATTCATTCAACAAATATTTGAATAAGCACCTAACTGTGCACCAGACACCATGTTAGGGGATGGGGGTACAGCTGTGGCCGAAACAGACAAGACTCCCCCCATGAGCTGCTGAGCCAGCTGGGGGAGCCTGTGGGAAGTGCCAGGACCAGGGTGTCTTTCCAGCTCCCCTGCTTACAAGCTGTGTGACCCTGGGCGAATCATCGAACCTCTCTGTGCCTCTGTTCTCTCGTCTATGAAACGGGAGCCACGGGCAGCTTTGCGTTGAGATTCCCTCACGTGAGGTCGTAAATGTAAAGGGCTTCGGCAGTGTGGGGAAAGGGGAAACGCTGTCTGTGTCAAAGTTAAGACACGTCTTTAAAAATCATGCGTCGGAGAGTGCCTAGCAGTGAGGAAAAAGGCAAAGGCAGGATGGTGGGTTTAAGCAGGGAGGACCCCCGCGGTCAGCTGGCGCAGAGGGACCTGCAGAGAGTGCAGGATGCAAAGCATCTCACATCGCCAGTGCTCATCCCTGTGCGGCCGTGGCTGTCGCTCATTCATTATACAAGTGACAGTTTCCAAAGGCCAAGAAGGGACAGTTCACCCTCCTCCCTCGCCCTCCCTGAGGCCACCTCACCCACCTCTTGGAATAGACCCTCCACAAAGCTGCCATTGCGGGCTGGCAGAGAGGGGCAGGTGGTCGGTCAGGCAGGCTGGCGGGGTGGGTGAGCAGCTGTGAGGTGGGGGCCACGCTCACCTGCCGGCTCCCAGGGGCCCACGGTCCCTGACAGGTGTGCACCCTCCTCGGCCAGGCCCCCCTTCCATCTACCTGGAGACCTCGCCGCTGTGGCCGTGCCTGGAAGCGCCTGCTCCTTCCTGAGCTCAGGGGAAGCTCTGAGCCCAGCGCTGTTGTCTGAGCGTCGACGGGGCAGGTGTGGAGGCTCCGGGGGCTGGCCCAGCCGGGGAAGGCGAGGCGCGTGCAGCCTCCGGATGGCGAAATCAGGCTGCAGGCGGGCCCGTGTCACAACAGCGGGCGCCGGGAGCGCCCTCTGGGGCGGATGTTTCACCAGCTCGGGGAAGACTCAGTAAATATTCAACAGCCCCTGGCAGGCCAGACAAGATTCCAGACGGGCGCACGCAACCCGCTGACCCGGCCCCCACGTGAGGCCGCGGGGGCCATCCTCCTGCCTGGTGTCCTGGGGCAGACTCTCCCGGAGGTCCCGGTCTGGGGCCACTGCAGGGCTCCAGCCTGCGCCTCGGTGTGACAACAGCGTCAGCTGACCTTTCCTCCTGTGTCCAGCGGCACTAGATGGGCGGGCTGATGGCCAACACGCACTCGGCCCTCGCCAAGGTCAAAGTCTGCTCTGCGCGCACTAGCCCATTTCTCCTGACACGCTCTCTGCGGTCCCCAGAGTCTGTGGCTCCACAAGCACAGGACAGTGTGGGCGCCTCCACTCTGAACCCTCTCTCCAGCCTCCTCTGCTGGATAGTCAGGGGCTGCTGCTGAGTTCTCCGTCCCCCTCCCCAGCCGGGCACTGCAGGGGCTCCTGGCTCAGGAGGGTGCCTGCCTGACAGCCCGGGGGAGGGGACACCTGGCTGAGGAGTGGCAGGAAGGGGGTAAGAGCAGCCATGTCTGTCCGTCAGGACAGAATGGGACAATGTCGGGGCCTGGCCTCCTCTTGTCCCCGCCTTATTATATATGGCTTACTTAGAGCAACCATTCACACCTTAGTGTAAAGTTCCCCTACCAGGTGACTTCCCCAAGTGAATTCTTTGATTATGGAATAAAAAGCCGTGTCCAGTGTCAAAGGGATTTCAGGTGCCAGAGCAGGGGTAGGACAGGGGACCAAGGGGCCATCTACCTGCCCATCTAAGCAGAGCCCAGCTCTCCCACCCTGCGTTTAAGGTTATTCTGACCCGCACCAGCCGCTCGGTGCTTGGCAATGGGGCTGAGTTTCGGCCTGGTTGAATTACCTGGGAAATAGGGCCAGAGGTGAGGCCTGCAACCCGATCCAGGCCGCCCGGCCCTGGAGCCGAGGGTCCAGACCCCTGGGAGTTGGGTGGAGACGGGACATTATAAACAGACGTGCTTCTTCCCTATCATGTGGGCAGCTCCTTCCTCTCCCGGGGGCGAGGGGGCTGCAGAGGCTGAGGCCAGGTCATGGCCACGCAGGGACCGAAGAACCAGTCGAGGCCAGGCATCCTCCGGAAATCCCCGCAGGGGGTCCGGACCCCCAGGGGGGGGAGCCCCCAGGACAGTTACAGCCACCGGGGGCCGATTTCTTGGACTAAGGGGCAGGCGTTGCCTCCTTGCTGCTGACTGATGAGCCCTAGTGTCTGGGGTTGGACCCCGTCTATTCTCTCCCTCCCAGAGGGCTGACCCCAGGAATCTAGGAGGGGTCAGCAAGAGGTTGGGGGCCCACCTGGGGGCACTCTCCGGCCAGAATTCCCCAAGGGGCCTGAGGGGAAGCCCAGAGGCCCCGAAAGGCCTGACAGGAGGGGGGTGGGGTGCAGGCAGGACCGGCTACAGAATTCGGGAGGCCCAGAGCAAAGAAAGCCCAGAGTCCTCTGCTCAACGCTTAAAGGAGTTCTAGATGGTGACAGCAGAGGGTTAAATCTCCTCGAGGGGCCCTGTGACAGTCTTCGGGTCCTTCCTGCTGCCAGGTCACAGGACAGAGTCCCCACGGTGCCTCTGGAGGGGACCATCGCCATGCCAGGGCACGTAGCCTGGGGGGGGTCACAGCGTAGCCGCCCTGATGACGGACCATGGGATGGGGGACCGGGATGAAGCCCAGGAAGAGGCAGCTCAGACTCGGTTCATTCAGTCGAGAAACAGCATCCTTCCCCGGTCAGTTTCCCCTCAGCCTCTCAGCCGAGTTTAGGGAGGCCTACTGTGTGCCTCCTCACGGTGGCACCCACAGCTCCTCCCCTCGGAGGCTGGGGTCAGGGACCTCCTCCCTGCACTGGCCGCAGCTGCATCCCTCTCGGTGATGGTCGGCTTGTTGTTTGCTGCCCTGGGGGAGGGCGGGGCCTGGGCCCTTCCTGGGAGCCTGGGCCTAGGGCTGGCCAGAGCGGGGCTGGCCAGAGCGGGAGCTCCGCACAAACTTGTGAAATGAATTGGGGATTCCCGGGATTTCAGCCCCAAGATGCACTTCCAGGCACACCTCATAGCTGAGCAGCCCAGGGACAAGGTGAGTGAGCCGGGAGGGCCTGACGGTCAGGCGGGGCATTGCGGGGGCCTAAGGAGCACCTGTTAAACCGAGGGAAAGTGCAATGGGAGGGTGAGGGCCTGGTCCGGGGCCCAGGGGTCCTCCAGGACAGGGCAGTGAAGCAGACTAAGTGGGAACTGGCCGGGTGAAGAGTGGAGGAGACTTCCGGGGGAGAGCATGCCAGTGCAAAGGCCGGGAGCGGGGAGAGGTCCACGTGGTGAAACGCAGAGCCCGGAGCCCTGCCCAGGCGGGCTCGGGCTGCGGGGCAGTGGCCCCCGAAGCAGACACACATCGCCCCCCCCCGGGGGGCTGCCTTCAGCTGGAGGAGACACCTGGCACAGAGGCCATGAACTCAAGTCCAGAGGGTCGACACTGAGCCCAGGCCCGTCTCTGTCTGCCCAGGAGCCGCGCCTCCTCCTCTGAAACTGCCCACAAGCACCTGCCGTGAGCCGGCGTGTGCTGGCTGCCGGCCAGGTGTCACCTCATGCTGCCCTCATGACAACCCCGTGAGAGGGAGGGACATTTGTGATCCTCGTTTCACACGTGAGGAAACTGAGACTCAGAGGTGAAGTCACTCGCCCCAGGTCACAGAGGCGGGAGAGGTGGCCCCATTTTCCATTTTCCCAAGCAGGAAGAACATTCCAACCTAACCCCGCCCCCAGAGCTAAGTTCCGTCTCTGAATCAGTCAGGCCAGGCCGTGGGACTGGGGCAGCTCCGCCTCTCTGGGCCTCAGTTTTCCGCTCTGCCAAGTGGGCCCGACAGGTTTCTCCCAACGCCGAGACTCTCTCACTCTCTCACGCACACGCACACACTCTGTCCTGGGCAGTAGGCCCGGTGTGAGAGTGAGCCTCAGTGTCACTGGCAGCAGGAAGGCGATGTCGCTGCCGTCCCCGCCCAGCCCTGGAGCAAGCCCCCGACCCACCGCAGCGGCAGAACTTACGCAATCCTGCGGCTCTGTGCGCTGCTGAAGCCTGCAAAGGAGGCGCTCCGGCCCACGACGCCCACGGCCCCCGTGTCCCCGGAGGACAGGAACCGCACCCTCACCGACATGGCTGTCACCTGCAGGGAGAGGACAGGAGAGTCAGCCTTGCAGCAGCACCTGGAGAGAGCTGACTGAGGGCTGGCCGCCCTCCACCATGGCCTCCAGGGTCCTTACAACAGACAGCGGACAGCTGGAACTGTCCCCAGCTCACAGAGGAAAAAACTGAGGCTCGGTGAGGTTAGGGAACCTGCTTGGGAGGAGCTGCAGGAGCGAGATTTGAACCCAGGTCTCCGTGCTCTGTGCTCAGGCTCCCGATGCCTGAGCACTGCTGCGTCCTCATGCAGGGGGTGGACGGCGCCTCCTGAACCCAGCTCTTCTCCCCTCCCCTCTGCTGCTCCTCTCTGCCAGTAACCCTCACCCCCTCCATGAATCCTCACGGAGCACCTACTGTGTGCCAGACACAGTGCTAGAGACAACGCACTGAGCAAGACAGGCAGAGGTCTTGCTCTCCAGAGCTCCCAGTCCTGCAGGCAGGCCAATGAGCCAGCGGACAAGTACAGTAGGGAGCCGACAGGGAAGTGGAGGGGGAACCCGGGGGTCCTTGACGCAGCCATGGAGGAGGCAACCAGGAGCCAAGAAGGAAAGGCTGAGGAGGAGAGAAGGGGCAGGGCAGGGGAGGGGAGGGTGCCTGAGCGGAGGGAACAGCATGGTGAAGGCCTGGAGGTGCAAATGACGTGGTGTGATTTCAGGGGGTTGGGGCGCCACTCCAGGCGAGGTGGGAGAGGCCCACACAGCGCAGGTCCTGACGGCCTTGGTCACCCCAGGGAGGACTTAGGCCTTGCAACTGGGCCAGGGTATCTGGGGGCCACGGGAGGGTTTCGAGAGGGGGGTTCGTAGGAGGCCAGCCTCAGAGGCTTCCAGGGGCCCCTGCCCGCCGCCTCGTCTCTGCCCCAGGCTGCAGTGAGGCCAGCCCAGAACGCCAGCCGTGTTCTCTTTCTTCCAAACCATCCCCGGGCTGGAAAACGCCAGTGTGTCCCTCGGGACCATCGCCCGTTGTCATCCAGCACAGACCATCGGAAAGCTCTCCTCCCTATCTAACCTAAATCTCGGCTGCTACAGTTTCATACCTTCCTCCTCAGCCGGGGCGGGGTCAGGCCAAACCTACAGAAAAGCCCCGCCCCGCCAACTCCCTCACATTCCTGCTGGTGAGGCCCCTGCTTCCGCATCCCCTTCACCCCCAGCGGGGTCCAGTCTCCACACCTCTGCTCAGGTGGGGCCTCGGCCTGGAATAATTTTGTCTTTCAAGCCACATCTCTCTAGTGCCCAGTCCTGTGAGCGGAAAGGAGGGAGAAAGAGGGAGAGGAACATCAATGTGTGGTTGCCTCTTGTGCACCCCTACTGGGGACCTGGCCCACAACTCAGGCTTGTGCCCTGACTGGGAATTGAACCCATGACCCTTTGGTTCACAGGCCGGTGCTCAATCCACTGAGCCACCCCAGCCAGTCCTGCCTTTTGTGTGTCAGTCCTTGCCAGGGGCTCCAGAGCCCTCAATCTGAATCCAGCAGATCAATGCAACCCCCACAAGTCCGCCCTCCTCCTGTGCAGCCCCCACTCCACCGCCCCACAGGGAGCACGAAGCAGAAAAGCCAGACCCAGGCTCAAACCCTGGCGGTGACTGTGCCACCCAGCGATCACAGCTGCAAAAGGGCCGAGGGGCCAGTGAGCTGAGAGCCCACCGTGCAGGAGACCCTCAGAAAGAGCTGGTTGTCTCTGGGCTGTTGCTCTGACCAAGACCCCTGCCCCAGAGGTGAGGGACCGAGATGGAGCAGCCGGTGACTTCCAGCCCTGACGGGGAAGCTGGTGAGCGCGTGCTGAGCACCCATGGTGTGGCAAGCACCCACGGTGCGGCATTCCCTGGCTCCAGGGACCCACGCCTGCTGTAAGTCCATGGACAACAGAACAACACTGTGTACAGATGGGGAGGCTGAGGCAGTCTGGTGATGGAAGCATCATTTACTGAAGGCTCATTATTTCGACAGCCCTGGCTAAATGCCTTATGTAAATTATCTTATTAAATCCACACCTCCCCCTTGGGCCAAGGCGCTGCTGCAAACCTAATTCAGCCACAGATGAGGAAACTGAGGCTCAGAGCGGGGGGGACAGGGTTGGCCCAGGGACCCAGCTCGAAAGGGGCAGCACCGTGTTCAGAGCTCCAGTGCGAAACGCCGGCCCTTCTCCATGTCCGAGGTCAGGTGTCCCGGACCCTGGGATGTGCCCCAGCCCCGCAGGGAGGCCCCCACAGACCCACCTGCGCTGTAGAGTCTACTGTTACCATAGCAGGAGTTTCGGTAGCGCAAGAGCAGCCACAGTAGCAAGACCTACACAACATCAGCAAGCGCTACAAATTAGGCTTCTTCCCTGCTGATTAGTAAACCCGCATCAGGACCCCCTGTCCTCGCCACCTCGCCACGGTCGGCTCCTGCTCTGGGCGAACCTTCTCAGACGGCTTGGCCGTCCCTCCCCTCCACCCCCAAGGTCAGCGGGGGACCCTGGGCTCTGGAACCAGCCCGGGGCGAGGGAAACACACATTTGTGGGAACAGAGGACAGTGACCAAAAGGCAGAGGCCGCTTCCCCCACTTCACCGGGCTGTGCAGCTCCAGGTGCAGGCAGGGGACGAATACGGTGGGGATTTAAAAAGTAAGCATTTCCACTAGGCGCCCTGGCTGGCAGCTTGGGTTGTGGGGGTGTCGTCATCCTGATACCCCAGGGTTGCGGGTTCGATCCCGAGCCAGGACCCATACAAGCAGCAACCAATGAATGCATCAATAAGCAGAGTAACAAATCACCGTTTCTCTCTCTCTCTCTCCCGACTTCCTTTCTCTCTCTAAACAGAAAAATCAATTTAAATTTTTTTTAAAAAACAAAAACAAATTTCCGCAATGTGCCAGACTCCAAGGGCAGACAAACGTTTCTCGCAGACAACCGGAGAGCACGTCTTCTGGGCTCTGCAGGCCGCACAGCCTGTCGCCACGACTTGGCCGCTGCCCTTTGAGAGCAGAAGCACCGCAGTGGATGCGAACATGAACTCGGGCTATTTGCCAAAGCAGCAGCCTCTGATGGGTGAGCCTGGGTAGTCAGCACTCTGCCTGCTACCTGTTCTAAGGGCTTAAAGCCTCATGTAGTCCCAGTTGGTGGCTCAGTGGATTCAGTGTCGGCCTGGGAACCAGAGGGTCGCCGGTTCGATTCCCAGCCAGGGCATATGCCTGGGTTGTGGGCCAGGTCCCAGAGGGAGGGGTCAGGGGGAGGGGCACACGAGAGGCAATCACACATTGCTGTTTCTCTCTCCTTCTCTTTCTCTCTCCCTTCCCCTCTGTCTAAAAACAAATAAATAAAACCATTTTTTAAAATAAACCTCATTTAATTCTCCCCATACTCTAGGAACCAAGCACTATGATTATCCTCATTTTGCAAATAAAGAAACCGAGGCTCAGAGAGGAGAGGAAATGACTCATCCAAGGTCACCCAGGGAAGAAACCCCAGAGCTGGGATTTGAACTTGGGCACAATGGACTCCACAGCCTGGCCACTTCATCCCAGGCTGCACTGGCTTCCCAGGAGCCAGCAGAGGATGCGCACCCCGGTTCCCGTGAGCCAGGCCCAGTGAGGGGGAGGTGAGGACCCCAGCTTGTGAAGGGGACCTGCCAGGCTGGAAACATAGCATGGACGGTGGCCTGGAAAAATCAAGCCTCCCGCCCCGCAGGCTGCAGGGGGTAGGAGCCCCGGTGCCTGTGGGCCCTGGTGGACCGGAGTCAGCCTCCGCTGCTGTCTCGCCCAGCCGGCTGGAGATGGGATGGCCGGGCTGAGACCCCTGGAATCTCAGGTGCCCTCAAGGGGCAGCCCCTGCCCAGCCCCAGTGAAGGCTGGTCGCCTTGGGTCCAGGGTTATATTCCTGTTTAATCATTAACACAGGACAGGGGCACTGACCACAGAGAACAGAGGCTGGGCACCTGGGGGACTCACTCACCTGCAGGCCCCCTCCTCCCGCCTCCCCTGCTGTGGCTGGCATTAACCCTTTAGCTGCTGGGGTGTGGGAAGGCCTGGGAAGAGACAGGCCAGAGACCTTGCTGGCCCTGGGAGAGGCAAGAGGTGCAGAAGTCGTGCAGGTGCCAAACCTTTGGTGGCAGGCCGGACTGTCTCTCTCCAAGTGTCCCTCGCTGTCTCTCTCTGGCCTGGCAACCCGGGCAGCGCTCACTGGCAATGCCACTGGGTGCAGCTGGTGGGCGAAGGGAAGACTGGCAGCTGAAGGGGCTTTGCACACGGCCAGCGGCTCCCCGGACGCTCGGCACTGCCCAGGGCCTCCTCCCCCAAGGTGTGGCTGGAGGGAGCCGGAGCCGACTCCACTAAATCTGTCCCGCTCACTGCTGGCCAAAGCCACCCACCCGCCGAGGGAACCTGCAATTTCACCTCATTTGGAGGTAAGGCTTCTAAATTTAACGGCTGGGCTCCCAGGCCTGGGCGGCTTTTATGCCTGAGCCCCTCACTTAGGGCCCTTTCACATCCGCTCAAATGCCAGCCAGGGCTTCGTTTGCTTATAGGAGTTTCCAAAATAACCCCTTTGGTTTAGCATGAAAGGAAATGGCAAAATAGCCCAGGATGAGGAGTGTGCGTTTAGACAGGAGGCCTGGGCGGCCCGGGAGGCCGCCATGGAGACGAGGCCGCCTTCCCCTGGTGGAGTCCACAGTCTGCAGCCCGCTGCCCGGGGAGGGGTTCGTGTCCTGCTCCAACTCAGACCTGCAGGTGCATGAAGGACCTGTCACCTGAGCGACCACAGGAGGGCACAGGTG
Organism: Trachops cirrhosus; assembly: GCA_028533065.1. Taxonomy (NCBI): domain Eukaryota; kingdom Metazoa; phylum Chordata; class Mammalia; order Chiroptera; family Phyllostomidae; genus Trachops; species Trachops cirrhosus. The sequence continues at coordinate 85,378,271 of CM052547.1, forward strand.
GACTGTCGTGCTGGATTCAGAGCACACCTGTGCTCGTCTCACACACAGGTGAGAACACAGGGTGCAGCCACAGATGGCCAAAGGCAAGGCAGAGGTCGAATAATCCATGTCTTGGCCACACGGGGACATTGGTGAGGCCACCACGAATATGACGTGCGAAACTGTTCCAAATAGATGTTGGGTAAAAATGAGCGCGATGTAAACGCTAGCCACCAGAGTCTCAGTTTTAACTTCGAAACAATGCCTCCCATTTCTGCAAGGGACATGCATCGCTCAGAATTAGAAAGACAATATCAACTTGAAGAAAACTGGATCAAGCCTTGCCCGGTTGCACAGTATTGAAGCCGTGAGGTTGGCTCTGCGGGTCCTTTTATCTAGAGAATGTTGCTTTTCACGATGAACCTGGGATCAGAGGAGAAACTTTCCTCTTAAAAATATTTTTTTAAGGCTCCTAAATATCGTCTCCAGTCCCAGCTAACTCTGCCGGGGGTTTTACAAGGTAGAGGCGCCTCACGGCTTCTGGGGAACATCCACAGGGTGTTTTGATTTAAATGGCCCCATCCCTGCCCTGATCACCAGCCACTGCCTCCCACCACCAAGTTGGCAGGGGGCAGGGGGTCACTTGGAAGTGACAGTGACTCTGCAGGGAACGAGCATCCTGAGCTGCCATGGGGGGAGGGGGGCATGTGTGCAGGTGCGGGGATGGGATGGGGGCGGGATGGGGGAGACACTGGTGCTGGGTGGAAAATAACATGGGTGGGGACCACAGCTGAGCCTCCGGGACACACAGCAGGCAGCAGAATCTCCTCCCAAACGTCACCCCCACCCTGGTCTGTAGGACCAGGGATAAAACTGGAGCAAGGCAGGAGGGGCTGAGGAAGCGAGGGTGACTGGGAGGGGCTGTGCATAGAGACCCCCAGGGAGGGCAGGCTGAGGCCAGCCCCTCTGTTGGATGTCCCACACCAAAGCCAGTCAGAGTGCCGATGACACCCCACACTTAGGTGGCACTCGAGGCTATTGGGCCGGGGAATTCTTTGTATTGGGCTGGGTCATCCTGTGTATTTCTGTGTCCCCACTGGATGCCAGGAGCTCTCCCAGCTCCGGCTGTGACAGCCAGGAGGGTCTGCAGACGCTGCCATTCGCCCCCTGGGGGGCAGAACCGGCTCCCATGGGAGCCGCGGGCCGAGGAAGCTCTGCCAGTCTGTGTGGAGGGTCCGCAGAACGTCCTGACGCGTGTCACGGAGCATTTCTCACGGGTGAGAGGAGTCCTGTGGAAGCCACTTATTCGGCTGACCCCAGGTTCTGTCCAGGCTTGCCCCTCACGGCAGCAGGGTGGGGGAGGTGGGGAGCCGCAGGCTGGCGTGGCAGAAGGGACCCTGGGCCTGCGGCTCCCACTGGGCCTCTGCCATTCGTCCTGAACACACATGCATGTACACACATGAACACACATGCACAGGACACAGACAAGGGTCTGGAGGCCTGAGACTGGGAACTTGAATTTGGCGAAGAGGCCTGGGGTCCTCCTGGGGGTCTGTTTGCTGTAACATGAGACCCCCTCCAGTGTCCTGCGTATGTGTCCATAAACCCCACCGGGCAGCGAGGAGCGACCCACAGACTCCCTGCCCTTTTCCTCCAAAGGAGCCTGACCGTGCAGGAGCACACACCCTGGGGTGGGGAGCTCAGCACGAGAGGTTTAGGGTTAAAACCCAGGCGGGCTGAGCCTCGAAGGCCACCCTGGACAATCACTCTGCGTTGCACGAGCCACCCAAATTCTCCAGAATGTCAGGGACACAGATCCCGCCCCCCGCCCCACCCCCAAACACACACAGCTGGACCACAGAGCAGGGTCTCGCTACACATCCGCCAGAAGGGACTGAGAAGGAATCCCACCCCCTCCTGCCGATGGGCTCCCCTCTGCCAGGGGGGCCCGGGGGCACAGGGCCCGTGAAAACGCTTGGGTTGGTTTTACACTCAGAAGACGAAACCATGAGCCTTCAGGTCAAAGGGGACATTTTATCATATAATATCGGATATATGAATATTTGTATATTGATGAATGTGTTTATTTACACATGCCCATCTTTATACCAATTCAGTCATAACAGGCGCTATTCAATACTTTTATGAAGAGTCCCGTGAAAGCCAAGGTGCCCTTGGCCTTCTCCCAGCCCTGCTCCCCTCCATCTGCCTGCAAACAGCCCTTCCCTGCCAGTACCCCCCCCCCGCCCCGCCCCACACCGCAGCACCCTCTCCAGCTCCTTCCCACCCAGGTCTTCCTATGCAGACCCGGGAAGCCCTTCTGGACATCCTCCCCCTCCTTTCAGCTTACCTCCCTCTCCCCCTACTCCCAGCTCCCCCGGCCAAGCAGAGACCAGCGGCTGAGAGGCAGGCGGGTCCCCACTTTGCTCATTTAACCCTCACCGAGATGCGGTGCTGGGGCCTCCACCATGTCCCATTCAGGCCCTTGGGGTTGAGGCGGCTGAGTCCAGGCAGCCAGGCCCTTGGCCCAGGCTCTCAGCTGACAGGTCAGCCAGCGACTCGGGCCAGGGCCCTCAGACAGGAATCCCGTCTGTACTGTTATGATAGTGCGCCCCCCACCCCCAGTCTGGTGCCTTAGAGAGTCTGGTTTCCTCCCTGAATCTGCCCGGCTCCTAGTCCGCTTTCCACCTTGACCCTGATGGTGGGGGAAGGGGGGGCTTGTGGGTCCACTTGCATTTCCTGATTCCTAATGAGATGCATCCATCCATTGTCTCTAGAATCGCCTCTTCAGGGATTTACCAATTTACATATTCCTTTGTCCAGTTAATCTAGATTTTTCTTCTTGATTTTAAGGAGCCATCCACAAAGTCTGGATGGCAATTCTTGCCCGGTTTTCCACCAGCCCCTCGCTCACCTTTTAACTCATCCTTAACGAGGGGGGCGGTGTGTGTAGTAGATGTTTCTCACATCTGTGCCCAGGTCTGCCAACACTTGTCAGCCACGCCTTGGAGTTTGGAGCGCGCTCTCTCTGCCTGTATCAGGACGCTTCTGATCTGCTGACCGCCGAAGCCTCCCTCCCTGGGTGAGAATTTTGTCTTCCTGACCAGGCTGTAGATAGAGTCCTCTCCTCCCGGCTCCTCAGACACACCCTGAATCTGCCCCCTCCCCCAGGTCCAGGCCCCCTTCACCAGTCTCCTGCCTCCTCCTCGCCCTCTGTCCGCACCAGAAAATGGAGTGAGCATTTAAAAATGTCTGTCAGCTTTCTGACACCCCACCCCAGGCTCGGAGCTTCTGGGCTCGCCTTAGAATTAAAATCTCACCCTGCACACTGCACCCAGACCGCCCCGAAGGAGAGGCCTCCTTCAGCAGCGCCTAAGGCTGGAGCCCAGGGGCCCAGGGACGGCCAAGAGCTCCCGACCCCCTGCCCAGGAAGGCAAGAGTGTCCCATCGTGCCCCCTTCAAAACCCTCGAAAAGTAGTCACAGCCGGGTCTTGCTGTAGTACGAGCAGCTGTGTGGTGGAGATGGGTGGGAGTTCCTGTGATCACCCCACTTACCCCCACCCCCACCCAGCCTGTGAGGCAGGCAGGAAGAGATGTCAGCACCCCACCCCCACCCCTTTTATAGCTGCAACCCTGGGGCTCAGAGAGGGGAAGCGGTTTCCCATCTTCACACAGCCAGGCGGGGGTGGGGTGGGGGCAGGCGGCAAATGTTGGCTGTCAGGCATATTTTGAGCACGTTCGAGGTGACAGGTGAGGGGTGGGTGTACAGGGACCGCAGTGGAGGAGCCTGCAAGTGGTTGAGGGGCGAGGGCCCTCACTGGGGAGCCCAGTGGGTATTAGGAGCCGCCCTCCCTCCCGGCAACCACACCCAGAGGGCTGGCTGCCCAGCCGGCACCCTGGGTCTCAGCGAGGATCCAGGGCCCACTGAGTCAGCCTCCTGGAATGCCCGAGGCCCCCCCAAAAGCAGGCCCCCGGACGCCTGCACAGGCACGGGGTCCAGAGGAGAGGGGGCTGTTTGCTGAGAGAAGTGGTCAAGGGTTCAACAAGAGACGAGCCATCTGGTTGTCCGGAGGTAAACAATTTACAAGAGATAAATCGAGCCAGCCTGCAGTTCTGGTTTTGTTTTCGACAGAGGGATGTGTGTTTTTCCTTTCCTCCGGGTTCTGGGCGGGGAGAGGGCAACTGCCCCGGGCACCCTGGCCAGCCCTCCCTGGGGCAGGGAGGCGGGGGAAAAGACGGCTTTTTTTCACACCTCCTCATGCCAGATGCTCAACCCACAGTGTGAGGACAGTGGACTTCCTCCCAAAGGAACAGACTTATTTTCTAGAATACAAAACCTTGCATTTCTAGCATCTTCCGGCCTGAAATCCATTCCCTGTTAGAAGAAGACCCCCTGCTGGTCTCCCCGGGTATCGCAGCCCTGCTCTGGCAGCCCCTGCAAATGCCCAGGAAAGTGAGAGACAGGCTCCCTGAGCCCTCGGATTCCCGAGCACGCTGAGTCTCTATGCGGCTTAACAGCCTGGATAAACAGCTGGTGCTGGAATCGTCACGCTGGAGTTCCCGACAGCGTTGCGAGACACCCCAGGCCGACTCTGGGGTTTGTGTGCTACAGGCTGTTTATCAATGGAATCCCCCTCTGCCAGACATTCTTGCCTGGGTCCATTGGGAGATGCTTTCGGTGGGAACGCATCCCCGATGTTGCAATGAAAACCTCCCCTGTTGCAATGAAAATTTTGTAATGAAAACGGGTTTGCTCGGATTCCAGAAGACGCGGCCGGATCAGGTAGAGTCCGCAGGGAGAAGGACGAGGATAGTGCTGAGGAGGGAGCTCTTGTCATTAAAGAAAGTGGGAGGGACATCTGGGGACCAGGATCTGGGGACTCTGCAGTAACCTATGAGCCACATGCCCACGGTGTCACGAAAAGGCGATCAGTATAAGGCTTGGGGGGTCCAAAAACCCAAGTTCACGTCCAGCCTTTACCCCTTCCTAACTATTTGACTTGGAGAAATCACTTGTCCTCTGAGCCTCAGTTTCCTTATTGATAAAATGGGAGCCACTGAAATTACCTTACTTTACAGCTTTTTTTTCTCCTCATTCAAAGGAAAACCCAAACAGTAATGGACGGCTTTGTCTACTGCTTTGCGCTGCTAAGGTTACAGGCGTGAGGCAGTGTATTAATGTTCTGTGGCTGCTGTGACTGGGACCAGACGCCGGGGGGCTTCAAACAACAGAAGTGCAGAGTCTCGCAGCTGCGGAGGAGGCCATGCTCCCTGTAAAGGCTTGAGGAAGGAGCCCTTCCTCGCCTCCCCTAGCTTCTGGAGGTGGCCACCGCTCCTCGGCTTGCGGCTGCATCGCCCCAGCCTCTGCCTCTGTGGTTGCGCGGTGTTCTCCCTGCGAGTCTGTCTCCACAAGCCAGTTCCCTCTGGTCATGAGGACGCCAGCCCTGCTGGACGAAGGCTCCCCTAATGACGTCCTCTTCGCCCGATGATCCCTGCAAAGACCCTATTTTCAAATAAGGTCCCATTCACAGGGATGAGAGGATAGGACTTCAATATAAGTTTGGGGGGATACAATTCAACCCATACCAGGTTGAAAATGCTTTGCTTAGCCCAGTGGTTTAATGAGGTGGGCTCCAAGCATCGGCAGGTGGGGGAAGAGACCCCAGACTGTTCCGGATAAGAAAACACAGAAAGGTGTGTGTGATGATTGACAGCTGGAGAAGGGGAGGGCTTTGGGGAAGGCAAGGCAACTACATGTGAAGCTCTCCAGGCAATGAAACTTTAAGAAGGCATTGCTAGAGTTTATTTCCAAGCGCGCTCCCCCTGGGTTCCCATGACCCCAAATTCTGTGGACTTCTGATGGCACCCTGTTTTCCTTTGGAAGGTTTAGCTCTTGCCTGCCGCTGTTGGTCTGACGGGACTGGCCCAGGGCCCCACGGTCCCCTCGCCAAGGAGAGACACACGGCCCACCCAGGCTGAGCAGGCACAGCCTCCCTGGGAAAGGACCGGGACAGGATGACAGGACACGGGCCATGCGGCATTGCATTCACCCTGGCCGCCTGGGACCCTGATTGGAGGGTCTGGTGTGAATCCACCCTGGGCTCCTGGGCCTTTGGTTCAGGCCTGTTTCCAGGCCTGGGTCCCTGGATCTGCCATGAGCCTCATCCCCAGCTTCTCTGGGCCAGATTCCTTCGCCCCACCTCACGGCAGCCACCTCCGAAGTCTGCTGTCCCTGAAGCCCTGGGTCAGCAATGCTCAAGGAAGAACGGAGGAACTGGAGCAGTGAACAGCATGGGGAAAAGGGGGAAAAGATAAAAATTAACCTATTGGCACAAAGGTGGCGAAAAACAGGAAGCCCCTCAGCATCCTTGGGGATGGTGGGGAAAGAAGGAAGGGGCTGGGGACCTGGGTTTCTCACCGGGGTCTTGGCCTGGTTGAAATGTTAAAGGAAGGGGTACCCCACAACAAGTCCAGAAGATCGGGGCGCCCAGGGGCTGATGCTTGGACATCCATTCAACTCCCAAATAGAATGCCCGGCTCACAGAGACACGAAACAGCGGGGCTGCGACCTGACACACTGCCCCTCGCTTTGGACCAGCGCCTCACAGCCTGGGCCAGACACCTCCCCCTCCCCTGCTGGGGCTGGGCCACCGCCTAGTGGCGCCTTCCTGCAGGCCTACTGTTTGCATTCTGTGCCCCTCCTGTTGATCGGCTTTCCTGCTTAATGAGGTGAGGTTCACCCAACCCAGTGGGTATTTCTGGAAAAGCGCAGTTTCGATGACCCAATGCAGTGAGTTTACAAGGAAGCGCTCCCCGAGGGCTGTGCTGTCTGGGAAGAGGTGCTTCGCCCCTTCCAAACACAATAATGAAGTCTGAGAGTTCTCATGGGGTGGCTGGGGGGTGGGGCGGGGACCAGGTGCTGTGGGCGCCAGGAGCCCTGGGCGGGGGGTTGGGAGATCTGGGCTCCAGCCCCAGACGGCCAGGCATTCCCCTCTCCCTGGTGGGGAAAAGGGGGATAAAACGTGCACTGCCCAGCTTCGATGCTGGGCTCTGGTAGAGGTAGAACTAGCCTGCCGACCCTGATGCTCTAAGCAAACGAAAGAACGTACGGACGGAACTGTAGCTAGCATTATCACTGTTGTTAGAACCCAAGACCTCCTCTAGCAGCAGAATGTTAAGCCCCCAGTGACTCTGACCTTGAATTATCCTCTGCTGTTTGGGTGTGGCTGGAAGCTGTGAATATAATGAGCTATGACTCCTCTGATTATGCTCCTCCAGGCAAAAGAGCCTGAAAGCACGAGAGGGATTCAGTGTGAGGGAGGTTCTCTCTTTCTGGCTTTGCAGACGGGAGGCCGTGTGGCCAGGGGAATCCCAGGCCCCTGGAAGCTGAAAGTGGTCCCGGCTGATCGCCAGCAAGTCCTACAGCCGCACAGAGCAGAATGATGCCAAGGAGAACGATCTCGGGCGTGGTTTGTCCTGGACCCCGTGGCCAAAAACTTGGCCTGATGGATATCTTGCAGGTCAGCCTTGCGACACCCTGCAGAGCCCCCAGCCTCCTGAGGCCAGCACTCGGGCCTGCAGAACTGGGAGCTCTCCAGCGGGCGCTGCGAGGCCTGTGGCCATTAGTTTCACCGCAACAGACCACCGATGCCCGCTCTGTCAAGGAAGCCAATCTGCCCTCCCAGGGTGGCCCAGTGGTTAGAGACGAGGTCCGAATCCTGACTATGCTGCTCACCGGCTGTCTGCTGTTGGCCGTCCTGCCTCCCTCACCTCTCAGAGCCTCGCTTTCCTCGTCTGTAAAATGGGAGTGGAAATGAAATGCGTGGTAACGGAAAAATACAATAAAAAATGAATGAGGGAATAAAAGGAAGAAATGAAACGTGTGTAGAGCATTGGAGCAGAATACATCGTTAGGGCGTGTGGCAAATGCTCGAGAGGCCTGAGCATTGGACATGTCCATGACTGGAGTCAGCTGACCGCTAACTACCCCGCGCCGGCCCCACACGCCAAGAACACGGGAAGGAGCCTGGACCGGGGAGTCACAGACCGTTTGGAGAGTCAGGGGCCTGCACAAAAAGCCCCAACTTTGGAGGAAGTAGGGGCATATGCATAACATTCTTAGTGGGCACAGCCCGGGCCTCGGAGCCCACAGCTGCCCCACGGAGTCCGGCTCAGGCCTGGCTGTGGTGGCTGTGGTTCCTGCGCTTCCTTCCTCGAGATCCCTCCACGCTGACTTACCTGAGGAGGACATTTTTTTTTTAAGGATTCTGCTGCTGAGCCTCTGTCTCAGGCCTGAGGTCAAGGCCTGGCCCTTGTGAGCCTGTGGAGAAACTGGGAGCCTCAGACACTGCTGGCGGGAATGTGAAACGGTGCAGCTGCTTTGGAAGATGGTCTGGCAGCTCCTTACGTGGCTTCGTGTAAAATTACAGCATGACCCAGCAATACTGCTCCTTGGTACACGCCCAGGAGAAATGAACACGTGTCCCATAAAACCTGCGCACAAATGTTCTTGGCAGCGCTATTCCTAACAGGCAAGAAGTAAAAAACATACCCAAATGTCATCGGCTGCCGAATGGATAAACAAAGCGTGGTACATCCATACAATGGGGCATTACTCGGCTGTGTAAAGGAATGAAGTGTGAATCTATGTTACAACATGGATGAATCTTTTTTTTGAAACTTGGCACTTACTTTTTTAAAAAAGATTCTATCTATTTATTTTTAGAGAAAGAGAGGGAGAGAAACATCAATGTGTGGTTGCCTCTTGAGCGCCCCTTACTGGGGACGTGGTGCACAACCAGGCATGTGCCCTGACTGGGAATCGAACCGGCGACCCTTTGGTTTGCAGTCCTGTGCTCAGTCCGCTGAGCCACACCAGCCAGGGCACAACATGGTGAGTCTTGAAAACCCTACACTGAGTGGAAGGAACCACCCATAAAGGTTACATGTTATGTAATTCCATTTACATGAAAGTCCAGAACAGGCAAATCCATGGAGACAGGAAGTAAATTAACTGTCCCCAAGGGTCGGGAGTGGAGAGAAAGGGAGTGACTGGCAGTGGGTCCGGCGTTTCTTCTGCGGAAAATGAAAATGTGCTGGAATCAGATGGTGCTGATGGTTGCTCAGCTTCGTGAATATGCTGAAAACCACTGAACCGGATGCTTTAAAGTAGTGAATTTTATGGCATGTGAGTTCTATCTCGATTTTTAAAAACTAGTCCTTTAAAAAGTTCTGACCGTTCCCAGCAGCAGGACCTGGCAGAGACGACCTGGCTGGAGGCCCCGACGCCCCCGCTGTGGAATGGGACTGTGACCACAGTGTGGCCACGCGGGGCTGCTGAGGTGCCACGAGAAAATGGAAGAACCCCGTGCTCGACAAACAGAAGTTTTAGAGTCCGTGTTAGGGTGAGTCGCTGGGGGAGTAGAACGTTGGGGCACTCTCTCCACGGTCCACCTCCTCCCTCATCCACATGCTGCTGGGTGGGTTGTCCCCCTCTGTCACCCCCTCTGCCCTGGCTTAACTCCCTCTGCTGGAATGCCCTGCATGACCTTCTCTGGCAGGTCCAGACTCGCCCTTGCCTTCAAGCACCCCAGCAGCCCCTCGTCTGAGCCGCTGCCCTGGCCCCAGCAGAGCCATTGGGCCTGCCGTCCCGGCCAGGCTGTCTCCGAGCAACCTGAGGAGAAGGGTCATGTCATAGGTCGGCCTGTTCAGATTTCACCCATCTATCACCGCCACACTTTTCCCCACCCTTTGACTACCAGCTGTACCCTAAGCTCCTTCATACTTTCCCTTCAATCAACTCACTTTTCAAAAAATAAGTGTATTTTAAGAGGACAGCTTCATCATGACTGTAAACGGAGAGCTGGGGTCAACTGCCATCCCTAATGACATAAACAGGGACTGCAAAACAGTCACACTGAACACGAGACCACGTTCAAGTGCGGGTGGGCACAGTCGCCTGCGAGGCCACTGGGCTTTCAAGAGGGGAGGTCAGGAAGTCTCAGTGAGGCATCAAAGCCACTGACAGACGTTCTCGCTGGCGTAACCGGGACCAGAAGGTCACTGGAAAGCAGCGGATGTGAGCTGTGGGTCACTGTTATGTAATGCCCACAACTCCTGATCCATCTCTCCTTGTCTCCCGCAGGGTGTGACTTAAACATCACCTCCTCGTGGGGCATTTTCTGGCCCCTCGTCTCTGTGGGTCTACCCTGCCCACCTCCTGCGTTGTATTTCCTTTAGCAGCGAGTACCATGTGTTATCCCACACACGGTGTCTTCCTGTCATCTGTCACCCCAACTAGAGCGCAAGCTGTAAGGAGCGGCTTAGGGCGCAGCATGTCCAGAAAGTGCCCGGCACCTGGAAGGCATTCTGTATGTGTCTCCTGGATGGATGCATGGATGGATGAAGGGATGAATCTCGTCTCTCCTGTGACTTTGTACTACCTCACACTAGCTCTGTACCAAATCCTACATGTAGGAGGTGGCCCAGTATGCAATGGCTGAGTGAGAAAGTGAATGAATGAATCAATCGATGACTTTTTGCCTGGACAGTAGAGCTCCCAGCGTTTGAGATAACCCAGGCCTTGAGTGTGTGTGTTTTCAAAGTCCCCAACTCTAAATTCTTCCTGCAGACCGTCTCCAGGGCTGAAAGCACGGGGCCTTTGCCAAGAGAAGAGGTTGAGTTCCCAGGCTTCCAGTTTAGATTGAAGAGTGATGGTTTAGCAGGAAAAGAAAGTTGGGGACCTCAAGGAGTTGTGGGGAGACAGAGGAGTGGGGAGAGTGTTCCCCAGGGCCTGAGTCCTCCTGGCCCTCCCGCCCAGTGCCCCTGGGACGCTGCCCAGTGGGAGAAGCCCGCCAGAGACACAGGCATGCCGCGCTTACTAAGTGGTCCTAAGTACATCAAGATGGGCGCATCGACGCCAGCCACTCGGAGCGGATCTGGAATGAATTGGGGGTTGTTAAGATCTCCGACTTAAGCCTCTTCTCAGAGGAAAAATATTTATTTCACCGAGCTCTGCTTTTTGGAAAGCTGCGCCTCGAACAGTCTGCATCGATCTAGCAGAGTTTTGGCTACTGCTGGGTTTTGTCCCCTCTCCTGTCTCCGGTGGCGTGGGCTGTGTGTGTGTGTGTGCGTGCATGTGTGTGCATGCGTGTGTCCACGATTCTTAAGCAATCGGCCAGAAGACACAGCCAGGACACCCTGCTCTACTTTAACCAGAAAAAAACGGGCACGAACTGAGTTCACGACGTGGAACCCAAGGCCGGGGTGTTTCATCTGCGAAGATGCCCGCTCATAAGAGGCAATTGCTTCTTTCCTTCCCTTTTTATCTATTATGCTCCTTTTTTTTTTCCTGGCTTGGAAGAAAAAGAAATACAGACAAGTATAAGGAAGAGAGTAAATCCCCGCCTCTGCCAAGGAGCCACGATTAGCCTTTCGAGTGCAGTTCTCTTCATCCCTTTTCCACACTTCGGGGCCCAGGGGTTTGAATCCCAGCCTTGCCATGTGCTGGCGGTGTGCCCTTGACCGGCACATCGCCTCTTGGAACCTCTCTTTCCTCATCTGGGAAATGGGGCAAGGGCAGTACCTACCCTGGGGGTTGTCGGGAGGGGTAACCAAGAGGAAGGACACACAGAACTTAGCCATCTCCAGCACGGCGTAAATGCTCCATAAATGCTGCCTATTTTTATAGGGCAAAAAGATACAATTTTTATGCCTTGTTGTTCCCATTCCACTATTCTCTTAAGCATTTTTCAACAACAAAACCTTCTATTGCAGGGCTGCATCGATGTTATTTTTTGACTGTCCCCCGTGGTGGGAATGCAGCTTGCTGCCGTAATTTCACAAAAGCTTCTCTAGACTCCAGTCATGGTCTGCATTTGAGGGCCTGTCTTTAGGGTGCGCGGCATGAATTCTCGGAAGTGGAATTATTGGGTGAATGGTACGAACGCTTCCAAGAACCTCGGTATGTCGCATTACATTTCGCCCTGGGAGTTCCTTCCAGATAGATCGCCCACGGACGTCCCAGCTGCACCGAGGGTCGTGACCTCGCAGTCCTTGCTGATTTGACAGGCAAAGTGTCTTCTCGAGTCTTCAATTTGCATTTTTAAAAATTTCACTCGGTATTTCTCTAATACTGATTTTATTAGCTACGATCTGTGGCATGTTTACTATATGCCAAGCACGGGCTTAGGGCTCTTGCTAAACCATCTTAATCACACTTGGGGTAAGAAGTGAAAGCAGTGTCTTAAACAGACATTTGCACACTTGTGTTCACGGCAGCATTATTCACATTTGGCAAAACGCAAAGCGACCCAAGTGCCCGCCAACAAATGCCATATAGGCCTACGACGGAACAACGTTCGGTTTTGAAAAGGAAATGGATTCTGACGCGCGGCAGCGTGGATGAGCCTTGAAGACGTGCTCAGTGGAGTAAGCCCGTCACAAAAGGACAGGCCTGTGGCTCCACCTCTGTGAACTTCCTCCCACAGTCCGACTCCTCGAGACAGAAATCGGAAGGGGAGTTACCGTGGACTGAGGGAAGGGGGATGGGCATTACTGTTTACGGGGACGGAGTCCACCTGGGGAGATGGAAAGATTCGGAGGAAGGTGATAACGGTGGCACAACAGCACAGAAGTGCGTGATACCACAGAACCGTCCAACGTGGTTAAAGTGGCCCATTGCATGGTGCGCATGTTTTACCACAATAAGAAAAATCTGAATTGACCTTTAAGACATGCTACAAAATACATGTTATTATGACCCTCCCCCCTTCTTTTAAAGATGATAAGACTACGGCTCAGAGAGGGGAAGTGCATTTCCAGGGCCACACAGCTTCTAAGTAGTAGAGACGGGTTTAGATGCCAGGCCGCGCCCTCGAAGGCTGCACTGCGCTACAAGAATTTGTGGGTGCAGGTGTCAGAGGGGAAACCCAACCACACTCAAGGCAGCACGTGCGTGCCACTAGCAAGACCCGGAGCCAGACTCCGGAGCTGCTGGCCCTCGAGGCTCCGAGTTCAGCTCTAAATTTATTCTCCAAACTCCTTGCGGGTTCTAAATATGGCCAAACAAGTTCTTCCAGCCCTAATCGATGACGTGGGCGCATTGTTTCGAAGATGAAACCCTTTTCCTGGTATGAGAGCAATAAAATAATGCAGCGTTCGTTTGGAGAAGCAGTGTGTTTGCGCCCATCTGGACAGAGCCTGGGCTCGCCGGTGGCAGGCACATGCGGCCGTGGACCGACCTCTCAGGGACAGGGAGTGAAACCGTTCCCTGCACCCGAGCCTGAGTTTCTCCTTCTGCGTGAACCTGAGACAGAGCCTCGGGAAATACTTAGACAGAAAATTTTAACCCAAACCAAATGTAAAATTTCCCTGGAGTTACTAATTAAGAACAAAATATTCTCATTAGAGAGTCTCCAGGCCAGGGAGGAATGACAGGGTCTTGGGGGACTCACAGGCTGAGTCCCCACTCCTCGCGGAAGGTGTTGGGGTGGCCGACTGGTCCACAGCCCTCAGACGGGCTGCCTCCACCGAGGCGGAGCGGGCACGTGACCCTCGTGGTCTGGCCACGGAGGACTGAACAAGCGTTGGACTCCGAACCCAGGACAGACCATCCACTCACTGGCCAGAAACACACTTCTGGTGCTTGGCCCCAAAGGGCGGACCTAGACGTCCTATTTCCTCCCTTAGGCATGCAAATCCAGAGACACCGGACATTCCAATTGGTCCAGATACCCGAGTGGAGGGACACGGGTATTTGAAGGTGCACTGGCCGTGCTGGGCACACAAGCCCACAGATGTATGTGGGAGAGGGCCGGTGCCGGTACTCTGGGTGGCAGTGACTGCTGAGCGGCTGGATCAAACTTCACCTGAAACCTACACTACCGCCGGACTTCTGAAATTCCTTTTATCAGATTTTTCTGGGGTTTGATGTGTTTTTTTAATCACCAAGAGGAAATCTCGAAACCCTTCCAAAGCATCCCTTTCCTACTTGGAATTATTAGAGTAGATCTCTGACCCACAGAACCATACCACAGACCACACCAATGCAGGCAAAAGCCCTTTGGGAGTTTAGGATTCAAAGCAGTGTCCCTGCACGTCTCAGTGACAACCTCCGCTTTCCTGGTCTGAAGCACTTGGAGGAGGGACAGGAGGTTAGGACTTCGCTGCAGGAACATGCTGTCCTCACGACGACCCCTTCTCAGCCTTCTCAGAACTGCTGTTATCAGAGTCTCTCCGGAGGTTGGACATAGGGTGAAGCCAGGAACCTCTGAGGCTGAAGGGCAGGTCAGGGGCCTGGGAGAGAAGGAGCTGTGAGCGGGCAGGAGCGTCTGCTCTCTCCCTTGGGTCCCCGCAGCCCAGCTGTCGTCCACAGTGAGGTTAGCTGACAGTGGGGCCGAATAGCACTCACGTGACAGGCCATGACCCAGCGCAGGGCACTACTGGGGGGCAGGGAGGGTAAACCAAGTCCCATCGAGACGAGGCAACTTGTCTGTGACTGGTGGCTCTGGGATTTGAAGCAGCGTCTGATGGGCTCCAAGGGTGGCCCCTTTTCCAGTGTGGGCCCTCGAATTTCCCGTCCAGCTGGTTTTGCAATCGGCAGCCCTTCCAGACGTCCCTCAGGGGCCGCAAGGAGCTGACTGCTGATGAGGGAAAGGATTTGAGCTGCAAACCTGACTCTCCCTCCGGCCTCCGCCAGACCCACCGGACACGCGGGCGTGTCCAGCCCACCTGGGGGCCTCTGATGTAGTCATCAGACAGCGCGGCCTTGGGGGGAACCAGATCTCCTGAGAAGGGGGAAGCCAAAAAGAATTCAGAGTAAATTTCCAAAAGGAACTAAATAAGTGACGAGGATGGGCCACATCTGTGAAACTGGGCGCTGCTTCAGAGCCAGGCACCGGGCCTGGGTTCGAGCCCAGGTGGTGGCCATGCAGGCGCTGCCGTGAGGACTGCGGGCCGCCCCTGGGGGAGCTGTTGGAGGCGTCGGGGCCCAGTAGCCGTAGGCGGCTCTGCGTCCCGGGCGCACCCAGGGCCCGCCTCTCAGATGCCCAGCACTGCCTCTGCCGTTGGCTGCCTGCTATTTCTCAGGGGCCTCAGTCGAGTCGGCTGAACCAGAGCCATGATTTTCGTCCTGGTCCCACGTTCTCTGGCTGTGTGACTCAGGGTAAGTCGATGCTCCTCTCTGAGCCTCAGTTTTCTCACCTGTACAATGGGGGGCTAGTGCTCGGCCAGAAGTTTTCACGCTGCTGATTGCACTTGTCTGTGGGCCGTGAGCTCGGTGGACGGAGTCACCACGGGCACGTAACAATGTCATTCCACCTCCGCGGTGCGGTGTACACCCCGTCCTTTCTGATCCCACCCGGCACCTGCTTGCTTGGAGCTGCTGCTGGCGCCATGGGCTTGCTGGTTAAGGGACTCACGCTGTCTGCTTTGTTCCTCTGCACAACGGCTGCCAGCTGTGTGTGTGGCTCCGTCAGAACGAGGGTCAGGCTGCCCTCCCTTGGAGGTCGGTCTGTCCTGCCTCCACTGTGACCACCCCTCCGAGCCTCCCGTTCAGCGTCCATTGTAGGAAATAATCCACCTCCTTTATAGGACCGTCTTGTGAACTTGAATTGAGGTGATGCAGCAAAGCTCTTGGCTTTGGGAGACGCCCGTGGTGAGCCCTGTAGAACAACAGGCTCCTGGAGGTCAGGACAGCCCTCGGTTCCTTCCTTCCGCCAAATGATCAGCGGGATCCTGGGCACCTGTTTTCTGGCTGACTGGCGGTGGCTGAGCTGGGAGCATAAGAGCTACCAAAGGCCTTACTCTGCTTTCGGGCTTCTTTCGACTGATTGCCAGCCATCTCTTCTCCACTCCAAGACAGCCCTGGCCCCCAGCCCCAGAAGGGACCTGCCTCAGTGTCACCCCCATTGGAGAATGGGTGTTTGGTAGAGTATGTTACCGGGGCTTATTGTATTTAAGGCGGGGCAGCCAAAGCCCCCGGCGATCGCTGTGGATGGACAAATGGTTTGCGGGTGGGTTCCCGGTGCATCATGCCGTCTGTGCGCTTGCCGGGCTGTGCTCAGCGCCGGGCACTACTCTGAGCGAGAGCCAGGCCAGCGGCCGAGCCTCTGGCTTCCCTCTGACCTCGGGTCTATTCCGACCCGTGTGCAGCAGCTGCCTGGAGTGGAAACCTCCCCTGAGGGACAGACCCTGCTCGATCAGGCAGACCCCCACAGGAACGCCTGGAGGGGCCGGTCACGGAATCCCTGCGTGACACTGGGCGAATCACACCAGCACCCAGAGCTTTGGTTTCCACATCTCGGCTCAGAGCAGATGTTGCAAATTGGTGTTGGCTCGTGTTCTAACAGCGGCTGGTGGGCACGGCTTGCTTCATGCAGAGTTGAGATGGATTCTGAGGCTGTGTTTTGCTCACTAGGAAAGGGGGCTCCGACTGACGGGCAATGCCTGCCATGCACTGAAGGCTGGGCAAGAACGGGTGTTTGGTGCCACATACCAGCCACCGAACCCAGAAGCTCTGTGAGGTCCCTCAAGGTTTGAAATGGCTCAGATCCTTAACATCGCATTGGATCACACAGAGTTTAGGAAGAGCTCTCTGCAAATTGACAGATTTTCCCTAACAGCTCCCCAGGTTTCTCACGCTCTTCAGCACACAGCATAGAGGCCCACTCAGGCCACCAGATCAGACAGCTGCAGTGACAGGCTCAGCCCAGGAAACCTCCTCCAGGCCTGGTCACTGAAAATCAGCCCTAAGACCCCCCACCCCCAGCCACCCTGCTGGATCCAGCCATACCTGAAACTCAACCTAATTCTGCGCTTTTAAATTCCTGGAGCCAGTGCATTGTCTTTCTTGTTGAGCCGGAATGAGTCAGAGTCTCATCACTTGTCACTCAAAGAGTCCTGATATGCACAGATTGGTTTTTTACCCCAGTCAGGCCCAAAATGGGCACCAAAGAGGGTTTGGCTAATACTGCAGTGAGAACATCTGGGGCTTTGTTTTTGTTTTGTTTTGTTTTTTTTTCTTTTTTTGACCCAGCCAAGTCAAGAGGCCTAGAACGCAGATGAAAGACACGAATTTCTCTAACGGTAGAAGCCTGGGAGACCCATTCCAAGGGCCTCTGCTTCGGATGGGTGGAGTCGAAAAGGGGGAACATCTCTGGAACTTACTTCTCTTCCCCCCAAAGTTTTCATGATGCTCTTTCCTTAGCTCCCTGGGGCGCTGAATCTAGCTTGGATAAAGTTTGTTTAAAAACATTGACATAAATCATAAATGCCTGTGAGAGGGACCATTAACCAGCAACCAGCCAAGTTAATATCCCTGCACCCCCATCTCCTGCAGTTAAATGGGCCAGAACCTCCACCCCACCCCCAGAGGACCCTTCCCCGCCTTGTCCTAGAGCATTTCAAAATCGGGGCCCCGCTCTACGTTCTGAGCATAGCCTCTCCCCAGCTCAGCTTACCGGCCTGGCTCCTTCCAAGCAAGGGGCCGTGACATAGAGCTAACAGTGCTGGGCGTGTCTGGCTTCTGGCTTCTGACATTTTTTTCTGGAACAAATTCTTCTCTGCCCCTTCCCTCTCCTCCCAATCTGGGAACCTGAAAGGCACAGCCACCGCGGAAGAACAGGGAAGGCTTCGGAGTCACACAGACCTGGGGACGAATCTTAGCCTGACTCACTCCAGCTGTGTCCTCATGGACACGTTGTTAACCTGCTGAGCCTCGGTTTTCCTTTCTGTAAAATGGGGATAAGACTACCCACTGTAGGGTCGATGCTGAGAATTTGCCTGTACAATGGCTGACTTAGTAAGTGGGAGTTATACTAGTAATAGTCATGTTATTCTTGTTTTGATCGCCATGGCGGGAAGGAAGAAGGGTGGAGGAGAGAGAGAAAGGGGTTTGGGACAACCTCAGAACTTCTGCGCCATTCCACCGTGAGGGCGGGCAATCATGACCTCCCCAGCCGCCCTAGTTCAGGACCCGCCCTTGTCAGCACGCTGAGTCAGCCCCCGGGGAACTGTCTGCTTCATCCTTCATCCGATCTCTCCCCCACGAGGGGAAACAGAGGCTGGGCCTCTGCCCCAGATCCCAGAGCCTGTTGGCGGGTCCTGAGCTGTGGCAGAAACTCTGACCACCGGGTCTGTGGGACTCTGTCACAGTGGCCTGACCCAGCTGCAATGATCGTCACACACCCTCGTTGCTCTTTCTGTCCCCGTTGGCACCGTGGGCACAGCCATGACCGATTGGGTGTGTGACCGTGTCTGCAACAGGCAACAGTCTGGAAACTATCCCTGAGCTCTCCTCTTTGCCTTTCCGGGTGAACAGCCCTCCCCTTGTGGTCCCCAGACACCCACCTGCCGGGGAAATCCGGATACGTCCGGGGGAGCACAGAGCCGCACTGTGGCCACGTTCAGTTCCTCGTGATCAAAACAGATTTTCCCACGAGACAATAGACTAAAAGCCGCCACAGTGAGAACGCATTTTTAAAAAGCCCGTTAGCTCCGGATTAACAGAGGAGAGGCAGAGAGTGTCCCCAAACTGCTGAGAAGGTAGAAAGGTCCTCCCTTCTGACCTAGCACAGGAGCACACGTGGGGAGGTAAGGACACTGGCTCCATCCCTCTCGGTTTCAGCCCGGAAAGGACAGCAGCGTGGGGAAGGGTAGTGGAGAAAAGCATGGACGCGGGGCCACCTGGTTCAAATCCCAGCTCTGCCACTTACTGGCTGTGTCACCACGAGCAAGTCACTTTGCCTCTCTGGGCCTCACCCTCCCAGCCTACACAGCGGGACCGAGAGGAGCCCCTGCCAGAGCCGCTGTGCGGGTTTAACGAGTTAGTACGTGAGGTGCTTAGCACGGGCTTGGGTGGATGACGGATAATAGGCATTCTGTGTGTGCTGTTTCCACGTATCCGTGTTTTTTATACAAGCCGAGTCAGCTGCAAAGCCAGGGCTTCGTGCTGCCCCTCTGGGGGCTCACGAGCAAAGCTGCGTGCAGCGAGATCTGTGGCCACCAGTTTGGGGTGGGAACGCTGGAGATGCGGTGGGTTGAAAGGAAGGGAGCTCTGATGTCCCACCTTCCCTGGCTACATGGGGCCCCCCCATCGGCCAGGATGGGGCTCCACAAGTGCCTACTTAAGTGGGGACACATAGCTAGGGCGAGGGGCACCGTGACTGTGGCAGGGGCTGGTGGTGGCAGCCGGGGACGGGGGCCAGAAGCAGCAGAGAGGAGGGGGTCTGAGCCAGGGTGGAGACATGTGAGCCAGGCAGGGCTCCAGGCCCCAAGCTCCTCCAGCCGCCAGCTGCAGCCAGAAAGATGAGCGCGACCAGGCAACAGACACGGCTGCGGACCCGGCTCTCTGGGGCATCTCATTGTCAGCACACCTCGGCCACACGGCCCGATGACACCATCATCGAAAGAAGATGAGGCGGACGGGAGTGGACCTGAACTGAGCATTCCCTAAAGGCCCGAAGTACTGGATCCGATCAAACTGACCGAATTACACTTCACCTGGTGTTCTGTGTTGCCCTCAGACGGGTTTGTGAGAAAGCTCAGGTCGATTACAGGAAACAGAGAAAAGGTGTTTCTGTCCACCTACGCAGGTGACAGTGCCTGTCCATGGGCCCCGTGTCAGTCACGGGGGGGGTGCTCCTGGGGGGGGGTGCTCCTGGGGGCGTGACCCACACTATGCGTCCAGCACTGTGTCGGAAGCGTAGTCCATGTCCAGTGAACATCATGGAAGAGGCGAACACATGTTTCAGTTCTGACTCTGATCCACAGCACACAGGGGCCGCTCTGGGCCTGGGGAGGGAGAATTCTTTTCTCCGCGTCCTCAGGGGCATGGCTTTGGGGTCACACCCAGCTGGGTTCAAACCCTGGCTTAGCCCCTGTGTGGGCAGCATCCAGGTGGTCACACTCTCTTACGTGTGAGTGGACCTGGTGACTTAGTTCTAATCAATGGAACATGACAAAGTAATGGAAAGTCATCTCCAAGATCAGGTTGTAAAAGACAGTGACATGCCCTGGCCGGGTGGCTCAGCTGCTTGGAGTGTCAGCCTGTATGGCAGCAGGTTGTGGGTTCAAATCCTGGTCAAAGCATGTATGGGAGGCAACCAATCGATGTTTCTCTCATCAATGTTTCTCTCTCCTTCTCTCTCTAGAATCCATTAAAAAACATATCCTCTGGTGAGGATTAACAAAGGACAGTGACTCAGCTCTCTACCTGCACACACACGCACAAACACACCTTCCTGGCCTGCTCACTCTGACAAAGCAAGCGCTGTGCTGGGGAGGCCCCCAGGGACTAACTCCTGCCCACATCATGGGGCAAACCTGGAAGCAGATCCTGCCCCAGCTGGACCCTGGGATGGCCAAAACCCTGCTGACGGCTTGGCTGTGGCCTGCGGGAGACCCCGCAGCACAGGACCCACCCAAACAACACCCCCCTGCAGAAACTTGTGCTCGTAATACTGTTTTCAGCTGCTCAGTTTTGGGGTCCTGTGCGAGGCAGCAGCAGACCACACAGACAGCTCTGCACCCACAGACCAGTCACTTAACACTTAGGTGTGTATCCTCATCTAAAAGGGGCGTGATAATCACACCCTTCCACCTCAGAGGTGTATTGCAAGGACTCACGAAATGAGTGAGTGAATGGATGATGGATGGACAGATGAATGGATGGGTGGGACCCTGGCTGGAGAAGGGAGACGATCACAGGTTCAGGAGAGAAAACCCACGCGGCAGGTTGGGATGAAGCTGTGAGGAGCTCTCACCGAGCAGCCGCCACAAAGGCCAAGAGCCCGTGTGTCCCCCCGGCCGGGTCCCTCACCAGGGGGAAGCCCTGCCCCTTCTCACCACACCAGCCAGCTCCTCCTGGGGCTCCCAAGGACCAGTGCTCAGAGCTGCCAGGACGCTCGGCATCTTTGCCACCCCCACACTGGGTTCTGCTGTCCCTTCTTCATGGATTATGCTCCCCAGGGAGCTGCTGTGGCCCGAAAGCTGGCCGGGCTTGGCGCCACAAGGACAAACAAGCCGAGAGCCGCAGCATCTGATAGCCCCAGAAACTGACCCCGTGGGAATGCTGCCGCCAGCTGGCATGAGTGCCACGACCTGGCCACAGCCGCTGGCCCATCAGTCCTGGGGGTGACAGCGACAAAGGGGAAGGGTCAGACTTCAGGCCTCACATGGTAACAGATGCCTGACTCCGAGTCGGGAGAACAACCTTAGACTTGCACCTGGGCATACATCACAGGGCCTGGCGGCCCCAGCAAGCTTACCTCCAGCCCTCCCCACCCAGGTCTGTGTGCGCCCCAGGCTCCGGCTGGACCCGCCGTGCTGAACCCGGCTTGACTGCCCGTAGCGGTGCACATCTGTCCCCCATCTCATCTGGGGCTGGAGCTGCCTGGGCAGAAGGGCCCCCCGGGGCCCCGGGGCCATGGTCTGTCCTTGCATCACTCCTGAGTTGAGGATGCGAATCAGACCCTCCGTGCCCACATGCATGGAGACTGCTGGACAGCTCACAGGCAGCTTGCCTGCAGCAGGTCGAGGTCTGGGGGTAACTTCAGCCCCCCTTGTGTGTCCTCCCCACCCCAGCTGACCCCACAGCCTCTTGGATGCTGGGCAGTTGGGCCACCCAAGCTGGGTGACAACCGACATCAGTGCTGGCCTTCCAATTGCCCTGAGGGGCAAGTGCTAGAAGCAGGCTCCTGCCCAGGGCACACGGGGCGAGTTAGGAGCCTGGACCCTGACCCAGAGCCAGGAGGGTCTCTCTCGTCTCGGCTCCGGCCCCTCCTGTGCACCATCAGCAGCCCCCCTTCACCACCACGACAGCAATGGCCAGCTGTGATGAAACTCACTCTGTGCCACTAGCTCAGGGGCCCCCGCAAGCCCCCGCCCCACAGGTAGGTTATGCTATAATCCCTATTTGGCACAGGGCTGGCCAAGGGCCCGCTGGTCAGTGGAGGAGGCGGGATTTGAACCCACACTGTGTAGCTTTGGGGCCTCTCTCTCTGCACTGTGGCTGGCTCCTACACACTGGCCAGCACAGCCCGCCCCCACGCCCCGCCCCCCAGCAAAGCTCTGCAGGCTGGCTTTGTCCTCTGGGAACTCCTGTTCTCCCCAGAGGCCTCCAACCCACTCGCTGGCCGAGGGCAGGCTCCCGGCTCGCCCTGCTGACACAGCGACTATTTCTTGGCCCCGAAGCCACAGTTGTTGGAAATTATAATCCTTCCTTCCCGACTGTGAGCTCAGGGCTCCAAGAGGCTCCTAATGCACATGTCCCTTATTAGCCAAAGCAAGTTCTTTCCACGGCCGTGACCCAGGCGTGTTAAAATGTAAACTGCCGTGTATCACGTGGTGGCAAACTCATTTGTCTCTGTCAGGCCCCGCTCCGGCCCCACCGGGCCCCTCCCCTCTCACTGTCCTGCCGAGAGGGTCTTGGCCAGATCTGGCCCGAGAAGTCCGGGCCTGCGGACCTGACACAGAGAAGCACCATGTGAGAGTTTAATAGCGTTGCCTCGATGTCGAATAAATCACACCTTAATGGACCATTTCTCAATTTGTGGCCCCAAGTCAAGACTCCTAAAATGTTACCAGCTGCCAGGGGTGAAAAGTGTGCCTCTGGCACACTCTTCCGCACACGGGGGTCACATGGCTTCCTACCCGAGGGAGAGCCGGGCACCAGGGAGCTGAGGCAGAACTCAGCTTCGTGTTTGCCACTCAACAAACGTTCCTCCCCGACCCTTTGTAGAGCCTCTTTGTGGGGGATGCGTCTGCAGAGAGGTGTGGGCCAGGAGAAGCCTGTCTTGGACAGCTGGGATTCTGGGACAGAAAGTATGGCGACAGCACGCTCTTGGGATGGGATCGGAGGGTCTTGAAACCTTATCAGCGTGGGAGTCAGAAAGAAAAGGGTCTGAACCCCAGATTGGCTATGCACCAGCTGTGTGACCTTGGGCAAGTCAGTCCACCTCTCTGGGCCTCAAACAAGTAATCATGGACCCCACTTCACAGGTGGTGGAGAGGGTCAAATGGGAGAACAAAAGAAAGGAGCCGAGGACGTGCTTCCGGGGTCCCAAGGTCAAAGGAGGGTAAGCAGCAGCTGACACTTATTAGGTGGTGTGAATTGAGCTGTGTCCCCCGAATAGGCATGTCTCCCCAGAGTCTTAGAACCTGACTCCCTTTGCATATGGAGTCTTTGCACATGGAATTATTAAGATGAGGCCGTGCTGGATGAGGGTGGCCCTAAATCCAGTGACTGGTGTCCCTATAGGAGGAGGGGAGGGTGCACAGAAGGCCTGTGAAGGCGGTGAGTATCTGCTCATTCATTCGCTCTCGTCTGGGGCAAGTCCAGCAGCAGGCGGGGCAGGGACCGATGCCAGCCTCGACGGTGCAGGGAGCCTCGGCCCATTTGATGCCCTTCCACAGGCCTAGTTCGTCCCGGGATTTACCCTGTCTGGTTTTGTTTTTGTTTTTGCAATCGCTGCTGCTAAGCAGTAGAATGGTGGGGGCAGGGGGGGAACGGGGAGAAGCAGCAAAATACAGGCAACACCACACTTAAGATGCAACCCAACAGCAAAGATCCCCAGCCCGGGTCAGGAGTGTTTTTCCAGCAGGAAACCAGAACAGTTCATCTGAGGTCCTTCACCTTTTGTCCAAAGATGCAAAAACGTCAGAAATGTGCAAGGGCTTCGGTCACTGAGGGATCCTGGATCTTGGCCCCGTGGTCCACTTCCTGCACAGGCTGAAGGTCAGGGTGAAGACCACTGCCCGCAGAGTCGGGACAGCGGGTCAGCGCCTGCTGCTGGGCCTCGGCCTGACCACAGGATGCGAGGTGAGGCTGCCCTCCCTGGGCACCCGGTTTCTCCACCATAAACTGGGGGCGATAATGCCTAGTCCGTCACTTCACAGACACCAGCTGGAGCAGATGACAGCCGCAGGTCGCCCTGGGCTATTTTTCTCTGTCCTTCCTAAGGGTTAGCAACGTGAGACTTGGGCCTCTGCCTGCGCCTCCCCCAGACCCTGCTTTACAACACGTGCGCTTGGACTGTGGGTAAATCCGTTTGTGTTCACGCGGCGCCGACGGCAGCTCGACACCACACCAGCTCTGGGAGGTTATTTACAGCCCTTAACCCTGATGCTGAGCAGTATCAGCAGGAGCCACCCTTTACTGAGGCTCTGCTACATCCAAAGTGTTGTGAGCTTTGCCTCGTTGGATTCTTGCAACAAACCTGCTCCATACGTATCCTTAGAACCCCCGTTTTCCAGAGAAAGTGCAGTTCGGAGGGAGGAACTTGCTCAGGGCCGCACAGTTAGGTTGCACTCCCCCAGACTCTGCTTCCAAAGCAGACGCCGCTGCCCACCAGCACCCACAGCCCTGTGGGCGGCTGCGGGGAGACCGGGACCCTCCGGTGAATGTGGCGTCCCTCACACGAGCTTGTGTTTCTAGTGCCCGGCGCAGGGTCAAACAAGTCACACGTGGTATGCCACTGAGACCTCATAAAACCTTCCTGAGCAGTTGTTACCATGATTATAGTCCTATTCATGCAGGTGAGGACGTGGAAGCCCAGGGGTGACAGGGGTGTGGTGGCCCTAACCAGCCAGGACCGAAACCTGGCCTTTCTGACTCCACATCTAAGGTTTTGCCACCACCCTCTCAAAATGGGACTGGATGCCATGGGTGTTAAGTCCATGCAGAGCTAGTCAAGGATGTTTGCTGGTGGGGGGAATCCTAGGGGGCTTCCTGGAGGAAGAGGATCACAGGGCATGGACACAACCTGGGAGGCACAGATTTCCTCTCTTCAGTTCACCTCAGGGCATTTGCCAGGAACCTGAGGGCTAGAGGGCCCCCGCCCCAACCTTCTGAAATTTATCCCCTGGCGCCTCATTCCCCAAGGGACCCGGGAGGAATCTGTGCGGCCTCCAGCCCTGCCCCGCCGCACAGGTCCGTCTGCATGCCAGGCCAGGGCTGGCCCTTCGCCCCGTGCACCTCTCTGCACTCTGCAGCCCGCAGGAAGGAAGGTCCGGTGCCAAGGCTATCTCGGGGCTCGCATACCTTCGGGGAGGGCTGGGTACCCAAAGCCACAGGTTGCTCAATGCGGCATTATTTGTGATCACAAAAGGCCGGGAACCGATCTCACATCCATCAACAGGAGCCTGGATGGAGACGCTCTGGCACAGCCAGTACGACTCAAGTGTCAGCCGAGGAAGAGTGGGAGGGTCAAGAGCAGATACTGAGCTGACAGGTGGGAAGAACTTTACACCCGGGCGGGGCGGGGGGCGGGACCATAATCATCACTTTAAAATGAGGAAACTGAGGCGTGGAGAGGTCCAGTCCCTGGTGCCACCAGGTTGATGGCTGAAAACAGCGCAGCTGGGATTTGGGGCAGATAATGGGCCTCAGAGCCCCGCCTGGGGCCACTCTGCCACACGGCCTCCCAGCCTCTCTGTCCTGCCGATCGCCCCCTGCCAGGAGCACCCCGGCATCTGGGAAAGAAGAGAAACACGCAGCCAACCTTCCGCACTCCCCAGCCTGCGCCGGGGAGGGGTGGGGGCAAAGGGGGGAGCAGGTGCCACTAGAAGAGCCCCGTCTGAAATCGATTGTGATAACTCAGACGCTGTGGTAGCCAACTTCTCTCCCCAGTCAGTTACGGCCAGCGGGGCCCACCGATTATTTTTATAGCCTTTCCTGGAGTCATGACAAGGAAAACGAAGTGATCCGCAGGACCCCTTTCATCACTAACAGCCGGGTTTCACAGTTGGGGGTGGAGGAAGGAAAGAAAAATCAGTTTCCTCCCCACTTTGCGCTCATCAACCGAACTCAAGGCCGGGGCGGCCAGCGCGCTGGTGTGGAGGAAAGCTGTTCTCAAGCAGAACTAATTGGCAACAGAAATGGAATTCCCCACCCCCCACCCTGCCAAAAAAAAAAAGCATGAACATGCTTTATCCCTGGGAATTACCCTCCAGAATAGGTATTCCAGACGGGTGGTGTGCAGCTACCCTACCCGTGTGCGGCTGACAGTCTCACCCAGACGAGGCCGAAGGTGGCCCACGCCGGTCACCATTCGACCCGGTCGGCCTTGTTTGCACGAAGATGCTCACGAAGGTGCAGCCCAGCCCAGCCTGGAGTGGGCATGGCTGTGCTGTCACCCAGCATCGCTTCCCTCCTCTAGGAGCAGCGGTTGGCTCTGGGGCCCCCAGCTACCGGCTGGGCTGGAATTGACTGCCCCCTCCTGCCCCCCAGCTCCCGCTGTGACAGCCTCTGCGGGCTTAGGAGCGTCCTCCAGGGCTGTTTGAGGAGCCGGCACGTAAACCCCTCCGAAACAACAAACACAAGAGGGAAACACTGAATGAGGCTACTGGATGGAAAAGAGAGTTCTGGCATTTTAGAGGTGCGGAGAGGGGTGCGCACAAAACTCGAGACAGCGGCGACCGCCAGGGGAGGGAGCACAGCAGGGGGCACAGGCGACTGTCAGAGCGCCAGCTCTCCGTGGGCAGTGGGCACACAGGGGCTTTTATTTCGTAAGTGCTGAGTGAGGCTGAGATAGGACAGGCGCCATTCAGGGACCTGTCTCAGTGCCTGATGACCAGGCGATGATGAATTCAGTCCCACCTGTGGTCCATTTTTGAAGATCTTGAGGAAAGCTCTCTAGAACTTGATTGGGGACCAGGGATCTATGGGGACCCCTCTCTCTGGGTAAGTGAGCAAAAGACCTTAGGCCGTGCCCTCTGTGGTTAACTGGGGACAAGCCTATGGGGCCCCTGGAGAATGGGGGTGTCCGGTGGCATGTACGGAGGGAACTGTTGTGCCCCCTCCCCAGGCTCCCACCCCACAGGGTCTTCCCTCCCCATCGTGGGTGAGTCTGGAAGGCAATGCAGGGCATGGTCCTCTGCGGAGGGCCGCCAGCAGCACTGGGACAACACAGCGACAGCCAGCTGACCACGGCAGAATCCAAGCCCCACGATCTGCCTGAGTCTGGGTTTATCTGGGTGCAGGTCAGGAAGCGGGTGTCATTTCCGGGGCCCTCCAAGCCCACCTGGGACAGAGGCCACGTGAAGGGGCACGGAAGCCGGGCCCAGGTCGGTCTGACAGGCGCATCTGAAGATGCACAGTGTGGCTGACTCTCACTGATATGCAAATGAGAGGCCGCTTGGTGAGTCAGCACAGGCGCTAACACAGGCATCCAGGGATGGACCAGGGTGTGCAGCCAGAGGTGACTGGTGGCTCGCGCAGGGTTCTCCCCAAAAAGCTGGCTGTCTTGTCACCCTTGGCAACACAGCAAAGCAATCATTTCCACAAGTACGTACTGAGTGCCCACTCTGGGCAATAAGCATTTATTGAGTGACTACTCAATAAATAAAACAGATGGGGGGAAGAAAGTCCCTGCCCTCAGGAAACTCACATTTTAGGGGACATTTAAGAAAAGGAAAATATATAGCTCGTTGGATGATAAATGGTGAGTGGTGGGGAGTGAGCCACGTGGAGATCTGGACAATGAGTGGTCCAGGCAGAGGGGAGGGCACGCGCAAAGGTCCTGAGGCAGGACTGTGCCTGGCGCAACTGAGGACAGCAAGTACTGGGTGGGTGGAGAACGAGGGAGATGAGGTCCAGATCCTGAGGGACCTTGTGGCCACGGTGAAGACTTTGCCCTTGACTCTGGGTGAGGTGGGAGCCAGGACTGGGGAGCAGAGGAGGGGCAGGACCCGATTTCATTTTAACTGGACCCGACTGGCTGCAAGGGGAGAGCAGACTGTCAGAGAGGCAAGACAGGAAGCAGAGACCTCGATGGAGATGCGACGACAATGGTCCAGAGAAAGCTGCCGGCCACTTGGACCAACCTGGCGCCGGGAAGGTGACGGCAAGCGGTCAGCCTCCGGTTACGGGCTGGAGGGACAGCCAATCCAATTTCTTTTCACTGAACGGTGGAAGCAGCTGGGCTCCACGCCTGTGTTTTGGGGTCAAGAAAGTTTGAGACCTGGCTGGAAAGTAGAGACGTGGATTTCTTCTACGGCCTCCTGGGCCGTCTGCCAGACCAGCATCGGAAGGGATGGTTTAGGCCTTCGTGGGCCAACAGGGAAAACACCCAGGACACAAGGTCCAGTGAAAAAAGGAAGAAGCCGACCCTGGCCGGGCAACGTGGTTAGTTGGAGCATCATCTCGTGCGCCACGAGGTCGCGGGTTTGATCCCCAGTCCGGGCGCGTAAGGGAGGCAACCGATCGATGTTTCTCTCTCACATTGATGTTTCTCTCTGAATATATCTTAGGGTGAGGATTAACGAAGAAGAAGGAGAGGGAGAGGGAGGAGGAGAAAAGGGAGAAGAAAAGGAAGAGACAGAACAAAATGGAAAATGATCTCATTTTTGAAAATTGTGAATATGAATGAATGAACGGTCTGGAAAAATCAGTACACCTGACTCTTGATGACCTGGAGTGAAGATTTGAACTCAGGATTGCCCTTGCTCTCATGCAAAATAAAATGATAATAAACCCCGTTTCTAGTTCTTTTTGAAATCGCTGTGGCACAGCTCCCCTCTGCCTGCCGTCACAGCACGCTTCTCTTAGCCAGTGTCCCTACCTGGGCCTCCTCCTTGGCCTGGACAGTAGGGGAGGCGGAACTTGGAAAGGAGAAGTATTTTCCTCTCGTGCTTGCTGGCTTGGGAGAGCTGGAAAGGGCCCACCTGGCTCCTAAAGTTCCTAAAAATAGAAATTTGTCTTAACTTTCCTATAGTTTTGGCTTAGTGGTTCCTTCTACTTGTGCCAAGATGCCGTTTGCATTAGAAAACTGTTCGCTGTGCGTGAAAATACAGCATGGCAGGAGCGAGACCTGAGACGGAGTGGAATGAGCGGGCAGCTGCCACGGACCGGCCGCCAGGACGCTGCACGTGCAGACGACACCTCCTCCCCTGCCCCCCGACCCCGGCATCTAGTCCAGTGATCAAAGCAGGGCAGGGCAGCTGGGCTGCTGGCTTGTTCCAGCCGAGAGGGGGAAGCTGAGGGAACTGTCCCAGGCCGGCAGTTTTAGTCCTTCTGGGTGAGGGCTGAGGACGGCCCATGACAGGACTTCCAAGACCCTGGGCACAAGCGTGCGTAAGTGCTGTGGAGCCAGCGGTGGGCTGGGAGAGGGTTAACAATCAGAAAGTGTGTACGTGTGTGTGTGTGTGTGTGTACACAAATAAATGCACATGCATGCACGCACACACACATACACTGAGGCGTATGACAGATTGCATCGGTGTAAAGGACACAATTTACAAATAAAAGTAAAATTTATGGTGCTCTTATTTGTAAACTTCTTATCACCGATTGAATCACACAGAATGTTTTCATTGATTTTTCCCCCCTCGACTCCTCCACCTGTGGTCAGCCTACGGTTCTGAGGGATACGCAGCTGTAGTTCTTTCGGAATGTTGGCTGGTGTTTCATTTTACTTGAAGGAGTAAGAACAACACGCTACAACAAAGAACATGTTGCAACTTAACTTGTTTGTCAATGAAATGAGCGACTTCCTCAGTTTGGGGTGCTATTCACAATGTAACAGCTAAACAGAGAACTTTTTCTCCCTTACGGTCTCTCGAATTTAGACAATGAATGAAACAATACGCCCTGAGTTGTACTCGTGTGCCAATTACCAAAGTGTAAATGTTTCCAAGGTGGCCAATATCAGGCTACCAGCTGCACATCACTGAAAGTGGAATTGGGAAGAGGCACACCACTGCACACCGTGACCTGGTATTTCTACCAGCCAACTACAGCAGATATTGATCCCTTCGGAACATCGATAATATGGATACAGTGACCGACCGTCCCAGTTTGCCCCGGGACTGAGGGGGCTTCTGGGACAAGTTAATCACCCAAAGCTGGGGCACCACTCGGGTCTCGTCTTGAGCCCAAGTCAGAGCCGGTCCCTAAAAGGACAGGAGGTCTGAGTCAGTGCCGAGCTGCTGTGCAATGGAATTTTCCAGGGGAGAGAAAACGGGAGGCCACATCTGGGTGCCAGGGCCTCCAGCTCTGCCCAGATGCCGGGCACCCGAGGGACTTCCCTCCTGCCTCGGGCCTGTGGCGTGTTTCTTATCTCTTGGCTGCTGCCGGCCACAGCTGCAGGGACGTGTGTGCAAATAGCCTGCGATGATACTCATGTGCGAATCCCCCGGGAGAGGCGTGCGGAAAACGCCGTATGTGTTTCACAATTCCGTTGCGTCCAGAGGAGCGGTGGGGGCCCAGGGTGATTTGAAACACATTTTTGAAACAGCAAAATAAAATTGGAACACAACCGAGTGGAGGCATATGCCACTCTCCCCACCCCCACCTAACATGAACCCTCTTCTCTCGCCCCCAGGGGTCTCCTACAACCAGGCAGCAAACACAGCAGAGGACTCGGGCACTCCTCACCCACGTCGGGAACCCTTGCCCAGCCCGGGACAGCGCGCCCGCTCCCTGGGGTGATACACAACCCAAGCAGCTGAAGGCTGCTCAGCCTGCTGCTTCTTCCTCTGCCAGACCTCCCGGCCTCCCTCCTCCAGATAACGCTCCCTCCTCCTTCACCCCTGCTTCCTGGGGTGATCACAGACTCACAGAACCCAGAGTGCAGACTACTCGGGGTGGAGAGTTGAGCAAAAGTCAAGCCAGAAAAACCAAGGTCCGATTCCCATCTCTGCCACTGACCAGCTGTGTGACCCTGGGGAAGTCACTTCACCTCTCTGAGCCTGTTTGCTCCATGTACAATGAGAAGAAGAATAACCATAAGACCTAGTCCGAGGGGGCCGGTGAGGATTCCCCAAGCTGAAGTTTCAAACTGCCCAGCAGGGTGGGTGGCACTCAGCAGACACACAAGAAATAGCAGGCACAGCAAGAGCCCCTTAAAGATCACCTCGCTCGACCACTCCATTTTAGAGGCGGGCAGAGGCCCAGAGAGGGAAAAGAACTTGCCCGAGGCCACACAGCAAGGTACGGCCATGCCATCTCAGCTCCCACAGACGCCCTTCACGGGCTTTGGGAGCTCCGGGCTGGAAAGTGAGGACCTGCGCCCTCCTCGCGCCCCTCACCTCCCTCTAGCGTCTGGTCCCCGCACCCGTCGCTCCGCACTCACCATCAGCAGGTCTGGACTCTCAGGACCCTGTCACGCAATCCTCCTCGATGCAGCCTGGCTGTTCGCTGAAGCAAGCGTGGGCTTGCATCCACCGCAGGGCACGAGGAGATGAGCCAGGGCTGCAGAAAGCCGGTCCAGAGGGGCCACCCCAGCGATCGCCTCCCAGGAGCCCGCCGCCGTCCCTGCCGTCTCTGTGGTGTCTTGGGGATGGCGCGCTGGGGGCTCCGATAGTGCAACCCGGCTCTTATCTGGCCTGTGTCAGGGTGCCGGCAGCCGGCCGTGGAGCCCTGGTTCCAGGAAGCCCGCCTGGGGCGCCCCCAGCGGCCCCGCTCCCCCGGATGCTGCCTGCTGCTCTGGACGCAGCCGATTGCCTGTCAGTGTCACTCTGAGCTCTGCCAGGGAGAATTCCATGCTGGCCCCCAGCAGGCGGGGCCCCCACCCCTTCACGTCCCACCCCCCACTCCCATCTTGGCAAGGGGACTGGGAAAAGGCAGCGAGTTTCAAGTCCACACAGCGCTTGTGGTCCTGTCCCGAACTCTCCGCGATTAATCATGGAGCGTCTGATTTCTGCTTTGCCTCAGAGGGGGGTGTGGGGACGCCTAGAAGTTTCTGTTTACTCCGTCCTGC
This sequence comes from Trachops cirrhosus, assembly GCA_028533065.1. Taxonomy (NCBI): domain Eukaryota; kingdom Metazoa; phylum Chordata; class Mammalia; order Chiroptera; family Phyllostomidae; genus Trachops; species Trachops cirrhosus. Next base: position 85,409,947 of record CM052547.1, read on the forward strand.
ACCGGGCTGCGTGCTAATCACAAACAGACAGGGACGCAGCCTCCGCCTCCCTCCCCCGCCTCTCCTTCCTCTCCTTACCTTGCCACTTTCTCGTCGCCCTCCTCACGCCTTCTCCTGTCCCTCCCGCCCTCCCTCTTTGCCATCTGTCCCCTCCTCTGACCGGATCTGATCCTCCACACACACTTTCCTCTGGTCCTGGGTTCCCCGTAAACCCCATCATCCCCTCTGCACCTCCCCCTTCTCCTAGGATGCGCATCGGCTTGGCCTTTTTTTTCCCTTTACATCTTCACAATCAGTAGTCAGCTTCTTTTCCTGCTCCCCCCCCACCCCGCTTTTCTACAACCTAATTATTTCAGGGTCCGCCCCCCACCCCCCACACACACCCCTTTACATTCATGTGTGTAAGACTCCTGGAAACTTCGTGGCTCTGAGTCAAGGGGCAAGGACCCAGGCTGCTCTTGTCCCCTGGGCTTATCTTGCTTTTGGATCCTGCTCAGGGATGCACCCAGGAACAAAGTCCCCATTGTCTCTTCCCCCTGGTGCCGCCCTGCCTGCAATACCTAGAGACAAATTTCTCCCTGCCTCGTCTTGGCCCCCTTCTCTCCGCAGCCACTGCAGAGGAGAGCCAGGGCCAGGCGGCCCCAAAGAACCGAAACTGATACCTGCCCCCGTCTCAGCCGCCACCGCACACACAGACGCTCTAAAGGGTGATTGGCAAGAGCTTTGAAACCGAAAGTGGGCACTAGGCCGCCACCCCAAACATCACCGATGCACGCGCATCGTGAGGCATACACAGATAGGTGTGCTAGGAAAAAAATGGCTTATCGTAGGAAACAATTAGGAATCAATATCCATCCAGTAATGACTGGTTAAATAGAATGCAGAAGAATCGTAGGATGGTTTACCGGGCAGCCATTTAAAAAGAGAGAGCGTGCCCTGGCCGGTGTGGCTCCATTGGTTGGAGCCTACGTCAGCCCGGACACCGAAAGGTCATGGGTTCAATTCTCAATCAGGACACATGCATAGGTTGTAAGTTCAATCCACAGTCAGGCACACACGGGAGGCAACTGATCGATGTTTCTGTATCACATTGATGTTTCTCTCTCCCTCCCTCCCTCCCCACCTCCCTTCTTCTCTCTCTTTCAAATCAATAAACATATTTAATTTTTTAAATAAGAACAGTGAGCAGCGTCTGTATGTAACCACAGAGATGGATCTCCAAGCCGTGTTACTGAGTGAAAAGAGGGTCCTAATGGCTCCTTCGGTGTGATCCTTACATGTAACCCGCACCCCCCCCACCCCCGCCTTACACACACTCGTAAAGTGAAATGCTATGGAAACACACAGAAAGCCAGCAAAATAGTCTGGAAGGATATAAACCCAGCTGAGTCATTGCCCCTGGGAAATGGGGGAGGCGAAAGGTTTAAGGGGACGACACCCTGACCTGTAACTGCTTTATTTTAAAAAATGAGGATGGACCCGTCCGTCACCCATGTCCCAGCCAGCTTCCCTCTCTAGGGACGCTGCGCCCCACACAAGGAGAAAATGTTAACCCCCATTTTCCGCCTTGGACAAACTCAAAGAATTCTACAGTTCGTCGGCAGAGAAATACAGAGCGACTCTGAGGAGGAAACCCAGAAACCCTGCCAGCGCCCCAGCTGGACCCCCTCCGCTGAGAGGCTGGGACCCCACAAGCCAGCAGTGAGCTATCACACAGTGGAATTCCTTGAGCACAGAGGAGCTGTCCAGTCACTCGGCAGCGGGCTCGGACCTTGGCAATGAGGACAGCAGGCGCGCACTTGAAAGCCAAGTGTTGGAAAGCTCAGACTTGCTCTCAGGAAACCATGTCACCTACTCAAGCTTACAAACACGAAGCCCATTTCGAAGCATTTTAAAGGCAGGGATTTGCACAAGTTCAGACAAAGGGCTACTGAGACAACACAGTATCCTTTGAGCCATTGTTTCCCACGAGGACCACGACCCAGACACGACAGGCAGGCGGACCTTGTATCTGATGCGGGTCTGATGCGGGGTGCATTCTCACAGATTCTCACGAGCTGCAGATGGAATTCTCCAGCACCATCCCTTGTGTTCTGCACTTGCCAAAGGGCAGTGTGGGAGTTCAGCCCTGGAGGGGGGGTTGCTGTGGTGAAGACAAATGACATTGCCCATAGCCCTGAGCTGGTGGGGGCAGCCACCCCCCCACCTTCCGGCCCCAACCCCCAGGGAGGAAGGAAGCTCCGGGTTTGGAACACATAGTGTTGAACTTGGAGTTTCCAGCCACCTGCAGGTGGAGCACAGTCAGACCACGCAGTTTCCCAAACTGGGGCTCACACCGGGTGGCACCCATAGGACTTTGGGTGATGCAGAGACTGGGTGCCAAACCAGGCTGAATCTCATAGTGGACAAGTCTTCTGATGCCTGGGAAAAGGCTCTTCCGATTCCATCCGGCCCGGGAGAAGGCCTCAGCTGTGTGCTGGTCTGTCCTGAACACCCCTGACATTCGCAAACCTCCCGTCTTACCTGGGAGAAAGGCAGCTCAGGCTTCCTCATTTAGCAGCCACAGTGGCCAGCTGGAACTGTGGTTTCCCGTGGACACTTTCCAATTTTTAACTTTTTAAAGTTTAAAAGTGACTCCACCAGAGAAGAGAAAAACTAACAAAACCCTAATAAAGCCCTGGCCAGTGTGGCTCAGTCAGTTAGAGCATCGTCCTATGAACCCAAAGGTCATGGGTTCGATTCCCAGTCAGGGCACATATCTAGGTAGCTAGATCCATCCCAGTTGGTGCATGTATGAGGGGCAACCGATTGATGCTTCTCTCTCACATCGGTGTTTCTCTCCCTCTCTGTCTCCCTCCCTTCCTCTCTCTGTAAAATCAATAAGCGTGTCCTCGGGTGAGGATACAAAAAACACCCTAATAAAACATGGGGTTTAGTTCATGGTAATGCACGGTACTGGTGCATCAGTTGTAACAATGCACCATAACAATGTAAGATGTCAACAGTAAGAGAAACGATTCAAAATTGGGTACAGCATAGACGATTTCTCCATACATACTTTGTACCTCTTCTTTGAAGCTTAAACTATTCTGAAATTGAGAGCTTATTTAAACACTTCAATGGACCTAGAAAATAAATAATTCTATGTTGTTATTTTATAGATGTAGACGCGGAGAAAACAAGTGTGGCGAAACCATTCACAACTGGTGACTCCAGGTGAGAGGGACACGGGTGATCTCGGTGCTTTTCTCTCGCTTTCCTGCAGGGTAGAATTAGTCAAAACAAAAAGTTGGGACAGAAAGTAAATCAATTTAAAGGGAAATCCCAAGTACATAGAGCCCGGGTGGCAAATGTATTTGGCCAGCATTGTCCAGGGGCCGCCTAAGGACACTAGGCTACGAGGCAGGCTGCCCAGAGGGACATCTGCGATGGCTCAGAATGACCTCTCGAGTCCCTGAGCGACCACACTCACTACTGGGGGCCCCAGAATCTTCTCTGCCGCCCCTACTGGCACACACTTCCAAACCGCACGGCGTTTCCAACACTTTCAAACTGCTTCCCGCCTCTGCCCATGGTCCCCTTGTGCTGTGAGCAGGGAAGCTGCCGCCATCTGCGTGGCAGGCTGGGTGTTTGGGGGACAGAGATGAATATGGAGGAAATGTATTCCTCTAGTGTGAGGCCCACGTGCTCACAGAGATCTGTGCCCAGGTGGTCAGCGCAGAGAGGGAGGGGCCTCTGCCATGGGAATGAAGGGGCTGCCGCAGGGAAGTGCGTGAGAGTAACCAGTGAGAGTAAACAGGAAGGCGGCCTGATCTCCCCAGAATGCCTCTGTTCCAGCCTTTGCCGCCCTTCCCAGCCTGGAGCCTCAGGGTCTGGTCCCACCTCATTCGCCCTCAGGTCTCCTGCTTGGGAAGGGGGAGGCACCCTCCGTGCACTGCATCATTCTCCTGCCCACGGTGGCATCAGCAGTCCCCTCCTCTGTCCACCCTATCAACCTTCAGCACTGAGAGAACATCTGAAGGCTGGATTCTTCCCGGAGATACGCATCACCATGCACCATCCCAGGCTCCTCCTCCGCTCTGCCCAGACCCACAGCCTCTCCGCTGGCACCCTGGCCCCTCCGGCTCTGCAGGGACAGACTGCCCATTCCTCAGTGCAGCCGGGGTGGGGGACGGGGGGGGAGGAATCGGTCCTGAAACCTGGGAGCCTTATCAGTTGGGGGATTAGCAAAGGCCGTGTCCTGACCTGAAAGAGAATCCCAGACACCGTCCACATTCCCTTAGGGACCCTCCGGAGTCAAATATTTTCAGGACCAACTCCAGTTAAGTAAACAGCTTTCTGCGTGTGAGTGCCCACAGGGTTTCTCGGAAGACCTGACATTTTCCACTTGGTGACAGTCATTTCCTTACAAACATAACATGGAAAGTGATCTCTGCATTCCCCGAATGACTTCCCCAGCTGAGGAATTCTGCGACCCTCGCTGAGTCCAGGGCTGCTGCTCCGTTGTGTTCTTTGATGACAGCACCCCCGAAACGCATCCTGTACGATTTGATAAGAGCCCTTCGCGCCCCCCACCCCACCTCATGCCTGTCTTTCTTCGCCGAAAATTTCTAGGAAAGTCATCAAAAAATGCGCTGCCCAAATTGAAGCCTGATGCTCGGAGCACTAATGGGCGCCCTCTTCAAAGCGACGCTCCACGGCCCCACAGTTTACACCGTGCTGGGACCATGGACTTCAGTGCGCGATTTATTTGGCTTGGCTGGTTTCACGCTGCTTGGAATCTGCTTTGGGGGGAAAACAAACCCTGCATATGTTTAGATTTATAATTTGTACCAAAAGCACAAATACCTCGTAGCAGGGCTAGAATGAGACGCAGTTATGAGCAGGGGCCACGGCCCACGGAGGCTTTGCTCTTTCGTGGACGAACTAGGAGAGATGGCAGATGGCTTTTTAGTTAAGCCCCTCTCTTTGCTCTCCCCTCCCCAGAGAAACATCTATGGGGGAAGCGCTAGCCCGCCTGCCCGACCCCGTGCAAATGCCCCGGTCTGGTACGTTCCCAGCTGTCTCGGGGTGGTGGCTGTTGTGTGTACCGTTCTGAGAAGTTCCCACGCGCCACCTCACTCCATCCCCATGGCAACATCCCAGGCATCACTGTCCCCAAGCTAGAGAGGAGGCACCTGAGGGACAGGAAGGTGAAGTCACTTTCCTGAAGTCCAGGGCAAGCAACTGGCAGAGCCAGGATTCGAACTGCAGGAGCGTTGCTCTAGAATCAATGTTCTCCATCCTGAGGTGTTTTTCAAGGAAAATCTATAGAACGACCCAGAATGCCATAGTAACTGGACTTTTCATTGCAGCTGAGTTGGAAGAGAAACAAAATAAGTGGCAAGAAAATAAAATGAAATCATGCCTTAACCAAAGCAAAAAGGAGGTCCACCTTCCCAAATTAAACCAAAGGAACACAGGAAAAGGACACATTCAGCCTGACGTCCTCAACCTGCTCCTCCTCCATCCCCAGGCCCAGACAAGAGAGGCCAAGATCAGAGGGGCGGCATGAGGTCCCAGGGAGGCTCCATCAGTGAGAAGGACCCAGAGCTGCCCTTTGGGTTCCAGCACAAGGGCCTGGAAGGGTGCACTCTGGAGAGTGCTGGGAGGGTCCCTCTAATAAAGGCCCCTCGGGTACGCCTCCCTGGGTCCACTGTCCTCTGTGACGTGCCCATGCCGTCCTTTCCACGAGAGGTGGAGCGTGCATGTGACCCACTTGGGCCTGTGACTCGCTGTGACCCGCAGAGTGAGGTGGGAGTGACGGCCCGCCAGCTTTGCAACCTTCACCTCCCACTTGCTGTCTTTGCTTTCACTGCCTTGGAGCCTGCAGACCACCAGCGGGGAAGCAGCCTGGGCTAGCCTCCTAGAAGACGGAGACCCACGTGCAAGGGAACCACAGTGCCTCCGGGACAGCCAGGCCACTGCTGGGTGGGACCACCTGCAGAGTCGGGCCACCTGGACCCTTCCGCCCCCGTCGAGGTGTCAGACGGCCGTAGTCCCATGAGTGAGCCCACATTGGGACCAGCAGAATTTCCAACCCACAGAATCGTGACCGAGAACCAACTGGACTTTGTGTTACGCCCCTAAGTTCTGGGGTGGTTTGTGACGCCGGCTAGAGCTGACGATCACGTGCCCATTACGCAGAGGACATGCACGGTTAAAAGGAAGGTTCTGTACGGCAGCCACAGCTGTGACAAGAATTCTGCTGTGACCCTTCCCTCTAGGACAGTGAGTTCTGAAGAATTTACTGCGATGCCTCTTAATATGTCCTTGGCTCATTTATGAGGACACGGGTAGCCCAATAATGCTTTTGCTTTTATTTTCTCATTAAATATTTGACCACTGCTCTCCACAGGAAAGAATGATCTTTAGCACTGGGGACACAGATAAATTTGGCACAATACCGCCTTCTTCTCAGGACAGCAAAGGAGACGGACAAACACAATATCATACCATAATTCATTGTTGAATCCCAGGCCCCACGTTAAGGGCTGAGAATATAATGATAGGGAAGTCACAAATCCGGACCCCCTGGGGTCTGTGTGTAGTGGGGAACGTGGGCATTAGCAACAACAGAACACACAGCCATAGGACTGCCAATGGTGCAGAGCAGCAGCCCAGGGTGCCCTGAAAGAAAATTAGTCCGGTGAGAACAAGCCAGGAAGGCTTCCTGGAGGAAGTGACTTCCAAGTTGAGAACAGAAAATGCTGGCACATTGCCTTACACGAGAGAAGAGGAAGAATGTTCCAGGAGGAGGGAAGAGCAGATGGCAGTGGTTCTCACCAGGAGCACTTCGGGGAAGCTGGAACCCGAGTCCATTTTACATACAAGCACCCGGTGTGTTTTGTGTGGTTTTAATATGTACAGAACATTCCTGGAAGGCAATGACGATGTCAGCGGACAGAGCACTGGCCTCCCCTCGAGTGGGAACTGCCGTGGGTCCCCACTGAGGAGTGGCAGCACAGCAGCCCTTGCACAGCAGCCCATCTGGGTGCCGATGGCGTGTGAGCGGCCGGCGAGCCGCGCTGCGCCGGGATCTACCTGCGTTTGTCGCCGCCACCCTCACCGTGTTCCCGCCTGTCCGGTTCCAGCACCTGGCTCCTTCATTAGGACTTTTGGCGTTACAATGCATGTGTTTTGGTTACAAATTACTTTCCCCTTATTCTCCTGTATTTTATAATTTCAGAATTACATACATAGTTTTTCCCCTTATCGTCATAGTCAGCCCTCCACAGATCAGCTGATGACCACCAGCACTGATGGGGGGACCTTCTTTCCTCACACTAGCCATTCAAAGGCTGACCTCTTCCTGACACGCCCTCCCAGTGACGCCCAGAAATAATGTTTTGCCAGCTCGCCGGGCAGCCCTGAGCCCGTCCTCCTGACACAGGACGCTCCCTCTCACAAGCCTACCCCCGGGCCACTCGGTACCCATACGCTTCTCCTTAAACCGCACCGTGTCTCCTAAGAGAAAGAACACCCAGGCCATAAGTCCGCCTGACGTGGTGCAAGTGTCCCAGGAACAACAGAAAACACACTCACCCAGCCAGGAGAGCATGCCCTCTCATTTCTCCCGCCTCCCCTGTGCGACAGCAGCCCCTTCCCATGTGAGGCCGAGGTTGGAAGATGTGTAAAGACCTCACACCTGAAGTCCCACAGCCACGAAGGGGCTGGCTGGTGTTTCATCTGAGGTCTCTTTGGGGGAGGGGGAGAAAAGATGCACAGGGTGAACCAGGCCAACTCGTAGCGCGTGGGCTTTATTTTATAGTCAATAAAGTCATTCTTTCTCTTCTCGGGCTGTAAAGCTCAGGCTTCTCGGCGTGTCTGTTTCGTATTACACATTCCAATCCCTCGAATCTTTCGATGGTAAGTTTCCTTAAGGGAGACATCGAGCTCATTGTTTGGAAGACGTAACCCACCATCACACAGGGGCTGATGGAAGCGGCCTGGGGTGCAGGGGTGTGTGATTTAAGTGCCGGCCAGGTCCTGACCTGCCAGCGCCACGTCAAGGGGGCGATGACAGTTGCCTGATATTAAATCGCAGACCTGCGTCCTTTCTGCCACTTAAACTCCCTGGCTTTGCTCTGAGCCATACGTACCAAAAGCAAATACATATTTGTCGAATTTTTGTGTAATTCTATTTGGATTCCATTTGTGGGGATAGAATCCTTTCTTTCCTGTAGTGCATTTTTTAAAAAATGTACTTGAATAGTTTTACCTTACGGTCTAAATGGCTATGGACAAAGCCTTGAAATATTTTAAAAGGGAATGGGGCCCGGGAAGGGGGAGGTGGCAGGGATAAAAGATACAATGATTGGAACTTAAGAACCTGTGCAAACCCGGTTGGAGACAGGGGGACAGCTGAAAGGGAAAATGAATGGGGACATATTCCCAGCAGGTGACACCAGATTGCTTTTCACCTGAGAGTTTACGCAATGTGGGACACCCAGAGTAGCACTCCTGGGTAGCCGCAGGCCTGAGAACAGCATAATTGCCTTCCGAAGCCAGTCTTTCTGTTTATCTAGCCTTTTCCACAATGTGCTTTTTTTCCCAACATGCCTCAGGACAGAAACAGCCACAGGTGCTGTGTAAAAGGCAGGTTTAAGGACCCGACCCTAAACCCAGTGAAATGGGATGTCTGGGAGGGACTGTTAAGGGAGGGATTAGGGGTGAGTTCCTCAGCTCAGAGGGGCCTCGATCCCATCTCAAAATAGTGGCAGGAACGCTACCCAGCCACCAGGGTGTGTGAGACTGACTTGGGGAATTCCTCAGCCTTGGGGTGGCGCCTGCTTTTTCTGTACCACACAAGGCACAAATCCATAGAACTGCCTTCTCCAACCTCCGTCTCCAGAGGTGGCCCCTGGGAGGGTGTCCTCAGAGTCAGGCTGCGTCTCCATCAAACTGGGTGATATTTCACCAGTGTTGTGTTTTGGCCACGCGGCCCGTGAGCGGGCTCGCCCTTCCCCAGGTCAAGTAGAGGTGCCTTGCCTAAGTCTAAGGTGGTCGCTGCCCCTTAGAACAACATAGATTTCGATTGATCGCCCTCTTTCACTTATGGGCACTGACCCTGGGACCAGCTGTTCTGGGTCCTGGAAGCAAAGCAGGGAAAACAAAGTCCGTGCCTTCCAGGAGCTCACGTTCTCCAAATAATAAAGCAGATAATAAGTGGAGAAAGCGAGTGGATGTGTGCAGAGTTTGAGCCTTTCTCACTGGCAGCAGGGAGCTGGAGGAAGTGAGGGAGAGGCAGAGGGGCCCTCACAGGCGCAGGCACTGAATGAGGGGCGGGTGGTGGGAGATAGAGTCAGGGGAACAAAGGAAAGATAGAGACCATCAAAGGCTATTGTAAGGAGTCTGGACTAACTCTGTGTGAGATAAGAAGCTTTTAAAGGGCTTCAGCCGGAGGAGGGACCTGACATCAGTCAGGGTTTCCTGGTTTTGCCTTCTGACTTGGTGTGGAGAACAGACAGGCTGTAGGGGCAGGGGTGAAAGCAGAGAGGCGGAGAGGTGGCTACTGCACCAGTCCAAGCAAGCAACGACAGTGATGTGGTCCAGGGTACCAGATATGACGGTGGGAAGCAGCAGCCGGATGCTGGACGCATCATTTAGGTCAAGTCAACAGGATTGGCTATGGCTACGAGAGAAGCAGAGGAGCCGAGGATAAGTCCGACCGTAGTCATCTGGAAGATAGATCTGTGAGGATGCCGTTGCCACCCTCGGAGAAGGAAAATGCTTCTTGATGAGCAGGGGGTGGAGAGATCAAGAGTTCGATGTGCACTGGGTGAAGTTTGAGGTGCACAAATAACTTCGCACACATACAGAGTCCAGGGGAGAGACTGGGGCCGGAGATATCTATGTGAAGGCCATGGGCACACAGGTGGTATTTGAGGCCATGTCGTCGGATGAGGCCACTTGGGAAAGAGTCATAGAGGAGGTCCGGGGACCGTGGCCTGGGGTGCTCAGGGTGTAGGAATGGGGGCCAGTCACAACACCCGTGCTGCAGACGTGAAGCCTGAGCCCCGAGTAATTTAGTCCCCCATCTCCAGACCCCCTTGGACCTGCTGAGAGTGGGGGATAGTGCATGGGGGACTGGACTCGGGTGGCAAGCCCCGGCCCCTGTCACTCACTTCGGGATCTCGAGGACAGGATTCCACCACTCCCCACCTCCCCAGCCACGAGGTGACCGTGGTGAGGACCTAAGGAGGTGATGATAGGAGGCAGTGCCAGCCTCTCGACAGAGCAGAAAGGCTTGGCCATCACTGAGTCCTTGCTGGAGGGGCCGGTCCAGACACGCCCACCTCATTCTCGTCCACCTCATGGGCTCGTCCATGTCCTCGACACCCCTTCACTCAGCAAACGTCCCCCGAGGGTCTCCGATGTGCCAGCAACTGGTCACCCTGCTGCAAAAGTAGACCCAGACCCTGGCTTCCGGCAGCTTCTCTTCTAGCGAAAGGACCGTCGCCCGAACAGCCACCGTGACTGGAGTTCTACTTCTCTCGGAATCCTTGCGCTTCATGTTTTTAAGGTTTTGTGGGGTGTTTTTTTCCCCACACCTTTTTGTTAATTCCAGGAGTTGAGAAGAGAGATTTTCAAGCTTTTATTTGTAAGCGCTGCTCCACTGAGGACAGATGCACGGATAGAATCTTTGCTCTGTTTTTCTTTTCACTGTTGGTTTTTCAGTAACACGGGCTCCCCGTTCCTTAGATTACAATGGCAAGATTAGAACAGCAGTGTCCTGCTGGGGTTGAAGTGAGGCCAATACAGGGCTCAGAAAGAAACGACTTAGTGCCGATAGCCGCGCGGTGCGGGGGGCTGTCCCTGAGCGTCCCTGACACCCGTGAGCAGCCGAGCTACACGCGTGTTTTTTTCCTGCACTCACTGGGCAGGTAGAAGCTCCTGCCCTGCCAGCTGCTTCAAGGAAAATTTAAAAATAATTACTCTGTTCATCTTTTTAAAGTCCAACTTGAGACAGAAGCCATTGCCACTTTTGACATTTCGGGGGACTCTCTTAACACACCCTTAGGAGGTATTAGGGTCGCCGTTAAAACACGCGGGGCTTCCAACGCCCGCGTCACCGCCTCCTGGCTGCGTGACCTGGAGCGAGGTGCTGCTTTCTGCTGACTCTCGGTCTCCTTGTCCATGAGCGGGATCAGAATACTTCCTGCGTCCTGAGAATGACGTGGCATCATGCCTGTAAAGGCCTTCACTTTACACAGTCCGCTCTCCACAGTGACAGCTGTCAGTCAGTATGGGGACTGAAGGCAGAAGGCTGGGGCCAGGCCCTGGAGAGCCCTGAGCTTTAGGCTCAGGAGGGGCGGGGCGGTCCCCCAGCTGGCAGGCTCGGGAGAGGCGGTTACACCCCTGTGGCTTTGGCTGCCCGGACTTGTCTCTGGGGTGCTCGGTTTCAGCAGAGGATCCTGAGGGTCCCCCCCGGGGTGCCGCTGCATGTTAGATGTTTGAACGAGGCGGCTACGAGGACGCAGGGAATGAGGAAGAGAGCGGGTCCCCAGTAGAATTATGGTCCTGGACGGCCAGAGAGACAGGGAGGCACGAACAGAGACGGGTTACATTGGAGATAGAGAAGACAGATGATGTTTAGGAGACAAGAGTTCAGGCAGGGATTTAAGAGAAGGGAGTGCCCGTGGAATTTTGGGAGGTGGCCACTTCTTGTCCTTAAATAACCCCTTTGGAGCGACTCACCAGTGGTAAGTACAGTAGAGAGGACTCCGGCCTCAATTAAATCTAAACTCTGGGACTAAATGAGCACCCTGGGAGCTTCTCACCAGTGCTCCCCTCTCTCTCTCTCTCTCTCTCTCTCTCTGTGTGGGTTGGAAAATCCCACTTCCAGCTCAGACTGCCCTCTGTTGGACGCTTCGCACGCAAATCCTGACCCTGTTAAGCTCCACGGGAGAGGGGTGAGGGCGGGGCACGATGCCTCCTGAGCCTCTCCCATCCAGTTGTCATCTCTGGTCTCCATCAAGTCCTGCGCTTCCCTCCTGTTCTCAGCTGTCCCTCTACGTGACAAGGACGACTGGGTCAAACGAGAATCAGGTGTTCCTCCCGAAGGGGCTGCCCGGCACCCCAGGTCACACTCCCTTTCCTGTGGGATTGAAGACTCAATCGGAAGGACCTAGTTTCAAATTGGACACAAATGTACCACATCCTGCCGTGTATACTGCGCCCCTGTGTATAATATGCACCCACGTTTTTAGCCCAAACTTTCAGGAAAAAAAATCATTCATTTGAATGTTTCAATGCAATTTTTTATTTGTTTACATTTAGAAACAAAACCGATTATCATATTCCAGGGTATTATTTTGCAGACAGATATTGTTATTGCTTTCTAGAGTCACACTTTTAAGGCATCAACATAAGTAAAAATAAATATTTATATAGATACGAAATTAGTTAATGCACATCCTTTTCCCTCAAAAATTTGGGCAAAAAAGTGTACATTATACATGGCAAAATATGGTAATTGTTCAAAGCCTTCGCTCTGCACTCTGCACAGGGCCCCCTACCAGTCAAGGTCAATGACCTTGGGGCCGTCAGAAGTTGATGGGGACACTGCAGCATCCCCGGAAACAGTCAGGAGCCTGCGGTCGAGGTTCTGTCTTGAACTCACGTGGGACCCAATCGCGTTCTTCCCCCTCTCAGCCCCTTGGTCAGCAGAGGGAGCGGAGAGTCCAACAGCACACTTTCCAGCTTTAAAACTCGATGATGACTGGTACTGTCCCTCAGGAGGGCGGTTTTGGCAACACCTCCACGGTTGTGAGTGTGCACACCCCCTGACTGCTTGGAACCTGTCCCGGAGAAATACGAATGCCAGTGCACGGGATGGGGTGTCCACTGCAACTCCGTGAGTAATCGTGACCTAGACATCCACCGTCACACGACTGCCTGAATGAACCGTGGCATGTTTGACCTTGGGAAGCAGTGCCGTCTGGGAAAAAACTGAGTACGGAGCAGAGTGGAAGTATCACCATATGTTGTTGAGTGAAACAGGCAACATTTGTTAAAAAAAAAATTCAGTGTGGTACAAGCCCATTGCCATGTTCATATATGTTTAATGAAAGACCTGGGAAGAAGGGTCAAGGGGAGGCTTCTTTTCCCTACAAAATGCTTCGCTTTTAAAGAAAAGGGATCTGGAAATATTTTAATCTGCAGAGTGCTTCATGAGATAAGTCTGCACGGCTCCCACCTGAGCAGTCTGAGCTCTTGGACAAGCAAGAGGCCTTCATGACAAGGTTGGCACAGTACTCCCCGAAGTCGGGGTGCCTAGTGCTGTGCGTGTCAGCCGCGCCCGGCACCCCGATGGCGCAGGCTGTTTGGTGGTGGTGGGGAAACAGAGGCCCCACATATGGCTGAACCCTTTGAGCTCCTATAGAATAATTCACGTCCCTATCTTTTGGGATCTCCTACCTACGAGGACACATCACACTGTGTCGTGACTGTGGACAAGCGTCGTGCTACTCAGAATGTGGTCTGTTGAATCTTGCACTAAAAAATGGGGCTTGTATTTTGTGTCTTTGGGATTTTTCAGTTTCTTTTTTTTTTCTGGTAATTCATCTTGATTCTATGTTACAAAAGTATGCATGTGCAACAATTTGAAAAAATGTAAAGACTGGTCCTTCAGATCTCTGAGAAGTGCTGGGCGGCTGGGGAGGAGGGAGTGATTAAAACTGGGGTAGCCCTCCGCATCTGGCGTGGGAATCAGCGCGTCACCGAGTGGATGGCTGTGTGGATGAGCAAGGGTACGACAGAGGCAGGGCAAGGACCAGAACCCAGGCTTCTCACACAGGGCCATGCAAAGTGGGGAGAGCTTAGGGCTTCGAGGCCATGGCCAGACTCCACAGGAGCATCAAAGGTGAAGCTGGGAGACCTGCCCCCGGCCTCCCCACCAAGTCACAGAACTGACCTGACCGACAGAGAAGAAGCACGGGGAAGGCCACACACGGATGAAAAGCAACATTCGCTGCTTGTCGCTGCAGAAATCAGACGTGGGTCGTAGACGAAGATAAACGTTCTCCTTTCCATCCTGAACCCGTAACAGTAAACACAGGCTCCGTGCGAGGAGGTCCTATTTTAAGGACGGCTATTTAAGTGGAGGGTTTTGGACACGTCTCCATGAGGGTGATGAGACTGAGCCGGGGGCAGGGTTCAGCCCTGGGGCAGGGTTCAGGTCTGCCTGGAAGCCCTCCGAGTGTGGGGAAAACCACTTCAGCCTGAGGTTTTCGCCTCTGGACACAGGCACAGTCCCCCATCCAGAGGGCTACCGGGCACACCTTGCTCCATTTTGAAATTTCCATTTCCAGAAACAAATAGATCTTTCTATTGAGAGAGAATGGAAACTAGTAAAATGGCATCTTTAAAAAAACTATTGTTATTGTTTAAGTTGTAAAGTTGTGCAGTGAAAAGCAGTGGGAATAGACCTGCGTCCTCATCCCTTCCTCTCTGAGTGAGCCTTTAAGCCAGACCACTAATCCTCCCTCTTCACTCTAGTCTCCACACCTGCACACGGGATAATCTCAGTACCTGAGGGAATAGTGGAACACCTAGCCCAGGCCTGGCATGGGGTGAGCCTTCCGCCAGCACTAGCCCAGCCCTCTTTCTAATCCCAGACCAGAGGAGTCTTGGGCAAGAACAGGGACCATTTACTCACCACGCGCCGTGGGCCCGAAACAGCATTCAGTGACGTACTTATCATCTGCTGGATTGCTTAACGCAACCCTCTAAGCGAGGTACCCAGTGTCCCCTTCTGGAGACGAGGCTCCGAGAGGGGAGGTCCCCTGTCCCGGCTCGGCCAGCTCAGAGACAGCCAGCCAGCGGGGACCCGGGAACCGAAGCAGGCTCCCCAGCTCCGAGCACAAGGTTCTCCCGCCGTGGGCTCCTGGGAGCGGCTTTCTTCTGCTTTTCCCCAGAGCACACGGCTTCGGGCCGTGACTCTGGCTGGCTCTGCTGTTGTTCTCGAGCCTCTTTCATCATTGGGATAACTTTACATAAACTTGGCATTCCTTTAAATTTTTTTAAAAAATATGTTCGGTTCTTAAATGTCTCCCGAGGGAGAAAAAGGTTTCTACAAACGATTTCGTTTTCTTCTCCTCAATGTTGAACTTAATAAGGCTCAGTTACTGGATCTGCGTTCACAAGTGGGGCTGTTTGCTGGTTTATTTTCATTTTGGACACTCCGCTCTGTAGTGAACAGCACTCTCTCTTTTCCTGAAAAATATCCCATGAGGAATTCTGATCAGATGCTGGGGCTGTGGGGCAGGCTCCCTGCAGGGGATCATGTTTCTAGAAGGCTCCTAGAAGGCTCCTAGAAGGCAACGGGTCTTGCAACCTGACGCTGAACTGACTTTTTACCTGGAGGACTGGCTGTCTCAGGACGGGGGGGAAAGGACACAGCCTGCTTTCTTCTTCCAAACAAAACGATGTATTTCTCAAAGGAAGAAATGCTTTTACACCGAGAATTGAAATTCACTGGACCCCGTGAAAGGCAGCATGGACAGGTGAGGGCTCCGGAATTCAGTGGCTGGGGTCTGCACACCAGCCCTGCCACTTCACCGGTGTGACCCTGAGCAAGTTACTTCTCTGTGGCTCGTGTCCTCATCTGTAAAATGAGGGTGATACCTGTCCCGACGTTTTCGTGAAGATGAAATGGTGTCTGCTAGGACTTTTCTGGGGTTTTCCGGAGCTCTCAGGACGAAAAGTGGGACAGTCCCAGGCAAACCGGGTGAGTCGACCAACATCAGATGCAGGGAGAGCAGGCGTGCGTACTCCCCGGGAGCTGCCCCTGCACGTTTCAGGGCTCCGTGATGTTTGTCTGGCATTTGTCACCGCCTCCAGCAGCCGTCCTTCTCCTCGTGATTGGTTGCCATGGTCTCTTGTTTCCTCATTATTCATACTGCAGGGGCCTTCAATGTGCCTTTTATTCTTCCTAAGCCACTGACAACACACCCCCAAAGTCCCCAACAAACGTCTCTGTCCATTCACGGGACAAGTATTGGAAGAATTTATCACATGCCAGGCAAGCAGCCTTTCAACGAATCCCATAGCCTTCTCCCTTCCTCGTCTTTGAGGCGGCATCTAATCTAAAAGTTAAAATGGGGAAAATTCCTTGTGATGATAAATCAGAGACTGGAGGGATGCCCCTGCAAGCCCCAGGAACGCCGCCGCCCCCCAGGAGCTAGGAGAGAGGCCTGCATCAGCTTCTCCCTCGGCTTCCAGAAGGAACCAGCCCTGCCCACACCTGGAGTTTGGACTTCTGGCTCCGGAACTGTGAGAAAACAAATTCCTGTTGTTAGAAGCCTGCCCATCGGTGGCCGCCCTAGAAAACGAATGTGGTTTTCTACACAACCCAAATCCAGACCTTCCCCGCCTTGTGTCCTGACAAATTCAGAGACTTCTTCCCAGGTGTTCCTGCGAGTTTCTTTCCTCAAGGCTGTCTGTCGCAGAAGGCCAGTCTCTGACCCCCAGGTGAGAGACCCACACCAGCATTTCCCAGACTTGACCTGAGGGTAAGAATCCCCCGGAGAATAGTTAAGATTACAGGTTCCCTGGGCCCTGTTCCAGACCTCCAGACATGGGACCACAGAAGGGGCCCTGGAAGCTGGATTTTTAACACGCACCCAAGATGATTCTTACCCTCAGGCACATTTGGGACACCCTGGCCTGCAAGATAGAATCCAGAGGGGACCAAGCCCCTGGTTCAATGATCTCTGTAAAATGGTGTCGACCTCCCTATCTAAATGTCACCTCCCGAGGGTTTCCGGGGGCTGGGAGTTCATCCCAGCACACACCCTGCCTCGCTCTCCTGTAAGCCCCACCGTCCTCTGTGTGGGGACCAGTGAGTGCTTTGAGAACTACTTCATTCTTGCTATTTTACTCCCTAGATCCCCCTTTCATTTCCTCCTTCCTCTAGGTCTGGATTCAGAGGCCGTCACAGACCTTAAAGTTATTTATAATTCTTCGGAGATGGCTCCTCAGTGAGCCGGGAATGAAACGCAAGCCCCTCCTCGGGGTCTGCACACCTGCGGGACCGGCCTCGCCCGCCTCGCCCGCCTCGCCCTCGGGCTCCTCCCGAGCCCTCCTCCCCCATCTGGAAGCTCCAGACACGGCCTCCCCTTTCATTCTTCAAACACACCAGTCTTGCCCCTGCTGGACCCTCACGCCTGCTCTTCTTCCCCACCCCACCACCTTGTGAGACTTCCACATGGCCTCAGAGCTTTTCCTGTCCTCAGGAGAAAACACTGGCACGTACCCACACTCACTCCGCTTATTCTCGGTCACCGTGCTGATTGATTAAATGACAGTTGCCATCATTTAAACATCGGGAAGTTTCACGTACGAATATCCAGCCTGTCCTAGAGAATTGGAACCTGCCACGGTGAAGCCGCAGAGCCACACCAGCTGGGGGGAGCCCTGTTCTCGGCCTGGGGCTCTCTGCTCTGCCATCCCCTCCCAGCCTCATCACTCCTTTCAGTTACCTGCCCCCGCCACAAAGCAGTCTTGCTGGTGACACTTGCTTATCCTCGGTCTCTCTTAGGCAAAGAGATGGTCTTACCCCCCGAGCAGCCCCAGCATCCAGCCTGTGCCTGGTGCATAGCTGGACCTCACAAAAGGTGCACCGAACAAATGAATACAGGAATGGATGGATGTCCTGCCTCCTCCCTAAGTCTCCCGGGCCATACCGCTCATCCTGCCATTTAATCACTGCCTTCCCTGCAAGACTCATTAACATGCTGTCCCCAGTGCCTACCTCCTTGCTAGAGTTTATGAAAACACAAATCTGACCCTTTCGTTGCCCAGGTTTTAAGATTTTTTTCCCCCCAGCACCAACTGCAGAAAATATAATCTCGTCCCCAAGGCCTCTGACGCCCTTGTCCTCTGGCTCCCACCTTACTTCTCCAGCTCCCCAGCTCCGGAGAGGCCCCCAGCCAGCACACACCCACGCCCCACTCAATGACCCGGGGAAGCACCCTGTTCTTTCCCTGCCCCCACACCCCTGCTGGGAAGCTCCCTCTCCCTGGAATGCCTCCTCCGGGTCTCACGGCACATCCCCATGCCTCTGGCAAACTCCTCCTCATTCCTCTGCCCTTGCTGGAACGGGTCACTTCACCCATGAAACACTCCAGACCTCCCTGGGCTGACTTAGTCATTCTCTCTTTTCGACTCCCACCCCCCTTTCCTTCCCCTGCCCTTGTACTGAGTAATGCCTCAAAATAACAGCTGGTGTCTTCCGAGCACTTGCTGTGTGCCAGGCACTGGGGGAGCTTTATCTCCTTCGATCCTCACACCCCAGCAGCACCCTGCCTGGAAGGCTCTCCCACCACCTGGGCGGGGAGGGGGACAACCAGAAAAACCAGAGGATCACTTTCTTCCCTCCAGCTTTCCTGGTCGCCCCTTTTAAATTTTTCTCTCTCCTTCCACACCTTGCTGCTCCCCCCCAGCCCCTGCTTTATTTTTCTCCAAGGCTCTCGGCAAGAACACACTACAGATTTTAATTAAACAATTAGTGGATTCTGGCTCTCTCACCTGAAACGTCCACTCCAGGAGGACAGGGATTCTGTCCCATCTTCTTTCCTACAGTGACCATCTAGAATAGTGCCTGGAGCATCACAGACTTGCACCAAATATTTGTTAACTCCAAGAAGGTAGAGACTATTACTATCTCCAGGCTACTGCCGTGGAAAGCGGTCTTAGAGAGATTAAGACAGGTGCCTGGAGCTCCACAGCTGGTGGGTGGAAGAGCCAGATGTGATCTCTGGGTGGTCGACTCTAGCACTCTCCTACCCCCCTGAACCCCTTAACAGCTATGCCCCCCACTTCCAGAAGACATCTCTCTGTGGGTCTGACTTCTCAGCTAGAGTTCCTTGGAGGGAAGGAGTCCATCGTATTCATATTTGTGGGGGTTTTATTTTGCCCAATCCTGGCAAGAGCTCAAGGAATGTTTGCTGACATCAGGAATGTCTTCGTTCTCTCTCTCTCTCTCTCTGTTTTTATTACCCTTTATCTCCACGTCAGGCACAGTGTCATATCCACAGTTGGAGTTTATGGAATACGTATCACATTAACGAACACTAGTACAGCAGCAGGTAATAAAAATAACTAGACAGCAATAAGGATAGTAAAACGTAACATTCATGGAGTCCTGACTCTGGGCTAAGTCCATCCTGAGTGCTTGGTGCCATGAATTAAGACAGGAGTTCTCTGAGTATCCTCATTTCACAGACGTGGGAACCAAGGGTCACAGAGTTGCTAAGAACTTGCCCAGATCACCCAGCCAGGACATGGCAGAGGCGGCGCTTGAATGCCGGCATCTGGCCCGCGCTGCGTTCTTGGCGTCTCTCGGCCCTTCTAAAAGATGCCCATTAAAAGGTTGCCCTGTGTGAGAAACAGAGAGGAATGGTTTATTACACCTTTCTGTTTTACTTTGAGGACTTTTTTCCCCAAAGGCTTCCATAGGCAATATTATGTGTTAAATAGTAACCACTAATGTTCACACCGCACTGAAGGTGTGCAGATGGCTTCCCGTCAGGTCCCAGCAACAGAGCGATGAGGCGGGCATCCTCATCCTCTCGGAGAGAGGAGGGACCTGAGGCTCCGCGCGGTGAAGGGTCCAGGCCCCCCAGCCAGCAAGGAGCAGGGCAAGGGCTCCAATGAACACCTACCACTTAAAAAAAAAAAAAAAACCTACAAGCTGAGAGCCTCCGAATACAAAGCTCTTTCATGCTGCTATTTAAACGTAAATAAGATAATCCTCGGGAAAGATTTGCCCGGTTCCTGGCACCTGATAGGACCCTCACAGCGGGTAGTTTTCATCATCATCACCGACACTTCCTAGGAACTGGGATATTTTAGCAGATGATTGCAACTGCAGCCTGTCTGTCGACCCTGAAGGGAAGATCGTCGCCCTTCCCAGTTTTGCCTCTGGTAATGTTGAAATAATGATCCATCTTCATTATCCCCCCCCCCCCCGGGGAACCGAAGGATGCTCAGAGCTGGACGGGACTGGGGAGATGATCTCACTCAGGCGCCTGCATGTACAGATGGAGAAATTGAGTCCCAGAGAGGGGAAAGGTCAGCTCTTTGAGGGCCGGGTTCGTGCATGGCGCCTGGCGCAAAGTGCCTCCCACGAAGATGGGTGATTACCTAGAAGGGCATCTCTCCTCTTAAAGGCCAGTTTCTGGAGCTGTGAGCCCCGCTCCCTGCCCCCACACAAAGTCCTGGAGTATTATAAGCTATTAACCAGAAAACAGACCATGTGACTTAATTCCACCTCTGCTAAAGAGCTTAAAATGCTTTGGTGAGTAGTCTCAGATTCATAAATATACACTTCAACTCTCTCTCAGAGAATTATTAACCAGCTCCATCAAAACCAGAACGTGAGCAATCAAGGAGAAAAAGAGCTGGCGAGAGAAACTTCTTGAAAAATACCTCACCACCATTATGTATGACTTCTTGCTACCTCTCCGCCCCCTTCCCAAGAGTTGGAGGAAGAAGGAAAGAAAAAAGTATCATTGTGCATGCCATGAATCAGTAAAACTAATTGTGGAAAATTACAAACTCACTGGACGAACATCACAGTGTGTTAAGTCAGAGAAGAACTTAAAAGACAGAAAGTCTTGAAGAGGATTAAGCAGAAATGTAACCCTCACTAGCTCCTTTCACAGGGTGGAGATGGGCTGGAGGGATCTGACAGTGTGTGGGTGTGATAATCAGTGGTAGCCCGTTCCCAATGAATGATTTTGTGAACCTATAATTTATAGAGTTTGTGTCATACACTCACCTTAACTTATCACCCTAGTTCACTGAGTATTAATTCTCCTAGGCATGGGACTAGCTTTTCATTCTACAAGCAGGTCTTGATCGGCTTTAGCTGGAGGATTTGGGGGTGGGGAGGGATGATGGAGAGAAGTAAGATTAGGATTCAGTCTTCAAACCAAAGAAACAGGAATACAAACCCTTCCCTGGGCTTTTCTCTGGGCTTCCTGCTTCTCAAGAAAGGCTGAAATTCAGGCCCTGTGAACAGACTTGTGGCTCTAACAGCTCTCAGGATGAAAGGGCTCCCCTCCTCCACAGCACCTTTATCAAATTCAGGCCATTTTCTGCATTCCTTCCTTACACAGCCCAGGCGCACTGTGAAGCAGCAGGCCTGAGAGCAATTTCTGCTTAGGAGATCCAGGAAGCTCTGGCCCGGCCCTCCCTTCTAGAAAGGAAAGTCCAAGTAGAGAGGGATGCCACACCCTGGGGGAGGGGAGAGAGGATGTGACGACACCTCCAGGAATGTGGGGCCCACGCAGGTGTGTTGGCACCCACAAACTTCCTTTTAAAAAGAGCCTGATAAATCAGAACTGATAACAGCAATAAAGCTCAACCACCCAACAGGCGCCCACACAGAACCGAGGCCCTTGCTCCCAGGGCGTGGCCTGGGCAACTGGGGAAAGGAGGGTGACACCTGAGAATGGAGATCCCTAAAGATTGTGACATGTTTTCTAGTCAGCGGTTCTCAAAGTGGGGTCCCTGGGACCTTAGTAGATTCTCAAAAGTCAAAACTTTCCACCGTACTGTGATGTCACTTGCTCTTCTCACCCCCGTCTCACAGGTATACAATGGAGTTTTCGAGAAGGGTCATGACGTGATAGCATCACCCGGATGACTACTGTGCTTGTGTATTCTTGTGTTTAAAACATTTCTCAGTTTTGCCCTGGCTGGGTAGCTCAGTTGGTTAGAGTGTTATCCCTATGCACCAAGGTCACGTGTTCAATCCCCGGTCAGGGCACATACAAGAATCAACTAATGAATGCATGAATAAGTAGGGCAACAGATCTCTCTCTCTAAAGTCAATAAATAAAAAATTTTAAACATTTCTCAGTTTTAATTCTAATACAATGAATATTGAAAGCATAACACATACAAGCCAAATACGTGGGGCCTCCATAATTTTTAAGAGTTATGAAGGGGTCTTGAGACCAAACCATCCCCTGCCCCATCACAGGACCACACTCATTTCCGGCTCAGCTTGAGTCCCAAAGTAGGTACTTTTGAGCAGGAGTGGTGAAGGCAGCTGTATTATTACTCAGTTTGGGATGGTACCCTTTCCCCCTGTACTACCACCCAAAATGGCTAGAAAAACTTTAAATTCCCTCACAGGCATTTGGTGACCTGAACCCCTCTAGCAAAAAAAAAAAAGGATTTCTTACTTTTGAACCCAGGTGGGGTGAAGTTAGCACGGAGAAAACACACTCCCCCAGCACCAGCACCCAGCAAAGACATACCCGAGTACCTGCTGGGAGTCAGGTACCATGCTACGTGCTCAACAATGAACAAAGCTGATGTGGTCCCTGCCTTCCCACAGCTTTCATTCTGGGGCAGAGGTGGATTACTCACAAAAAAACATGGGAAAACTGCAACTGTGAGTCACAGGGGCTGGGAAGGAGGTGTGCAAGGTGTTAGGAGGGAATTTGAGATGAGGGGAGGAAGGCCCTGGGGATGCAGGTGGAAAGGAAGCACCCTAACCAGCTCTTCCTGGGCCGGGGAAACTGCCCCCAGACCGGGGAAACTGCCCCCAGGCCCAGGCCCAGCTCACTGACGACTCAATAGCTCCTTGTAGAGTGCAGCCCCGCGGTGAGCCCTTTTGCAGGTGGGTAGGGGGACTTAGGGGTCTTTTCACCTCCCCAACACGACCAATGACCAATGCTAAACAGCGTCCCTGGGGGAGAGAACTAGGGCATTTGGAGAGAGGGATTCGATCTTTTGTTATCAGGGACACTGCTCCACCACGGGTGATGAACACAATCTGGAGGCTGTCATGGGTGGAAACAACAAATGACCAAGAAATGGATGGAGGACAGGAGAGAAGACTTCAGAAATTAAAAACAAATAAAGAAGAAAGAAGGAAAAAAGGAAAGCCCTGGAGGGCCTGTCTAGGAGAAATCCTGAGGGAGGACAGACTTGCAAGGAGCCGTCCCGGGCCTTGGCCCACTTTCCCTCCGTCTAAGCACCCACTCATCCCTTGGGACCTGACGGATTGCAGAAAGAGTCGCTACGGATAAAACCAAGTCAGAAGAGTCCTAGTAACTAGCAGAAGCGGGAAAACTTGAATTTTGCAACCAGAGTTGCAGACTGACACCTAAAGGATGCAAAGGGGTGGTGGAGGGGCGTTGTTTCAGGCTGCAGCATCCCACAGTGTCAGCGGGAGGGGACGGAGGATCCCATCCGCCCCACAGCGCCTGGGCAACGTGCCCGGCCGCGCGTTCCATCTCCCAGCGGGGTGCCAGCTCCAACCGGGACCAGGGCAACCAGGCGTGCGCCTGCGCGTGTGCAAAAGGCCCACCCACCCCAGCTCGTCTCCAGGTGCGCTCGCGCTTCCGGCCTGCTATCTGGGGGCGGAAACTCCAGAGCTCGTGCATGCGCTTTTTAGCTCTCTTCCTAAGTCCGAGAGGCCCGAGGCTTCAGGTGATCCCGCCCCTCCCTCGCTGCCCGAGGCCAATCGCGCCGCGGTGGGCGGGATTTTCGAGAAGGTGGCCCGCCCACTCTCAGCGCAAGACCGGTACCGATTGGCTGGCGCCGCGGGCGCAGGTGCGCGCTTCCTATTGGGTGTGGACGGAGCGCTTGCCGCCTAGGCTTCCAAGGAGGCTGCAGGTGAACGCGCGCACGCGACGCGGCTCCCGCCTGGGTAGGGTGCGCGCGCGCGCGAGCTCGCGGGAGAAGCTGCCGAGCGCGAGGCTGCAGCTCCTGTCGCCGGTGCTCCGCCCCCTCCTCCTCCTCCTTCGCGGGTGCCGCGGAGGCCCGGAGGGAGGGAGTCGCGTCCCCGCCCGCCGCGCGGCCAGTCGGACCCTCGGTCTTGCCGCGTAAGGAGCCAGCCGAGCAGAGCTCTGCGCGGAGACCCGAGCCGCAGCCGTCCCTTTGCAGGTGCCTGTGAGGAGGCTCCCGGGCCGCAGCCACGTCCAGAGCCCTCTGGCCTCGCACTCTCTCCCCGCGCTCCCGGGGGGCGGCCCGGCTGGAAGAGGCCGCCGCGGGGCCCGGCCTCAGCATGAACCGAAGCCACCGACACGGGGCGGGCAGCGGCTGCCTGGGCACCATGGAGGTGAAGAGCAAGGTGCGCGGGGCCCTGCCTGGGCGGAGCGGCCGACCTGATGGGAACGCGGGGGCCTGGGGAAGGCCAGGAGCTAGCCGGGGACGGCCTGGGGAGCTGCCCCGGCGTCCGGGGCAGTGGGGGGCGCGGTAGTGGGATTTGGAGGGCAGAGATGGTGGAAAATAAACTTGCTGAGGAGGGGAGGAGGGTAAGGCCTGTGTCTGCTCCTGGCCCAGGTAGGTAGAAGACCATTGGAGCACTTTATGTCGTTCCTTACGTCTCATTCGTGTTCGAGGATGGGAGTAAGGGCCGGGGGACACCCAAGCCACTTGGGCGCAGAGTGGTTTCAAAAACGTTTGGGGGAATTCCACCTCCCGGCCTATGAGTAAAAGGTATTGGGAACGCCCGTGGTCACAAAATGTTACCCCTTCAGTGGTTCAGAGTTGCATCGGGAGGTGAGGAGAGAGCCGACTGAGCTAAAGGGCCCTTTGAAAGTTAGCCCTTGCTTCTTGCTAGGGATTTTTCTGTCCCTAACTTTGGTATGCATTGAATCCGTAAAATTAACACTATCACCTTTCGTTTGAGTAGCACTTTACAGTTTGAGTCTGGATGCTCTTTTCATTCCAGCATGCTACTTTTCTTATGAAGTGTTTTCATTCTCGACCAGCGGTATGCCAATCTGCTGATAATTGCTTAGGTATCCACTGAATTCCTAAACTGCCAGGCTCCCTGAGCAGGGTAGTCTATAGGGATTAGTTAGGGAATGCGTTCCAAAGGAGGGTTTGAGCTGGAATTTGAAGGTGATCCACAGTCACGGGAACATTTGGAGCAAGCATTTCAGGCATTGAAGAGCTGAAAGGAGCTTAGGTTGTCTAGTGTAAGTCTTCAAGAAGACGGGGGCTTAGAAAGGTTATGACTTCTCCAAGCTCTGCTTTTATGACAAAATCTGAGAGCCTTTTCACAGAGTAACTTCTAGGCTTTATAGGATACAAAAGAGAGGACACTGGCTGGGCCCGGAGGACATGTCACATAGAGCCAGGAAGACCAAAACACACAGAAGAGTAGGAGAAAGTAAAAGCATACCAACTTTAAAAATTGTGAAACGTAGTCGAATCTAAGACTACTTAGAATGCAAGTGAAGTAGGGTAAGAAAAGCTTCTGGAGCCTGTGGGTAGAATGGCTTTTATTACCAGAGTTGATAAACAACGTTCTGTAAGTTTGAGTGGCTTTTATTATCCAGAGTTGATAAACAACGTCCTGTAAGTTATTGTAATGAGATCATCACATCAAGCACATCTACATTCATTTTTAAAAATCATTTCACAGTGTTAACTGCAACCTAACTCATGTGTGAGGACAGGCACTAGTTTCAGAAACCCTTCTGTTTAATAAGAATAGCAGTTTAAGGTGTACACCCTTCCCTGTGTCCCCCCGGAACTGCTATAGCAAATCAAAGAAGGGACATGCTTAAAATAAAGGTTAAGATAATTCAAGATACAGAGAGCTTTCCTTCTAGCAGTGTAGTGGTGGTAGTGGTTGGTGCCCAAAGGTTGAATCTTCTAGTGGCATTTCTGTTACAAATCTAGTTTGGTTTTTTGGGAGTTGAGGTAAAGAAAAGAAAAACACGGCATGGCATGATCTTAAAATTCAGTTTGTTGTCCTAATCTTGGTAACAAGTCTTTAATTTTTTTTAATCATAGGGAGAAAATGAGTAGGAACCCTAGGTACACTGATAAATACAACCAAACAGTAATTAATCTCTCCGACTAGGAACCCTTAAGCACTCGGGGACTGGAATTTCAGGCTTTCTTCCCTTCTGTCAACTGATTGGTGAATCTGCCCCATACTTCTGTCTAACCTATATTATATATTTGACCCGCCATACTGCACTTTTAGTGAACCCTGTCTCTTAAATAGAATCAAGGCATTCTGAGAACCTGCAGGGAATGAAGCGTCATCCCGCTGTTACTGTAGCTGCTGATAAATAGGCACAGTGTAGGCACTATTTCTCGTGTGTCTGTGTTTCAAGTAGATATGGTTGATACATTTTTTAAAGGAGTAAATAAAACACTTGTCAGCTTTACCATTTAAAAATATTGGGATGGATGTCTGAAACAATGTTTCCTTTTTCACTGCTTTCGTGGTGGCGTGGCAGCTTTTTACAGAAGTCATCACTAAGAGGTTAGGTTGTAGCCACAACCAGGTGATACGCAAATCCACACTTCAGAAGCAAAAATCCCTTTTTCTTCTGCAGAGAAACAATGTCAACTTTATTGTCTTTGCTCACAGAAGGGGAAAATGCTACAAATAGGAGTAATGGATAATGCAAATATAAATCTAGTTAAATTGTGATACCAGCTACCATGTGACTTCTTTGGTCACCGATTTATCTTCCTTTTTCGCCAGCGTTGGGAAAGTCCTTAATCAATGATCAAGGTGGTGCCCTTTCATAACCTTGGAACAGCCTTTGAGCTGTACATTTTCTAGTTATTATTCATGGACAAACAGTATGTTAAAATTAAGTTTGCATTTGTAGAATGTACCACAGGCCGTAGAAGGCTGTTGATTCACATTCTGGGTGATCAGGACAGACCAGACCATGCTAAACAAGCTGGAAATGGTTTATGTAGAGAAACGTTGTCGCTTGGTCTCAATTTTATCTCTATCTGAGTATTTTTTCCTTATGTAGTAACAAGTTCTCTTAGTCCTATTGTTTTGATGCAAGAAGCATAACAATTTCTCTTTTTTCCCTGCTAACATTTGCAAAAGGGCACATCTACTGTGAAGCCATACAGTTTTCCATTGTTTTTATCATAACATTTAAGCAAGAGGGAAAAAATGTTAGGCGAAGAATTTTCATCCAAACACTTGAGCAAAAACATTGCAGCCCTAAAACGTTCAGTTATTAGATGTCACTCCCATTTCTGTGTCAGGGGAAGTGATAAACCCTGGGATGAATTCAGAAAGCACTAGGAACCCTATGTTGTGATATCAGAATTTTAAAAAAATGAAGGGGAAACTATGACTTTTGATAACATCATAAGACTAACTCTGATATGAAGGGTGTTCCGAGTTTTTATTTACTTTGAAATGAGAAGGTGTGACTAAACTTTTTGAGAGGCCTGGGTGAGTCACCTTCTTTTATTGACAAGTGTTCGTGTTTATGATTCAGGAATGTGTTTTGGAAACTTTTAATTGTTTATTAGAGGTAAGAGGTGGTTTTAGTGAGTTTTAATGTAAAACTAGTAAGTAGCGTAGGTATAAGCTCTTACTTCATAGAGTGAGAGAGGTAACTCCAGAGACCCATAGGGTCCTGGGAGCATGAATCCACACACTTGTAACCTCAGATTATTCTGTACGGGACCTTTTCTGCATGATGCTTATGGCTGTATCAGTGGTACATTAACACTTCTTACTAATAATAGCTGCTTAAAGAAAAAAAGTTAAGTGTCGAGCACATCCGGCAAATTTTTGTTTAAAATTTTTTTTAATCATCTTCAGGACTTAACTG
The DNA here is from genome assembly GCA_028533065.1 of Trachops cirrhosus. Lineage (NCBI taxonomy): Eukaryota > Metazoa > Chordata > Mammalia > Chiroptera > Phyllostomidae > Trachops > Trachops cirrhosus. Next base: position 85,437,573 of record CM052547.1, read on the forward strand.
AGCTTTAATATCTGGTCTCCGCAGTGATTCCCAAGAGGGTGATTCTAGTTATGTGGCTGGTACTCTTTTTGAGGAAGGCTGATCAGCGTTTCATAGGTTCCCACATTTGGGGAAATGCTGTGCCAGTCCCCTAGTAAGTCCTATAGATGCTGTTTCCGTGGACTAGAAGTCCGTCAGTCCTCAGTGCTGAGTAAGGACCACTTGACCCACCCGGCATCTGGAGCACAGGTGTGATTCTAGAGCAGGGAAGTGGACCTGAGACTGAAGTGTGAAGGTAACCGTCGGGCCTGGTGGAGGCCTCGTGCGCTCCTCCTTGGTGTGATTCCTAATACCTCTCTGATGTAACTCTTCTCTCTGTCCACTAATTGGCGAGCTCTCGCTCATTCGGTCTCCAGGGTCTACACTGTGCTAAGCACACAAACACTTCCCGTGTTAATTGGATAGTTGTAGGACATGTATTTGATGTATTAATAAAGCCGTTTATGGCATTGACACAGGGAAGATGCTTATCTCTAGACCTATTTCTTATGCACCGTACCTCCATTTGTGTCATGCTTGAAATGCCAAGAAGCTCATAGCCCTTTTTGTACATTACATGTTTTGCTGTTAATTCTTGCCACTTCCTGTGAAATCGCAATTTCTTTTTGTGGGGAGGAAACTGAGATGCTTCTTATGAACCGTCAAAAGAAAGGCTTGGGCACATCTTTTCCCCCGTGGCCTGAGTGAGGAGAGGTCAGGATCTGGGATGCAGACGGGGTTTGAGATGAGGCACTGTTCAGGACAGTCCCCAGCAAGGCCTGGGTACCCCGGGGATGGAGTTGAACCTGCATCTGTTTCTTGAAGGCAGTGCCTTCCAGAGACACAGGAGCAGGAAGGCTCATTCCTGTGCCTTGTGCTGTTTTGTCTCCACGTAATGAGGTTCCTGACAGTAGTCCTTGTCACCGGAACGATCTTCATTATTCAGGGAGTGAATACACCTGATAATTTTTTTCTATGGCATGCATTTCAAAATTGAGTCCTGTTCCTTTTTCAATTAATACGAGTTTATTGTGTTTACAGTTCGGAGCTGAATTTCGTCGTTTTTCACTGGAAAGATCAAAACCGGGGAAATTTGAGGAGTTCTATGGATTGCTGCAGCACGTTCATAAGATCCCCAACGTCGACGTTTTGGTAGGCTACGCCGACATCCACGGAGACTTGCTGCCTATAAATAACGACGATAATTACCACAAAGCTGTTTCAACGGCCAATCCACTGCTTAGGATTTTTATACAAAAAAAGGGTAAGCGCCAGTGTTTGCAATGATTGTTTTAGAAGCAGAAGTAGTTTGTTTTTCATCATCAGTAAGATGCACAGACTTTGCCACAAAGTTAATGACAGACGTTTTGTGGGCATCTTATCATAGTAAGTAACAAGTGGGTTTAAAACATTTTTGGTATTGTTGGTTTGATAATTATCTTTACACTTCCCTAAGCGTACCCAGAAAATTTGTAGTTTTAATTGCTTTAATTATAATCCTCTTTGATTTTTTTAAAAATGGAAGTTAGGAATTTATCGCATCTTCACTTCATCGAGTGAAATTGTGTCCATTCAGAAAGGTGTGGTAGAAAGAGGGTGACCCTGGAGTCCAGAGAAACATCCTGGTTTCTGGTGGCCGCCACCTTCCAGGTGCTGTCTCTGCCACTGAACACGCACCTGTCCAGTGCAGCTTGTCCTTCCTGGGTCTCAGTGCCTCCTTCTGCAGAATAGACGTATTATCTCACAGATTTGCTGGGAAGATTAGAGGAGCTCCGCGCGCTGCCCTGGCTTGTGGCGGGCAGGCGTCCGGTGGATGTTTCCTTTCCCGTGTAGGATATTCTTCATAACATTATTGGATTGTCTGGGAAAGTGGGTAGCAGTTCATTCTTTTGGAGGAATGTAAACATTCACATTAGTCTTGCAAAATGAACATTTGAAATAACCACTCCATGTGGCAAGCATTTTTTAATGGTTTTCGAGTCCTAAATTATTATTTTTTTTTAACTTTGGGCTTCCTTCATGGGTGTGTCTGTCCTCCTACAGGTGGGCGGGCAGGCGGGTGGGGCGTGTGCCGACTGCTCCTCTGCCTTTGGGTAAACGAAGAGGCTGGTTCAGAAAGCCAGCGGGACAGCAGCAGGGCCTGCATCGGTGGGGTGATTAAAGCCTGGCGGGTGTTTGTAAACCAACTCTGGAAGCTTGAGAATGGGTAGGGATTACCCTTGAAGATGAAACTTTCTTTCCAATCCGTTGATAGGCATTGAACCACTCCCTGGGCTTTGAAATTCCACCGATTATGTATCTTAGCTTTTCTGGGTTTGGAGGAACTGAAGTCCACCAACACAGTAAACTGCCAAGGGTAATCTGTGTCTGAGTCACTTGATTATTTACAAAATACTAATAAACTCAACAATTTTCCTTAAGATCGCCCCCTCCCCCCATGGATTTTTTCAGGGGTGTGGTATGATTAGAGGATTATGTCAGGAGATTAATCTGGCTGTTGGGATGAATGGCAGTGAGCTGCAGAATACGGAAGAGGAATTGCCTTAGAAAGAAAATGCGTTTGGTTTTAGGGCAGAAAAAGTGGATCTGGCTGTTGAGTTTCCGCCGCGGTGATGTAGGACATTAGAAATAGTAAGTGGAGACCAAGGAGAGACCCTTAGAACACTGTGCACGGCCTGCTGGAGGAGACGGAGCGGCCGTCGGGGAGAGAAGGACCGAACGCCGGAGCGGGATTTGTCATTTTGAGCAGAGTAATTTAAGTAACTGTTGAATAGCAGGCCTTTCTTGCTAGCAGTTGTCATTTTCATTAAAAACTTAGTTGCTTTTTGGAATGTGTGTTCAAATGTAGAATGGCTATTTTTAAACGACTGCCACCTGACAGTTATCCCTCCCTTAGAAAGATTATGAGAGTTGAGTTATACCACCAGGTATTTTTGTTACTGGAATTGTAACACTTGATCACAGGGTTAATTAATCGTAACGTCTTTTAAGGGCAGTTTTCTTCTGCTATTTCCTTTTTAAATGTTTCTACGTCAACAAAACTTGTATGTCGTAGAGGTAAACATCCAATACAATTAATAGTCCTTAGAGTTTGGCTTAGAAATAGTCCACTCAACAGAATTTTTTTGAAATATAAATTTAAGCCCTGTCTGGTGTGGCTCAGTGGATTGGGTGTAGGCCTGCGCAACAAAGAGTCTCTAGTTCGATTCCCAGTTAGGGCACGTGCCTGGGTTGCAGGCCAGGTCCCCAGTTGGGAGGGGGCACAGGAGAGGCAACCACACATTGATGCTTCTCTCCCTCTCTTTCGTCCTCCCTTCCCCTCCCTCTCAAAAAAAATAAAATATAAATATAATACAAAATGTGAATTAAGCAAAACATTAACAGTAAGTTGGTCCACTCATTCCTGCTTAAAACCCTGTGCTGGCTTTTCCTTGCACCCAGAATAAACTCCTTCCTGACGTGGCCTTCGAAAGCTCCTTGTCCCGTCCTTCAGGCCTGGTCGCCGTCCCTGCTTTTGCACTTGCCTTTTCTTCTGAGAAAGCTTTGCCTCTGGCCCTTTCCACCTTCAGATCTTAGCCCAGAGAACTCGGAGGGGTCCCTTCTGACCGCCCTGGCTCAAAGCCGCACCCCCCACCTTTAGCAGATGAACTGCTCTCTGAAGACCTGGAATTCAGAGTTTCTTTGAAGAGCTCTCGATTGAATGCATAAGCTACTTAATATCCTGGACTTGAAGATAGCGCTGAAAAGGTTTATATTTTATAGTAGTTTGTTAGAAGAAAATCCCCATACTCTGTTTCTAGGGCTGTTATCATGGAGGCAAAAACAAAACAAAAAACCTGATATCTGGAAAGTTATTTTCACAGAGAGGATTCCCAGGTCTTTTGCCAGCCCCCACCCCCACTGGAGTTTAGGGTATCCTTATTTATTTGAGAGAGAGGAAGAGAAGGTACAGAGGAGAGTTTTCCCTCTCTCGTTTAGATTACTATTGTGTGGCCAACAGTATTAGAGAATAGCCAGAGGTTGTACCTGTAAAGAATACTCTGGTTATTCCTGTAGGTTTGGAAAACAGCCAGGGAAATGGGTATTTTTGAAAAGCTTCCGAGCCGGTCACGGTGAGCAGCCAAGTCTGGGGTCCGCTGACATGTGCAGATCCCTCGCCAGAGCCGATCACGTGTGCACGCCAGGCGGGAGGGGACCGCTCTTGAACAATGTTCGGCAGATGCGTTTACATCCTGGGTTCAGTCGAAGGGGCTCGCTGGAGACACTGCCTCACATGTGGCCTCGCTCAGGACCTGCGTTGTGGTCTGCACACCTGTCCCTGGCTGGCTCCCGAGTGACCTCTGAGAACCTCACATCATTTTGTGGATGTGTCTTAGGGTTCAGTTATAACGAATCAGGATTTAATTTGGAAATGGTCTCAGGGACAAATGTTTTAATAGTAAATTGTAAAAAACAGTTTAATAGAAGACACGGCCTCAGAGATTAAAAGTTGAATAGAAAGGAACTGGGGAGTCACATCTCAGAAGATGACGCCAGTTCTCGAGACAGGAACCGGGAGCCGCTTTGACCCATCCCTGTCTTTCGGCCACCGAGACTGCAGTAATCATTTTTCAGGTGTATTTCCCTATCTCTACTGGCCGTGCTCCAGGCCAGGTCCCACCCTAAATCGCCAGCAGCACCCTCCTGCCTTCCCTCAGGTCCCTTCCTTCTCCGCCTTGCGGCCAGAGGGAGCTTTAGAGAAAACCCAGATCCCTTGGATTTTTTCCTCAGTGCTCTCAGGCTGAAGTCAGTAATCCTTAGCGCTGCCTGGGAGGCCCCGTTGGTCTGCGGGGAGTGGCGGGTGGGGGTGGGGGCCTGGCTGCCTCCCACTTGGCTCAGGACTCCTGCCTCCCCCTCCCGCCTGCCCTTTAACCTCTCCGCAGTCACAGCCACATAATGAGGTTTCTGTCAACAAACCCACCTGCATATGTGGTGATCTCATTAGCATAATGGAGCTGAAAAATTCCTGTCACCCGGTGAGGGTGAGGTAGCTGCATAAGGTCGCAGTGCGTTGCTCCCTCACGTGCTGGTGGTGCTGATGCTGGTGTGAGCACGCTGGGCGGCCAGTCCTGGGACAGCCGGGCACGTGCAGCTGTGTCCAGTGCTCACGCCCTGATTGCGGGGATGGATGACTGTGTTCCGGTTTGCGTGTGTGTGTTGCGCTGCGCTGTACTTTTTGCATCCTCACTTTATAGATTATTTTCTGTTTATTAAGAAAAAGTTTGCTGTGAACACTGTGCCCTGTTAATGCCGGCAGCGTTATTTTCTCCTGTGCTCGATTTAATCTCCTGAAGTTTCGTGCTGTGACCTGCTGTACAGGCAGCCAGGGAACAGTCGGCCAGGCCGTGTAGCCCAGGTGTGCAGCAGGTCACACCATCTAGGCTCGTGCAAGTCACTCTACGAGGCGCCCACCACAAGAGGATCGCCTAAGGATGGATGCTTTTCGCATCCCTGCTGCTAGGCAGCGGGTGGCTGCTCATTGGACCTTTGTCTGCCCCTCCTGTTCTCCTCTTCATTCATCGTCTTCCCGCCCTTCTACCTGATTTGCTGCTCTTCTCTCCAGTCTCCGCGTGATGCTCGCTGACCTGGAGAAGCCTTGCCTTCCTCCGAGAATCAGGCTAGGTGCCCTTTTACATATTCGCCCGCGCAGTGGACATCCCGGCTCTTTGGGACACTTTAGTCATTTGGAGTTGTTAATTGCCATTTCGACTGTAAGCACCACGAGAGCAGGCGCCTTGTCTGTTTCGTTCATTGGATCTGCCGCACAGAGCACAGTGCTCGGCCACAGACAAGGTGCTTCTTAAACATTTGGTAATAGATTTTTCTTCTTAGGAAGCAAGCTTTGAATATTGCTTTATTTTTAATTCTCACCTGAGGACGTGTTTTTATTACTTTTAGTGAGAGAGAGAGAGAGACAGAGAGAAACAACAGTGTGACAGAGAGACATCAATTGTTTGCCTTCTCATGTGCGCCCTAACTAGGGATTGAACCGCGGCCTGGGTATGTGCCCTGATGGAGACTTGAACCCACGACCTTTTGGTCTATGGGATGATGCTCCAACCAACTGAGCCACACCAGCCAGGGCTGAATATTCTTTAAGTGGTGTTTAATCCTTGTGAAATTCCCAGATCTATTTCATTTAACCATTTTGGATTAGAACAAGGGTTGGCAAACTAAGGCTTGCTGGCTGTTTTGTAAATAAAGTTTTCTTGGAACACGGCCATGTTCCTTCCTTAATGGACTGCCTGTGGCTGCTTTTACAACAGAAACTGTGTGGCCTGCGATACCTAAAATATTTACTGTATAAACTCTTCAACCCCTGGATCAGGACAGTTTCAGAAACTATTTTATTTTACCCTGTCTTCCTACTAAAACTTCAGATGGGTCGTCATCTTGAACTTTCTTGATGGCCGCACCATGAACTGTTCCTGTTTTGTTACGATGCGGGGATGCTGATGGGTTTGCATACTGCTTTTTTTTACTTTTCCAGACTTGCTTTTTGAACGGGGCTTTTCAGAATTAATGTTTAAAGAGTGGGGGCTGCCAAAGGAGGGCCTGTAAGTAAAGCACAGGAGCGTTTCGTGTGGGAAGAAGTGTGACTCCCGCTTTGGCCGGTCAGGGGCCTCGCAGGCGGGATGGTAGGCTCCAGATAAGTGGGGTGTCGCTGCCCAGGCCCGCACCCTGCGCTGTTGCGTAAGCCTGGTTCGTGCCGGTAGAAGGTTGCTATGCACCAGGTTTCCAAACTTCCTGTCACGTGCTGAGCTCGGGCTCTGGCAGACATGCTCAGGTAGAAAGTGAACTCCTGTTCCATGTGGACATTCACCTTTACACTTTAAACTAACACCCTGCACCCTGGCTTCCTGCCCAAATATTTTTTCCCAGTGCCTGGAAACTGATTAGCTAGGTGGGAGAACAAAGGTGCCTTTGTACGGGGGCATATTGCTTTTGAGACTTTAGCAGCGAGCATTCAAACAGAGACTGGGTTCAATGCCAAATTATGCAGATTTGGGTCTTTTCTGGTCAAGTTTCCCATGAATAGGTATGTAGGCAGCCTAATTTTGTTCTGTTTGTATGGCCTGGAGTGTTCCTTATATTTATTATGTGGGCTTTTTAACTTGATTGTTTTAAAACGAAAATATATAATTTTGAAAGAGAACATTTAAAAGATGTTGTTAGATTTTTGGCCAACTTTTGCTAAAAAGATTCTTGTGGCAATGGATTTATTTCCAAAGCCAAATTATAAATAAATTTTTGCCTCTGTAAAAACACAATATAAATACTTTATCTATAAATGAGACAAAATTACCCCTGGGAGGGAAAAATGCCAAAAAAAAACCCCAACCATCAAGTATCCCTAGTCTTGTACATTTCTCTGAAACTAACTTCTTTAAAAAGATTTTATTTATTTCTTTGTAGATAGAGGGGAAGGGAGGGAGACAGGGAGGGAGAGAAACATTAATGTGTGGTTGCCTGTCATGTGCCCCCCACTGAGGACCTGGCCCGCAACCCAGGCACGTGCCCTGACTGGGAATCAAACCGGCGACCCTTTGGTTCACAGGCTGGCGCTCAGTCCACCGAGCCACACCAGCCAGGGCTGAAACTAGCTTTTGAAGAAGGTTCAAGTAGTGTGAGAAAAAGAACACTGCAGTCCTCCGTGCTCTGACACAGTCGGCACTGAACACTCACTCTGCGAGTGTGCTTGGCATCGCGGCCTCGAAAGGAAGCCTGGGTCCAGCCTTGTCTCTGTAACTTGTCCTGTCCCCTGCGTGCCTGTGTTTGTGACGATGGCAGCAGTTCTCAGTGAAGGAGGGGTGAGCGGCACGGGGAGAATACAGACGGCAGCCCCGGACGGTGGTGATGTTCCTCTCTCTGCAGCAGGGGCTCGACACCTGGGTTTTGAACTAGTTCGGGGTCGTGGTGAGGGGGCTTTTCTTTCTTTTATTTTATCCCCTTTCTAGTCTTTTTTGAAGTGTGATTTCACCTCTTGTGCCTGCTGTTAATTTCATTTCCTTGTCTACCTCTCATTCTCGGATGAGGAAGATGGTCTCCCTTCAGCCGTGTGGTTCGAGGGTATCTGGTGTCGGTGCCCCGGTTCCCTTAGTTTACGTCAGAGATTGTAAGTTGTTGGCTTGAAGAATAAATTCAACCCCCAGAGGTTATTTAGCTCAGTAGGTTTTTGTGGTTGTTTAACTGGTGTCAGCATTGAAAAATGGGAAGATTTTTACCTAAAAAACATGAGTCTGGCAAATTCCTACAGTACAGGAAGAAAAACTGCCTGGACTGAAGAGCAGCTGTGTCATTAAATGGAGCAAAATATATTTTAAGTAACTTGTTTAAGAATGTTACCAGTCCTTCCCAGAATTTCATTTGCCATATTTAATGTTGTTTGATTGTTATTCAGCTTTATCAAATTTATAAATTGCTTGCACATTGTAATTTTATGACATATGCTCAAGAGGGCCACCTAGTGGTTTTTTCTGATATAGCAAGTCATTTGCACTACATTTTGATCCGCTTAGGATAAGCTAATGTTTAACTAGGGTGTTTTTGTACCAAATACGTTTAAGTCATTCTCTCTGTACAGATTCAACTGTAAATAAATGGGTGTTTTCACAGCATTTCTATAATTATTTTATTTTATTTTTAAACAGAAGAAGCAGACTACAGTGCCTTTGGTACAGACACATTAACAAAGAAGAAGAATGTTTTAACCAATGTATTGCGGCCTGACAACCACAGAAAAAAGCCACATATAGTGATTAGCATGCCCCAAGACTTCAGACCTGTGTCTTCTATCATAGACGTGGATATTCTCCCAGAAACGCATCGCAGGGTCCGCCTTTACAAGTACGGCACCGAGAAGCCCCTCGGCTTCTACATCCGGGACGGCTCCAGCGTCAGGGTCACGCCGCACGGCTTAGAGAAGGTCCCGGGGATCTTCATATCCAGGCTCGTGCCGGGGGGTCTGGCTCAGAGCACAGGACTGCTGGCTGTTAATGACGAAGTGTTGGAAGTGAACGGCATAGAAGTTTCGGGGAAGAGTCTGGACCAAGTAACAGACATGATGATCGCAAACAGCCGCAACCTCATCATAACGGTGAGACCCGCCAACCAGAGGAACAATGTTGTCAGGAACAGTCGGACCTCCGGCAGCTCCGGCCAGTCTACGGATAACAGCCTCCCCGGCTACCCACCGCAGGCCGAACCGAGCTTCGAGCCGGAGGACGAAGACAGCGACGAAGACGACCTCGTCATCGAGGACAACGGGGCGCCGCAGCAGATCCCCAAAGCCGTTCCCAACGCGGAGAGCCTGGAATCGCTGACGCAGGTGGAGCTCAGTTTGGAGTCTGCGCAGAACGGCTTTATTCCTTCGGGCGAAGTGAGCTTAGCGCCCGTAGCCAGCGGCACCAACACTGAGTTTGAAACGCGCGTTCCAGATCAGAAACTCTTAGAAGAAGACGGGACGATCATAACGCTATGAAACCACCGATCGAATGTTTTCTGAGTGAGGACGCCGTCGGGACGTGTAGATTTGGCTCGTGTAATGCATACATACCTCTGAACCAGTGACCTGGAATAGGCATGAGAAACAAGAATATTGCAAGCTTCAAATGTTATTAAAATAGTAGGTTGATAATTGCTAATATAAACTTGGGAGGGTCAGAGGTGAATTTAAGTCTGAATCAAAGGGGCCTTTGCTGATGCAATTGTGTGCTTTTGCTATTTTGTCTGCAGAGAACTGGATGTGTGAGCACATTCTCAGAAGGTGTGGGAGGACTAGATCATTTCTGTGTGAAGTGGTTGCGTATTTAACCTGCTGTGCAGAGCCCAATTAATTTTTCCTTTATATATATATATATATATATTTTAATTCTAATGTGAAAAAAAGTCTGATTCTATCTTTTGGTACCTTGGGGACCTCAGCTCCTATGTTCTCTGTATTTTATTTTGATTTTTTAATGTTGTTCCTCTGTTGTGAATTGTAACGAGTAATTTTTTTCATGTGCTTTTTTCCCCCCTAATTTCTAAGAAATCAAATCAGTTGATCATTTTTAGGAGTTGCTTTCTATGTTAAGGCATGGAAACGGTGTTCCTGAATTAAGAAACGCTTAACCGTTGTTCAGGTCCACGCTTGTCCATCCTGTGGTGTAGCGTTCGTACTCACAAACTCACTCCAAATGGGTGTAACTCTGTGTTGGGAACGGCAGTTCCGTCGACGCTGGGCGCGTGGGAGACTCTCCCTTGACCTCAGCCTCCTCTTGACCTCTTCTCCTCCGCATTCCCGGTCTCACTGGAAACCATCCCTTCGGTGGTTTGTGTGTGTGTTGTTGGTGTGCTTTCTATGCTCTTTAATGTATACGAGTAGTGCGGATCATTTTGAATTAAAAAAATGCACCCAGATGAAGAGATTTTTACACACACACAGGACAAACTCGTGCACTTTTTATATGAACAGTTTGGGTTTTCCTTCATGGGATTTCTAGGAACACTGCCTACACTTTATGAAAATTATGTAGTATCACCTTTGACAGGTAGAGTTTATCACTATTAATTTTATGAGGATATTTATTACTTTCCAATGCATCCACGTAGAACGAGTTAAGAGTAAGGCTGCTAGCTTTGGTCCCTCGCCTGGTTTTACCGAGCGGCGTGCACAGACACCGCAGTGTGCTTGTACATAGAAACTAGGAATAGTGTGGAGCGCATACGTCCCCTTATGTGCTTACGGATATTACTCTCAGTTATTTATTGATTAATTTTATGGTAGGGCTCGTATGGATACCTTATAACACTCGCGTGCTATTAAAACAATGAAGAATCCAAGGACTCCGTTTTGAAGGTTATTTTCTCTCTATGGTCAAGATGTATGAAGAAGTAAAGTCATGAATGATTAAGTGGAGATCACTAGACTCAGAATACGTAAACGTATTTTGTTCACATTACCACTGAACACATTGTCACTGAACCACTAACGATTCAACAGTGTGTATGTACCGCAATGGACTTTCCCTTGAACTCACCCAAGTTCTTCCACCACGAACCACCGCTGTTTTTGAGTGGCATTCTAGCTTGAGCATTCTGTGAGCTTTATGAGTTTGACTCTTGAATGGCAAAGCAATGATAATAATGTGTAAGGTTAAATTCATTGATAAGCAGTGCCAGGGGTTCGGCGTTTTAAGTAAAAACACTTTCACACACTACCTCTCTCTGTCTCTCTCTTTTTTTTTTTTCAACAAAGTTGTAACATCAGAACTTTTCTTGTGGGGGAAAACACTTCAGGGCTTGACTTTTTGTACAAATTTTAACTGTAAAATACAGACTCGTCCTGTGTGTGGTATTCATGACAATGGGGGTCGAAAGCTGCTAGTGTGTTTTGTTTTAATCGTCAGTGGTGTTTTAAACTAGATCTCACGTACTGGTAAAATAATTGATTACTAGACGTATTGTAAAACCAATAGACCTTGGTTATACAATGAAATGTCGTTTCATTGATAGTCTGAATCAATTATTTCAAGTGCATCATCATTAACAAAAATATCAGTGGATTCAGCACAAAATTTTCTAGTACTGAATGTCAAGCTTAACTGTGAATTTTGTTCTGTACCTTTAAGTAAATTTATGATAATGTTCTCATGTGCTATCAACAAAATGTATGTACTTTTTGTGAACTATGAATTTTCTAATTAAATTTTACATACGACAACATGATTTTTACATGGATGATACTTTGTTTAAACTATCAAATGTCAGTATTTTACTACAATTTTATTATAAAATGTACATTATCATTAACTGAACTTTGATTTAAAAAATCAAATTAGCTTTAGTTGTATATTATTTTTTACAAATAAAGATAGACTTGTATAAAGGCTACTTTCTTGTTTGCAAATATATGAAAAGTCACCCAATGATTATTTACTGAGCACCCATCATATAAGTTATAGCAAGGTCCTGACACTCTTAACTTTTAATTTTTAAATGACAAACATCAAATTGTATGTGTCTTCACTACGATTATGTATGCATGTGTAGACTGGAAGATAGCATTGAAAATGCAGTTAATTTTGATAAAGTGAAAAATGGTGCATGCTCATCCATCCAGAGTTACCATTTGGGTTAAGATTATTCTAAACAAGAAAAAAGTGTTTGTAAGGTGACAGTTTATCTCCCAAAACTCAAATTCACTTAGTTTTACTTTTTATTGCCACCCTGTATGGATTGAATTCAGTTTATACTGAAAAATGCAAAAGGCCTGAGATAAAACAGACCATTTCTAACCCCAAATTGGTCCCCCTGTCATTGGCGTAGTGGATCTCTGCACTGACCCCTCTGCTAACTGGCGTGAAGGACAGCAATCCCGATCCCTTCCCCCAGTGAAAAACATGTTGGAAGTCCTCTGAGCAAAAACTCAACCTCCTGTTTATAGGCCTCCTCACATCACGGACTGGTGCCCGTCGTGCTGCATCTCACACTCGGTGTTCCTCTCGGTGTCAGGGTCCATGGCGTTGTACTAAAACATGCATTTCACCCCCAAGTGTCACCCCGAGGCTGCATCTTAAATCCCTACTGCGTTCCAAGTTTCCAATCTGGGCAGAAGTAAAATTTGACTTTGAAGTCACAGAAATTTACGAGGAAAGAAAGGCTAGCCCCTCTGGTTGTGTACCCACCTTAAGGTGCTCGAATGCCTGGTTAGCAACAGGCGATTGTCGGCCCTGCCTTTCCCGTCTATCGATGGGTGGGGAGGGATGGTTTAATTGCAGGTAGGGCACGTTGGCAGGTGAGCTCTCCTGAACAGGTTTGGGAGGGCCTTCCTTACCAGACGCTGGGTTTTGACTTGACTTTTGATAGCATGTCACTTTGGTGGCTGTCCTGGGTAAGCCCCAAGTTGTGCCCTAGCTGTAGTAAGGTCACAGATACACTGTTTCGGTCCCAGATGGCATGGAGGTCTGGCTGTTGGGAGGTAAACAGAAAGGAAATTAATCTGTTAGGTTTCCTTGTTTAAAGTCCTTACTCAGCAGTCTAGCAAGTCCTTCCCTAAAAACAAGACTTAGATAATATTTTCAAAGCTACTATGTTTATCCTAGTTACTTTGCAACATTTAATGTGCATTTTATCAATGAATACTAAAATTCGGTGGAGTTCATGTTTTCTTTACAAGCTATGTCTAGGCATTCTCTCATTTTAAATAACTCTCTTCTGGAAATGGTATTTACCCCCAAACCATTGCTCTCCACATCATACAAAACCACTGTTTTCTCGTCTGTTATAATTATCTTCTTCATTCTAATCCTAAGGGGTGGCTAACAAAATTACTTAATACATTTAGTATTTAGTATTAGTAAAGAAAACTCAAAAAATTTTTAATCATACAAATATGTAAATTCATTCTTTTAAAAAAAAAAGGGTAAAGTCCTTTTTTGACCACTAATACATGCTGTACTTTGTCATAAAAAGGAATTAAATTGGCTTAAAATAAGAGTGACTATGACTTAGCATCGAAGTGGGCGCACTTTTGAGAGAGTGGGCGTGCTCTCGGGCCGTCCCGCTAAGTGGCCATGGGGACCGCCCTGTTGAAGAGGCTGTAGTACAATGGCTTTCGATTGTTGTTTTTGAAACCGTGACCCTCAGAAGTGCACTGACCACTGTGACCTCACACACAGGTGCATGTATGTGTGGGCACGTGTGTATATACACACACGTAGAATCAAAAGTTACACGACGCAAATATTACAGGGAAAATGATTTGATTTCCTAGTCCATTTTTTAAAAATGTTTAAAAATAAACACCCAAACCATTTTCAGATGCACTATTTGAAGAACACATTTGAAGCACTTTGCTTTCCACTTGATAGACTTGCCGTGGAAAAATACTAGTGTTTTCCTTTTTTCCTGAGGTGGGGAAAACGCTATTGCTTGCTTTCTTTTTTTATTTTATTTTGAAATAATCAAACCTAGAAAAGAGCTTCATGAAAAGTACCGTTTGCACCCTCCACCCAGGTCATACCCCCGTTTGCTTTATGTAGTCTTTCCCGAAACCCCTGAGAATCGGTTGCAAAGGTCATAGCCCCCGAACCCCAACAGGCAACCATATGCTTGCATTTCCTAAGGACAAGGACATCCTCTTCATACGTTTGCTTACACAGCTACAGTCCTGCCGTCAAATTTAAAACATTAACATATATAAACTATACTAGACTCTACCACTTGTCCCCATGATACCCTTTAGAGGAATGTTTCCCTTCATCCAGGATCCAGCCTGGAGTCACGTATCACATTTGGGTGTCACATCCCTTGGGTCTCCTTTAATCTTGAATAATTCTTCAGTGTGTCCTTTTTTATCTCTTTTTTAAAGATTTTAAAAATTGATTTTTAGGGGTGGAGGGGGAAAGAGAGGGAGAGAAACATCGACTGGTTGCCTCTCGCATGCCCCCAACTGGGGACCTGCCTGCAACCCAGGCATGTGCCCTGACTGGGAATTGAACCGGCGACCTTTTGGTTCAAAGGTCGATGCTCAACCCACTGAGCCACACCAGCCAGGGCCTCAGTTTTTCTTAGTCTTTCATAATATTGACGTTTTTGAAAAGTAAAGACAAATTGTTTTGTAGGCTGCCCATTAATTTGGGTTTGTTTCCTCATTATTAGATCCAAGTTCTGTTTTGGGCCAGAATAGTACGTATATGATGTTACGTCCTCATCATCACTTTATTTCTATATGGTTGACGTTAAGCACTTTCTGAAGGGGAAAAACTGTCTTGTATTCTTGTGCGTTGGCCATCATTCTAATTATTCTGATGCCAACAAACACCAAAATTTGTTCTGCATCTTCAACTGTTTTCTAACTGGAGAAAGAACAGGGAAGATGAAATGGCACACGTATTCTATCAGCGTCGCTTGCTTCACTGCCTTTCTGGACCCAGTGATGCTCGCTCCGGCGCCGAAGGAAAACACCCAGAGGAGCCTCCTCGTGCCCAGGGGCACGTGCTAGGTGCTGACGGGAGCTTCTGCCTTGGGGTTCTTGGGAGCACAGGCAAACGCAGCTCCAGCGGCACCGGTAGGAAGGACGCGCAGGCTCGCGGGGCGGAGGAGTCGGCCGGGACTGTGCCGCAGACGCGTGCTGCTGGCTGCCCGGTGGGACGCCCTGTATCTGCTCCGCCCAACAGTACAGTCGTTGTCACGAGGCTGCTGCACGAGGCTGCTGCGTGTTCCAGACGTGGCCAAGGCCACACGAGGCCGGCGGCTACCCTATTTTACAGTGCCGGCTCCCCATTTTTTGCTTTGCTTTTCTCCGTTTGCTCTTTTCTCAGGCCAATTACCCTCTTGTGGCGGTAAACATGGCCTCCAGCAACTCAGTGTACATTCCGTCTTTTTTTTTTAATGACTTTTTTAAAAGATTTTATTTATTTCGTTTTAGAGAGAGGGTAAGGGAAAGAGAGGGAGAGATACATCAATGTGTGGTTGCCTCTCACATGTTCTCCACTGGGGACCTGGCCTGCAACCCAGGCATGTGCCCTGACTGGGAATTGAACCGGCAACCCTTTGGTTCGCAAGCCCATGCCCAATCCACTGAGCTAAGCCAGCCAGGACCTGTCATCTTTTTAAAGACCTTAGTCATTTATTTTTAGAGACCAGAGGGAGGGAAAGAAACATCAATGCGTGAAAGAAGCATCACACAACCCGGGAATCAAACCAACAACCTTTCGATTGGCAGCCCACGTTCAGCCCGCTGAGCCACACCAGCCAGGCTGTGCCGCTCTGACAGCTCGCCCAGGAGGGAGCCCCCACGGCCACACCGATCACAACCAAAGCCTCACAGCCGGCTCCCTCTGGCCCTGTCTGGGCCGTGGGCCTGAATCGGGACTGGGTCAGCAAGGGGCGGCTCCCCAAAGGCCAATCAGGGACGCAGGGCACTGTCACCACCCAGAAAGGAAGGACGCCCCCCAGAGGTCCGTGCGATGGTTAGCACCTGCAGCTTTGTTTCCCAAGTATTTGGGCATCCATTTTTCAGGAAGGAGGGAGTTAAAGCACAAAGTCCGATGGGAAAAAAAGAAGAAAACAGCAGTCCTCTATCAAAGGAAAATGGCAAAGGTGGCAATGTTCTGAATTTGAGGAAAAAGTTTAAATTTCATCATAATAACACTTGGACCTGTGTTTCTGGGTATTGTTATTGATTTTGATTTTATTTAACTAGATCTGATACAAGTCTAATATATAAAGAATATATAAATCCGCCCTGGCTGGTGTAGCTCAGTGGATTGAGCATGGGCTTATGAACCAAAGGGTAGCTGGTTCAATTCCCAGTCAGGGCACATGCCTGGGTTGTGAGCCAGGTCTCCAGTAGGGGGCGCATGAGAGGCAAACACACACTGATGTTTATCTCCCTCTCTATCTCCTTCTCTTCCCCTCTCTCTCTGAAAATAAATATAATCTTTTAAAATAAAATATATGTATATAAATGCAATAGAAACTTCAATCTGAAATGGCAGAAAGTTCAAATGTTATTACTTTTGAATCACAGAGATGAGGGTCATAGGTCTTAGAGTAATGAGTGAATTCAAGTTTTCTGAGGGGCCAGAGCGGGCAGGGTAGCGGGGGCTGGTAACTCAGGGTCTCCCCGTCGTCCTCTGCCCCTCTCTCTGTACCGCACCCCATTGCTGCCATCGGGGATGTGCAGGCCCAGTGCTGTGAGCTCTCCCCCCTTTTCAGGAAATGTCAGATACCCAGAACTGCACGTGGAACAACCTGGTTCTTTAAAAAAATGTTTAAACTTCATTTTCGATTGTAGTTGGCACACAGTATTACGTGAGTTTCAGGTGTCCACCACCGTGATGCGACATTTGTATACCTTATGAAGTGATCACCGCGATAACTCTAGGAGCCTCATCCGTCACTGCACTGGTCACTGCTGCCTCTGCCCCGTGCTGCTCCTCACACCCCCACGACTTAGTCTGTCCCTGGAAGTGTGCGCTTCTTCATCCCCTTCCCCTTTTCTGTCTGAGCCCTTCCCTGCCCCTCCAGAGAACAATACAGTTTGTTCTCTGTATTGATGAGTTTGTTTCTGTTTCGTTCTGCTAATTCATTTTTTTTAGATTCCACATATAAGGGAAATCATACAGTATTTGCCTTTTTCTTACTTCACTTACTGTAATGTTCTCTAGGTTTATCCATGTTGTCGCAAATAGCAAGATTTCATTCTTTTTTATGGCTGCATACTAGTCCGTTGTATGTGTGTACCACCTCTTTATCCACCATCTATCAATTGACACCTAGGTTGCTTGCAGATCGTGGCTGTCATAAATAAGGCTGCAGTGAACCTCGGGGTGCTTATATCTTTCACATTATTTTTATTTTCTTTGGATATATACCCAGGGGTGGAATTGCTAGCTCATAGAATATGGCGGTTCTGTTTTTAATTTTTTGAGGACTCGCCATACTGCTTTCCACGCTGGCTGCACTAATTTACAATCCCACCAACAGTGCACGGGGGTCTCCCTTTCTCCACATCCTCCATAACCCGTTTGTGACTTTTCATTTATAGCCATTCTGATAGGTGAAGCGATTTCTCACTGTGGTTTTGATTTGCACCTCCCTGGTGATTAGTGGTATTAAACATCTTTTCGTATGTCTGTTGGCCATCTGTGTGTTTTCTTTGGGAGCTTGTCTGTTGAGGTCCTCCGTCCACTTTTTAATTGGACTCTTTGGTTTTTTGATGTTGAGTTTTATGAGTTCTTTGTATATTTTGTATATTAAACCCTATTGCATGTGTCATTGACAAATGTTTTTTCCCATTCAGTTGCCTTGTCTTGATGGTGTCCTCTGCTGTGCAAAAGCTTTTCAGTTCGACATAATCTCATTTGTTTATTTTTGCTTTTGTTGCCTTCGCCCAGGGAGCTAGAGCCAAAAAAATTGTTAAGACCAATGTCAAAAAGTTTGCTGCCCATGTTTTCTTTCAGGAGTTTTATGATTTCAGGTCTTACATTTACATCTTTAATTCATTTTGAGTTTATTTTTGTATATGGTGTAAGAAAGTGGCCCCGTTTCATTTTTTGCATGTATCTGTCCAGTTTTTCCAACACCATTTATTGACTGTCTTTTCCTCCTTGTATAGTCTTACCCTAGATTAATTAACCACATAGGCCTGGGTGAACCATCCCGATTTTTGAAGATTTCATTTATTTATTTATTTTTAAGATTTTTTTTATTTTATTCCTAGAGAGAGGAGGAGGGAGGGAGAAACAAAGGGAGAGAAACATCAATGTGTGGTTGCCTCTCACGCGCCCCCTATTGGGGACCTGGCCCACAAACCAGGCATGCGCCCTGACTGGGAATTGAACCGGCGACTGTTTGGTTTACAGGCCAGTGCTCAGTCCACTGAGCCACACCAGCCAGGGCCCATCCTGATTTTTAAAACAACTCATGAGACAGACCAAACAGACCCGCTGGCCGCAGCTGGCCTGCAGGCTGCCAGTTGGCCACCTGAGGTTTCAGAAGCGTGGGGACCACAGACTGTCAGTGGCTCGAGTTCCCCCGCTGTGAAACCCGCCCCTCAAAGGTGGCTGTGAAGGTTGCACAGGTAATGTGTACAAAGGGGGGAGGGGGCCCGAGGACTAATAAGTGCGCAGTGAATGTGAGCTGTTCTGTCCATTTTCCCAGGAGACGACCGAGACCCAAAGGGACTGTCCAAGGCAGTCTCCTAACCCCGCGTGACTCCGAAGCGTTGTCCCCAGATCGTAGCACCTGGGTTCGTGTTGGAGATGCAGATGCTCAGGCCCCACCTCCATCCCACTGAACAGAATCCCGGCTGATGGGGTGGGCGGGGTGCATTTTAATGAGATTCCCCATGCCCACGGAAGTCTGGGAGGTACTCAAACCCAGCTCGCTGTTCTGTGTCCCTCTTCACTCTCAGCAGAACTGCTTCGATAAGCACGGCTTATCCTTTCTTCTAGAACTCGTGAAGACGTATGAAAGCCTTCATGTCGTCACCTGGCGTATTGTCAGCTCTCTCGGCCACGGTGAGCTTCATTCTTCAGCCCCCTGCGCAGAGGGTCCCACTTCCTAATTCGGTAGACTCTGACATCGCAATGGCACTTCGGTTGCAACACCAGCACCCGCCCCCGCCCCCACCAAATCATTATAGGTGTGCAGACAGCAAGGCTCTAAAAACTCCAGGCTGGACTTTTGTGCCGGCTTATCTGCAAAAAAAAAAAAAAAA
>CM052547.1:85457339-85543167 GCA_028533065.1 Trachops cirrhosus
GGTGAGGGAGCCTTCAGGTATGGGGGGCGGTACCAGGCCTGCCCAGAAACGTCTGGTGTCGCCTCCCTGGAGCAGAATGATGTGACCTGGGAAGCCAAAGAAAGAGGTTCATGGTCTAGGTGAAGGTTCTTTCTAGATGCCTGGTAATTAAAACAACGAACACAGAAAAAAATCCCAGATATCTTATAAGTCATGCAAGTTGTACATACTGAAGGGGGAAAAGGTTCAAACCGATTTTTTTAGTTTAGATTTTTATTTATTTTTAGAGAGAGGGGAAGGGAAACAGAAAGAGAGGGAGAGAAACATCAATGTGTGGTTGCCTCTCATGTGGCCCCCACTGGGAACCTGGCCTGCAACCCAGGCATGTGCCCTGACTGGGAATCGAACCAGCGACCCCTTGGTTCGCAGCCCAGGCTCAATCCACTGAGCCACACCAGCCAGGGCTCAAACCAATTTTTACACAGGCGATGAAAGCAGGGTTACAAACGAGCAGACCCTTTCCCACTCATGTTTGGGTTGGCACATGGAGCGTTAAAAAAATTATTTATTTTGAATTTGTGCCACTGTTTAAAAATTGGGACATGTACCATAAAATGAGAATTTCTGGTCTCCTGGAAAATGGGAGGCGCTGGCACCCCCGGGCCTGTTTCCTGATGGCGGCTAGCGGCACCTTGAAATCACCGCGAGCCCCAGCGGCCCGCTCCTCACCCTTGCGTCCTGATGGCTTGAGTTTGGGGCCCTTCAAAAAACATAAAGCTTCCACGTCTCCCTGACAGACCCTCCAGTCCCCACTCTCCGGGGAAAAGGGAACGCTATGAACAGGGTTTCCGAAGAAACGACAGGATTCCCAGTGAAAATTTGGTTTGCTGATAAACAACGAATAGCGCTCTAGTGCGAGTGTATCTCCTAACTACTCACAGGTCAGTACGCATCACAGGCCTCCATCTGCTGACCACACGCGTGTCTCGGTGCTGCTACAGGGTTAGGCTTGCATCCTCATCGTCTGCAACTCATGCTTCCTCTCTGGGGTGTTTCTTTCTTTTTAAAGATTTTATTTATTTACTTTAGAGAGTGGGAGGGAGGGAGAAAGAGAGGGGGAGAAACATCAATGTGTGGTTGCCTCTCATGCGCCTCCCCCACCAGGAACCTGTCCCACAACCCAGGCATGTGCCCCGACTGGGAATCAAACTGGCGACCCTTAGGTTCACAGGCCAACACTCAGTTCACTGAGCCATACCAGCCTGGGCTAAAATTTTACTTACTGATTTGAGAGAGAGAGGGAGGAAGGGAGAGAATGACAGAGAAATATCGATTTGTTGTTCCACTTATTTATGAACCCATTGGTTGCTTCTTGTATTCGCCCTGACTGGGGATTGAACCCGCAACCTTGGTGAATCAGAATGATGCTCTAATCTAACCAACTGAACTGCCCGGCCAGGGCTCTCTGGGTGTTTCTCAGAAGGCCTTTCTCGGGGTTTATAAGAGCCGACTTGGAGGCTGTGGACTCAAACATCCGTGGGAATCCTGGCCCCACCACGGGCTGGCTGGGCAACCTTCGGCAGACTGCCTCACCTCTCTGAGCCTCGGTTTGCCCATCTGCACAATGGGGATGATAAGGGTCGCGCTGTTATTTCCTGTTGGTGTTTCTTTCCCTCCCTCCCTCCCTTCCTTCCTTCCCTCCTTTCTTTCTTTTTTTTGCCACTACACCCCATCATTAAAATGTCTATAATGAAAAAGAAGGAAAATACAAAGTGTTGAAAAGTCTAATACATTGCTCACAAGAGTCTAAACTGGTACAACCTCTTTGGAAAATTGATTGTACTACTAGGATCCAGCAATTCAAACTCCAGGTATATACATCAAAACGTGTGTATCCACCAGAAGACATACTTGAGAATATTTATAGTAATACTATTCACACTGACCCCAAAGAGGAGAAAATCCAAATGTATCAAAAGTGGAACAGATAAAAAAATGTGGGGTATTCAGTGACAATGAATAAGCAACCATATACAACCCAGTGGGAGAATCTCACAAATACAATTTTGAGCAAAATACATGAGGTGTAACTGTGATCTTATATAATATGAAGTTCAAAAACAAGCAACAGTGACTCATGGGATAGAATTTGTGGTCACCTGTTGGTGTTTCCAGCATGTCTTCGGAAAGCCGCACAGAGGGGCTGGTCACGGGCTTTAACGGGTCCCCAGGTGTCAAGGTCGCTGCCCGCTTATCGCCCTTTCAAAGCGAGGCGGTGAGAGGCTTTGAAAAGGGAAGGGAGGTCTGGAGGGAACTGGGCAGATATTCTAAGATTTGGTTGCTTTTTTTATTTTTTTAATTGAAGGGCGTTTGTCTCCCTGGAAACCACTTGCTAATCTCCGGGATATGGTCTCCTTTCAGGCGAAGGAGGTGGAGGAGACCATCGAGGGGCTGCTCC
Source organism: Trachops cirrhosus (assembly GCA_028533065.1). NCBI lineage: Eukaryota > Metazoa > Chordata > Mammalia > Chiroptera > Phyllostomidae > Trachops > Trachops cirrhosus. Next base: position 85,459,777 of record CM052547.1, read on the forward strand.
TGAGGCTGGAGGAGTTCTGCGCTTTGACGGACATGGTGAGCGTCTGCGGGAGGTGTGGGTCGAGACCCAGGCCCGACGCCTGCCCTTCCTGGGGGTTCTCTGGGGAAGCCTCTGGGGCGGGGATTTAGCGACCCGGAGGAGAGGGCCAGCGGCGCGCGCAAAGCCACCCGCACACCCGTCTCCCACTCTCTCCCACTCCCAACCCAAGGCGTCCTCAGGCAGCCATGTTGGCCACATCCTTCCCCCCAGATGGTTTCCTTCCAGGGAGGAGCCAGGCGCGGGCCACCAGGTGGCACTCTCGGACACCGATGCGGGAGCCGTTCGGCGGGGATGCTGGGACTATATTTAACTTTCCTCCGCTCTGCGCGGTCGGCTAGGCAAATATGGAGCCGGCCAGGAAGTGGCTCCAGGCCTCTGAGGCCCAGGAGGAGCCTGCTGCCCAGGGCGCAGCCCGTGGCGGGTGGGCGTCGGGTTCTTCCCTGATTCCTTTTGCTCTCTGCACTTGAGCCTCCTACCCTGTTCTTTTTTTGATTTTTGGTTATTTGGGTCTTTTTGGATCCAGTCCCCTTGGCTGGGTGGGGCAGAACACCGACGTGGTAGCTCAGGCCCAGGAGAAAAGCTCTCCCCTCCACGTTTTGTAGAAATCTCCTCTAGATCCTGGTGTCCCCAGGACTGCTGCCCGCAGGTGGGAGGCCCCAAGCAGCAACGGCAGAATCTTCTGGAAGTTCCCAAGCTTATTAAAGGCAAACCAGCACCCAGAGACGGAGGCTTCTGCCAGGAAGCTCAGAGGCTGGAGTTCTGTGCTCCCTGCCTGTCTCTGGAGCTGGGGAAGCCCGCTGGGCCCGGTTGGGCAGATTTGCACCCCCGAGAAGCCAGGTCTGTGGGAGCCCAAGGCAGTGACAGTGACAGCAGACCTGACGCTGACTCAGCATCTGCTTTGTGCCTGGCACCCGTGTCATCTCACGTCCCCTAGAAGCAGCCCAGCGTGACGGGCAGCGTGCCGTCCCCTTCATTCAGCAGGCCCGCCTGGAGCCAGGCCGGGGACACAGCAGCGAGCAGACAGCAGTGTTCCCATAAGGACCTGTGTGCTCTTCTCCTGAGAGCCGATGTCTTAGTTCAGGCAGGGGTTCAGCAGGGGGCTGGGCAATGCAGAGGTTTTGAAAAGAGACAGAGGGTCTTGGAGGAACTGGGCATGCAATCCTAAGACTTAGTTTGCTTTAAAAAAAAAAAAGAGCAGCGGTATTAATTCTGTCTGGGAAATTGGAAAGGCTTCGCCAAACAGGCGGTGACTAATTTGGAGGCTTGAAGGAGCAACAGAAAGAATTCGGCCACTGGGGGGAGCGGGCGTCGGCGGAAGGACTGGCCTGTGGGTACAGTGTGCATGGACAGGGAGGGGGCGAATTTGGAAGATGGCGTGGGCGTGGACTGGTGACCCAGAGACATTTTTGTTGTCTCTGGGCCCATCCCCCTCCTGTGAAAGGAGGCCCACTGACCATTCCGGAGGACAGTTGTGGGTGGGAGTCAGCTTGGACAGGTGGACAGGGACCCAGGCCACACTTGCCTTGAAAACCGCCCAGGCTCCTTGTGCTGGGAAGTCAGTGTTGGGTCGCCGGGCGGCCCGAGACCACAGGCTACCTGGGGGGGCTCCTCTCCAAACTCAGAGCCTGGAGACACACTATGCAGAGATTTTCAAAGGAGGTCACACAGGTGACCCGCAGGCCCCACCCTGCCTGCAGAAATATCAGATGTTTCTGGGGGGAAAAAAGAAAAGGAATTCGCTGCTGACATTTATGGAATGTCATGCAAAAAATCTGGATTTCTGGCTTTTCTTAGAAAAACAAAGGTTGGCTGCCCCTCCCACCTGGCCAGCATCAGCTGGGGCTGCACAGTGGCTGTCCCTGCGACAGCTGGCCGCTGTCCCCACTGCCCCCCGTGGGAGCCTCCCCGACTCTACAGCCCCCTGCTAGGTACGTCCGTCAGTTGCTGGTGTGTTTTGAGGTCAAGGACGTTTCTCTGCCTGGGCCCTACTGAAAGCGAGCAAATGAAACCTGAGCAAGCGGGCCCCATGTTCCAAGAAATGGAAGAGAGTGCACTTTCCGTGGACGTGAAAATGATTTCAGTGTGCTTATGTGCAAACAAGCGTGTCTGCGTTGATAGGATGTACCCAGCGTGCACTTCTGTGGCCCCTGGAGGCGTTTGGAGTTTGTACACCTTCCCCCATCGATGCTCTGGGCTGATGCAGTTCAGGTGAGGGGTCCTCTGGGCCCCCGCAGCCGATACCTGGTGTGTCTGCATCCCGGTGTCGCGAACTCTGTGGCCCTGGGAGAGGTGTCCAGCTCTCGGCCCTGGCTCGGACCCCATTTCTCTCTTGATCTAAGCTAGGGGTGAGTGGGGGCTTCTGGGGGCAGCTGACGTCATCCCGTGGACCACTGTCTGGATCCCCGCCTTGGCGTTTGGAGACACTGATCAAGTTAGAAGCCTGAGAGATGCCAGGCTCCCTGCCACCGGGTCCGGAGAGCAGCCGAGCCATCTCTGATAAAAATCAGGCTATTCACAGTGGGAGGCCGGCTTCCCGTCTGATGCATTGACTCCTCTGCTGGCCTGTCCTCGGTCACTCGCTGAGACTGGAATTTGCCACCCTGTGCCTGTGACCTGTTTTGACCTTAGACACAGTGCCAGTTGCTGCCACTTCACGCTCTGAGTCTTCCCACGGTGGGGCCTGGGGCACAGCGCGTCGCCTCTCTGGACCTTTATTTCCTCCTCTGTAATATCGAGACAATAGTTCTGACGATCCATTGCTACATTGAACTATCCTGGAACTCAGTGGTGCAGAGCAACAACCCGTTTAGGGTGTGGGTCTGAGCCCCGTGGCACCTGCCGGGCTGGGGATGCCCACGGTGGCGCCTTCCCTCACTTGTCAGATGTCGGGGCTGGGAGGGTGGCGTAGCTGGGGGCTGGGTGGCCCACCCGTTCTCTGTCAGCTCTCCATGCGGCTCGCTTGGGCGGCCTCACGGTGTGGCGGCCTGGACCCCAGAGCGGGCACTCCAACCGACAGGAGGCAGAAGATGCTAGTCTCTGGCGGCTTGTGTATGGAAATGGACACAGTGTCACTTCTGGGGTTTTTTTGGGGGGAGTCAAAGCAGTCACACACCTCACCCCTATCCAAGGGGAGAGGACATAGGCCTGCCCGCCCCGCCCCTTTCCTGGAAGGAATGTCAAGAATTAGTGCACACCTTCAACCCTCTATGAGTGGTATCCGTGTCCAAAGGGTTACCGCGAGGAATGCTAGAGGCGGATGTACACTCTCCACCCACCAGAGTGGCCAGAGTGAAAAGGACGGACAACAGCAAGTGCGGACAAGGATGCGGACTCGTGGGAACTCCGGTCCATTTGCTGGTGGAAATGCACACAAGCACAGCCCCTCTGGGAAGTAGTTCGGGGGTTTCTTATAAAGTCAAGCATACACTTACCCTGTATCCCAGCAGTTGTCATCCTAGATAATCACCTAAGAGAAACGAAGACAAGTGTCCACAAAGACTTGAACACAAGGGTTCCTAGCAGCTTGGTCCATGGCACCCCTCACCGGAAACAGCCCAAATGTCCCTCGGCATAGGAGTGGGGGAGTTGATGGTCATTGACTCACACACAACCACGGGAAGGGGTGAATTGCTGTGCACGGCAGTGTGGTGACTCTCACACGCGATGCTGAGCGAAGGAAGCCACACACAAGACTCCATTCTGTGAGGTTCCTTTAATGTGAAGTTCAGAAACAGGCAAAACTGCCCTGGCCGGGTGGCTCAGTTGATTGGAGCATCATCCCGTACACCAAAAGGTTGCAAGTTCAATCCCCGGTCAGGGCACGTAGGACAGGCAACTGATCAATGTTCCTCTCTCTCTCTTCCTTCCTCTCCCTCTAAAATCAATAACCATATCCTCGGGTGAGGATTTAAAAAATAAAAGGCAAAGCTAACTAATGGTGACGGAAGTCAGAAAGTGGTGAGCGCTGGGAGGGTGCCGTGCCTGGGGAGCGGCCTGATGGAGCCTTCTGGGGTGACGGCGTGGGGTGTGGTGACGGCGTGGCGTATGCGCTGCCGCAGGTGGAGGTCACACAGACGTACACACACATGCAGACCGATCGAGCTGTCCAGTCGGGTCACATCCCCGGGGGATGTGATTTGCACTCAGTTAAAAATAATTGCTTAGCACGCTGCCTGCTATGTGCTGAGTGACCCCCACACAGTAGCTACCGAGGTTATCGCCGCCCCTGTCGGAGCCCCAGAGGGCGGTGACACCGCCGAGGTTATATAGAGACTGGGGTTGGGACAGCCTTCCGGCTCAGCGCCCTCAGGGCTGTGGGCAGCCCGTCCAGGCCCCCTGAAACCGCGGCGGCCTCGGGCCCACCTCCTGGCAGGGCAGCAGACTCTTCCTCTGCTCACATAAATGGAGAAAATTTCCTGTTGGCCGCAGCCCAGCAGTTGCATTTGGCGTTGGTGTGTGTTCCTGGGTCAAGTGCATTTGGCTTTCCTTCCTGGGGGCCCTGAATCATCCTGGACAGCCGTCTCTGCTCTGTGATAACCCCACCTCCGCTGCCCAGACTTCGGGGCTCTGGGGGCCAGCTGTGGGGGAGGGGGAGAACAGGCTGGGGAAGGAAGGCGAGGGCCTGCCAGGCCCCCAGCCCAACCAACCTGGCTGGGGGTGTCCTGGCAGGGGCTCGAAAACCTTTGAGTTCTCTCTGACACCTCTTCACTCTTCTCAGCAACGTGCAAAACACGCTAACTCAGACGCCTGTGACGTGACGATGTGTAGTGGGCTGGGCATGGAAAAGACACCTGGCCTATGAAAAGAGATCATGTGGGTCTCTATCCTTTGACTCCCCTATAGGAAGAAGAGTGCTCAGTGTGCCCGTGGACACCATGTTGGGGAGACACTAGGGAGTGGTGGGGACTGTAGTTAACCGAAGGGGCAGCTGTCGCCCAGCTCTAGCTGCTGTTGCCATGTGGAACTTGGCCTCAGTGTGGCCTGGTCTTCCTCAGCCAGAAGTCTGGGTTTCCAAGGGAAAAGTCTTAATTTTACCTCCTGGCACCTAACCTGGTTGTGCTTTTCTTTTCGTTATTTGCTTTTTTGAGACATGATGTGGGCTGGCTGTACGTGGACACCACAGGGGTAGAACATGTCGGTGGGTCCCCTGTGTTGGGGGTGGCTGCAGACCAACCTGGATTGGAGTCTCCCATCGCCCACTTTGTAGCGTAGTGGCCTCGGGCCAGCTCCTTGAGCTTCCCCTTTGTCTCAGTTTCATCCCCTAGAAAATAATGTTGAAGATCAAACAGTTCCTTTTCACAAGGTCTGTCTCCCTTGAAGATTACCCTCTACTTTCCCCCAAGGACGCAGCTGCCCCCAGGGCAGGTGTGGAGAGTTCCCTAATACCTCCAGCTCCCTGGAGAAGTATCCTCAGGGCGGGGCCTTGGGCGTGGCCACAGACCCCTGTCCTCTGGTTCCTAGGCTTTCAGAGGAGGCAGGGGGTGCTCCGGGACTCCCCGCTCTACAGCGGTCCCCTCTCTCCCGTACGTTGCCACAGCCAGTTCCTCCTGATTCTCACATGCGCCCCCAATATGTTTCTTTACAAAGTAATGAAAAGAACAGATTGCATTCGATCCACTGTGTTCTGACCTTGCCGTGAGCTATCTTCTCTGGGCTTCTGTCTACAGATATGGCCTTGGGGAAAGAAGGGCGTATCTAGGACTTTTCCCATCACGGCCTGCAGGAGCCAGGCTGCCTGCGGACCTGAGCGCTGGGGATGAGACAGGCATCAGGGAGGGGCAACGACTGCCAGAGCTGATGTCCCACCTCAGGGGAGCAGCCTTCCCTGGGGGGACGTAGGCCCCGTGTGACTGATGCTGCTGATTCTTAAGAGAGCCTGTACATCCAAACTTAACCACTTGAGCAGTTTTGAGTCACATGTATGTGCTTTATTGCGGAATAGTTTTAGATTTACAGAGAAGTTGCAGAGGTGATACACAGAGTTTTCCCCCTTTGTTAGCATCTCACATCACCACGTACCTTTGTTGAAACAAAAAAAAACCAACACTCGTCCTGCCCTGACCAGTGTGGCTCAATGGATTGTGCATCGTCCTGCAAAGTGAAAGGTCGCTGGTTCGATTCCCGGTCAGGGCACACGCCTGGGTTGCAGGTTCTGTCCCTGGTCAGGGTGTGTACGAGAGGCAACCGATGGACGTTTCTCTCTCACATCAATGCTTCTCTCCCTCTCTCCCTCCCCTCTGTCTAGAAATAAATAAATAAAATATTTAAAAAAAAAAAACCCATTTAGTGGTCTGTTGCTATTCACAAAACTCCACACTTGATTTCGATTTCACCAGTTTCCCCTGGTGTCCCACTCCCGTTCCAGGCTGTCCTGATGGTGGTGGGGACAGAATTTCAGGAGAACCCCAGAAATCTCTTGTACTTAGGCAGAAGGAAGAGGAAACACAGGTACGGTTTCTAAAAACATTTTTAAAATTAAAATTTTGCCCTGAGTCATCCCCTTGTGTTACTTACCTGTTGCCGTGTAACAAATTCTCCCACACTTAGGGACTTCAGCAGCTCTTTTCGGTTTGACAGTGTCTGAGGGTCAGGAGCCTGGGTGCCGCCTCACTGGGTGCTGTGGTTCAGAGTCTCCCAGGCTGCGGTCGAGGCGTCGGCCAAGGCCACGGTCCGCTCAGGGCTCCCAAGGGGCAGGACTGCGCCGGGCGAAGTCAGTGGTTCCGGATTCAGTTCCTCCCTGGCGGTTGGCTGGAGCCCCCAGTTGCTAGCCACGTGGGCCTCTTCATCAAAGCGAGTGACCGAGAGGGCAAGCGAGAAAGAAGAGGGAGGGAGAGAGACCGTGCACGAACAAGCTGGCAACAGAGAGAGACCGCCAGCGAGGCGGAGTGACAGTCTTCTGTGAACTGGTCTCAGGGGAGACATCGCTCATTTTCACCAACTCCTCTTCGTCAGAAGTGAGTCTCTAGGTCCAGCCCGCTGAACAAGGGGAGGGGATCACACAAGGGGCTGAACACCAGGAGGCGGGGACCCTTGCGGACCACGTCAGAAGCTGCCCGCACACTCCGTGCCAAACACTCAGCTAAACGTCCTCACAGCATTCCAAGGAGCAAGGGCCTCGTTGTTGCTGAGAAGCAAAGGAGGGCTCAGAGAGGTGCAGTGACTTCCGCAGGGTCACACAGCTCACGCTGGGTAGAGCTAAATTCAAACTCCAATCTGAGTCTCAAGTCCGGCTCCCAGAGTGCCCGATGGTGTTTCTCCGACTGTCCCCAGACACCCGCTCCAGCGTAGCCTTGGAGCCTGGCTGAAAACACAGACAAACCAGACCAGACTCGGAGGGGCCTGGGAATCAGCATTTGACTGGCTTCCCTCCAGGGATTCGGATGTTCTGCGGAACCTGCGAGCCGGGTGCACCCTGCCTGTCTGCATGCTGAGGACGTGAGGATGCGGACGTGGAATTTCTGTCTCACACACCAAAGGGTTGGGCTCGGTCCTCCACCTCCTAAGGAAAACTGAGGCCTAAGTGTCCAATTTCAGTGAGCAAGGGAAGGTGGTGGCTTCGTGAAGTTCGCAGTCACTTTTGGGGTCCTTCTAAGCGAAGAGATCAGACATTAAATGAGATGCACGGTGCACGGGAGATGCCCAGCACCGTGTCTGCACGTACAAGGCACCTGGCCTAAGTTGTGTTTTCCGTTAACGTCATTAATGTTAATTAACTCATTAGCATTATTAATTCCAGGGCAGTGAAAACTCTACTCACCTCAACTTCGGTTCAGAGATCGGATGGGTTAGGAAATGAAGGAGTTTTGTTTGGGGCTGCTGGTGGTGGTGGTTTGGGGGGAAAACGATGAATCTGCAGTTCAGTGAATAATCCCTGGCTGGGTCTGGGTCCCGAGAAGTGGCGGGGTTGTTCCCCAACTGGCACCCTGGGCAGGTGCCACTCAGCGTCTTGGCCATCAGCTGGGGCCCAGAGGCTGGTGGGAGGACACAGTGACAGGCAGGGGGCCTGAGGTGCTGTTTTGTTCCTTGCAGATCAGGAGCGACACTTCGCAGATCTTGGAAGAAGACATCCCTCTCCTTAAGGCCAAGGTGACGGAAGTTCGTGGCATCTACACCAAAGTGGACCAGCTGGAGGTGTGTCCAGGAAAACGAGCTGCTCGGTGGGATCCGGGGGCTCATTCTGGCTCTTTCATCCTGTCTTCCAAGATACCGACCTGGCCTCGAGGGCCAGGCATTAGACCCAGTGCAGGGCGTGGGGGCCTGCACTCACCTGGCATTTAAAAGCGTGACGTAGCCAGTTTAGAAAGTGTCCTAGTTAAAAAATGTGGGTACTTTATATAAAAATCTGAACATTAGGCTGTAAACTCCCACGTGATCCAAATTGAGAAATGGAACATTTCCAACGCCCGGGCTGTCTTGTAGAGCTGGTAGCAGCTGCCCCTCAGATGAGGCATGTGTTCTCTAGTTTACCGCAGTCCCCACCATGCCCTGTTGCCTCACTGCTGCCTCTCTCCCCCGTCTGCTGCTTGTGTGGGCTGAGCTGTGCAGCACCTCATTTTCCTCCTCACTGCCCTGGCAAGTCGGCACCCTCCCTGTCCCATCTCCCGGAGGAGGGGCGTAAGCTCTGAGAGGTAAGCCACTTACCCCGAGTCACACAGCTAATTCCGTGAAGCTGGTACTCAACTTCTGTTCACTGGGGCCCAAGCTCTTCATTGAACTGCGGCCCTCAGCTTGGGCTCTTGGCTCCTTGCACAGAGCGGGACTGGGAGGCTGGGAAGGAGCGTGCAGGTAAGTAGTGGTCACCTGGACAGAGGGGACGTGGGCCCCTCCGAGCTGCAGAGGGAGGGAGCATGGCAGTCAGCACTGGAGCTAGTGGGGAATTAACATTCTTGTCAGCAGAGAAGGCAAGAATATAATTAAAACTTTGCCCTTGGAATAGCTGATTCATTTGAATTTTATTCCACACGTTGGAGAAAGGGGGAAAAAAGCAAAGATGTGCAGCCCTGGTTCTTGCCTTGCCTGGGTTGGCCCAGCTGTCAAGCCCGATTCTTTCCTTAGCATCCGGTTCACTGACGTTGATTGCGGGCCTACTATGCACCACTTGTAGCGAGAAAGACAGACACAGTGCCAGCCATATTCTAGCAGGAGAGACAGGACGACTGCCTTGGCAGTTTCCTGTTGCCACTGCCACAAATTGGTGGCTTAAAACGTAGGTTCATTATCTTACAACTCCAGGAGTCCGAAATGCGTCTCACAGGCTACAGTGAGGGTCTCAGCAGGCTTCCTTTGGAGGCCCAGGGGCGGGCGAATCCTGTCTTTGCCATGTCCAGCTTCTAGGAGCTGCCTGCATTTCTCGGCTCACAGCCCCTTCCTCGGTGTGCGGAGCCCACAGCCTAGCATCTCCAGTTTCTGTCCTATTCGGGCCCCCTGCCTCCCGCTTCCCTCTTCGCAGGCCCCTGGGATCACCCCAACCCACCTGGGTAAGCCAGATCATTGCCCCCGTGCAGGAGCCTTTGTCACATATGCAAAGTTCCCTTTGTCACGTAAGGTAGCATGTTTCCAGATGCAGGAATCAGGCCGAGGACATGTTTTGGGGGCCACGATTCTGCTGACCACAGTTACCAAGGGTGACTCAGTGGCACCACCCGGGCCTTGCCTCAGCTCTCTCCTCCTCTGTGAATTGGGACTGTGCCATTTGTCCCTCACAGGGTCCTTGTTAGGCCAGCACCTGGCGTGTCTAGGTGCTCAGTGAGGACAAGCTGTCACGGTGGTCGTCACCCACAGGGAGAGAGGTCGAATCCATGAGTGATGCACACTCGCCACTCTGCCCAGCCAGCCATGGGCCCCCGGGGCTTCCCAGGAGCCCAAGACCACCCAGTTCTCAGATCAGTGTGACCCACTGGGTGGGGGGAGCTTGGGAAGCATGAGGTGACCTCTCAGGCCAGAACTTGGCCCTTTAACAGTTTTAATCGTAAAAACTAATGTTTATTGAGCCCCTGCTCTGAGCCAGGGACTCATTGAGCTTTCTTAGTAAGAACTTGGCAGCCCCGGGTTCTTACAGGAAGGTCCTGTTATCAGTCCCATTTTACAGAAAAGCAGCTGCAGCACAGAGAGGTGAAGTGCTTTGGCCAAGATCACACAGCTAGGAAGTGGTGGAGCTGGTACCACAAAGGTCTGAGCTCCTGACTGCTCCTCAGTGCTGAGTGGTGGCACTTTTTGGGCAGGGACTTGCTCTGAAGCTGGGGCCTTTGCCAAAAACATTAGTAGTCACAAGTATACTTTAAAACAATGGGGCTTTCTCTCCCCTCCCTTCCTCTCTTCCTCCTTCCCTTCCTCCCTCCCTCCCTTCTCTCCTTCCCTCCCTCCCTCCTTCCCTGTCTCTCTCTTTCCTTCCCTCCTTCCCTGCCTTCCTCCCTCCCTCCTGATAATAGAAGTTACACATCTTCATTGTACAGAAAAAAATACAGAGAAGGCACCCATACGCCATAACCAGCCACGAAGGTGGCTGTGATCAGCTGTCACCCTCTTTCTGTCCCCCAGCCCCTGACTGCGTGGGTGCATGTGTGTCCCCCTCGGTTGGCTGCAGGTGGGGGTGGCCCGGGTTTGGCCTCTCTGGCAGGCATTCGGGAGGCGGGTCCGACCTCAAGAGCCCACATTCCTCAGCGTGGCCTCACTCCCCGCCAGCCTGGTATTAGGGCAAGGAGCGTAAAATTGGAATCGGCTGGAGGAAGGGCCTGCGGGACTTTCTTCTGTTTCACAACCAGACGTGCTGTCCAGGCGAGGCCTCCAAGTTGGAGGGCTGGAGCCCTGGTCGGGGAGCTTCCGGCCTGCGGCCCCTTGTCCCCCAAACTTGTGTGCACATACATGTGCACGCATGCACGCACACACACATCTCATGTGGCGTGTTCAGCCTTTCAGCTCTGCCCCTGCCAGAACCCCGGGGGGCAGCAGCACCATCCTGGGCTCATCCAGTGTCTTTCTGCTGAGGACGCATTGGTTCATTCATTCACACATGCATGCCTGCACGCCTTGCCATCCAGCTGAGCCCCTTCCAGCTGACCAGGCTCGGCCTTGGCCTGTGAACAGCACTGACTCGGCACCTGCTCTTTCAGGACTCGCATTCTAGAGGAAGCTGGTCTGCGAGTGGACAAGAAGTTCAGGGGGCGAGGCGGGCTCAGAACACGGGTGGCTCCACAGTGACTCGGGGGCTGTGTTACAGCAGTGGTCAGGGAAGGCCTCTCTGGGGAGGGGACAGTCGTCCAGGGCTAGACAGATGAGCAGCATGCATCCCGTCCAGAACAGAGGGAAGGGTCCTGTGGCATGGAGAGAGCTGGTGCAAAGGCCCTGGGGAGAGTGAGGCCTGGAGACAGCTGTGTGACTTTGGGCAGGTGACCCAACCTCTCTGAGCCTTGGTTTCACTCCCCTGTAAAGCAGAGGCTAAAAATAGGGTCCCCGTGGGGAGAGCATGGGGGGACACACGGAGGGCTTGGCCACACCTTGCTAGCAGTGGGAGCTGTTACTGTCCTGGTCTGCGTTCCTGGTGGCGGCCTCCCCACCACGCAGGCCTGACCTCTCCAGGAGCCTGCTGGTGGCTGTGATCGAGGGTCTGGCCTCTCCAGGGCCGAGGGAGAGCAGTCAGGAATGAACTGGGCAGGTGTGGCATCCCCGCTCTCCCCTCTCCCCCCAGGCCTTTGTCAAGATGGTGGGACACCACGTCTCCTTCCTGGAAGACCACGTGCTCCAGGCCGAGCGGGACCACGGGGCCTTCCCCCAGGCCCTGCCAGGGTGGAGGTGGCTGGGCTCTAGGGGGCTCCCCTCCTTCAGGAACGTGAGTATCTCCCCACTGCCCTCCTCCTCCCAGACCCTGGAGTGGGAGAGGGGCTCAGGAAGTGGGAGGTCAGAGGGCATGTCTCATTTCTGCAGACAGGAAACCGTGTCTGGCTTGCCCCGGGGAAGGCCGGCCCAGGTGGCTGGGTGTCTCAGTTGCTCCCTGAGGTCCGTCTCGCTCTGAGCTTTGAGCTTCGTTGCTGTGACCTCTTACTTATTCATCCACCATTTATTGAGTGCCTGCTGTTTGCTGAGCATGGTGGTCCATGTGGGCAGAGAGCTAATGGGTAGAAACCAGGGATGCTATTAAACACACAGCAGCGCTCCCCACAACAGAGAATTCTCTAGCTCTCAATGCGCAGGATGCCGATGCGAGAGTGAGAAGCCCCGCCCTTGGCTGGCTCTGATCGTTACAACAGCGGCCCGTGTCGGGTGTGTTCTAAGTGCGTCACGTGCTGTGCTGCATGGGATCCAATTCACCCGCCAGTGGAAGAAGGTGCCTTTATCATCACTGCACTTTTAGACCAGGAGACTGACGCTCAGGGAAGTGAAGGGACTTCCCTGAGGCCACACGGCCTGGTGTGACAAGGTGTCTAGCCAGCCAGCTACCCTGCCTTGCCCTTGGTGGGGTCTCTCACTGTTCTTTGAGGCCTGCTGTGGGTCTCCCTCCGCTCCTCGGTTCCCTGTCCCTCCTGCCTGCCCCCACGTCTCCGCTCTGTGTTACCGCGAAGGCTCGAGTGTGGAGTGTCTGCAGTGTCCCGGGCACTGTGTCGGGCCCTTCCTGTGCGTCGACTCGTTCACCTTTCCCGATCCTGGTGCACGCTGGGCATTGACTAACGTTACCCTCATCTGACAGATGAGAAAATGCAAGTGTGGGAAGTTTCGGGGTCTGCAGTCTCGCAGCCTGTGGACAGAATTTGGCCCACGTGAACTCATTCTGTGTGGCCAGGCATTACCTAAACCGCGTGACTTGGGACACCAGACTAGGCATTCGATCTCTCGTCCCTGGCAGGCCCGCACTGATCCATCTTGTCTTCCACCTGCCGGAGGCCTGGGCTGCTCACCTGCCACCTCCAGGTGAATGACTTGCCCAAGGCCAGTAACAGCTAGACATGGCCTCACAGATCTCGTGGTCTAGGAACTCCTATTAATCCTTTAAAACCCAAGTTAATGCCACCTCTTTTGAGAAGCCCTTGGGGATTTCCCCCTCTCCAGGCAACCACTGTCTTTTTTTGCCTTCCAATGACAATGAATTCATTAGCTGCTCCCTACTTCCTCCTCTCCTGGAGTTACGGTAACGTCCTGGGTGACCAGGAATGCCCAGTCACACAGTACCCTCTGCCCTCTGATGGCTTCAGGACCTTGCCTGCCCATGGCTTGCTGGGCCCTTGGTCTCTGCACTTTACATTCTTTTTCTGTCACCCGCACAATTGTCACCATGTGGTTGGCACTTGTGTCCCCATTTAGAGGCAGAGACCAAAGCCTGGAGAAGGAAAGGCATGTGGTCAGTGGTGGGGTTTGAACTCAGGCCTCTGTGGCTCTGAAATGTGTGTGGGGGGCGGTTTCCCCACACACTCCTGCGCAGGATCCCACCGGGGTATGGCTGAGCATGCTGGGACCAGCACCTCCTCATCTGTGCCAGACTCGGGGCCCCCCAGGCCTACCTGTGGTGACTTGTTCCAGGAAACTTGTCGCAGCCCCGGGGTGGTGAGTCATTCCGCACCCCCAGCATGTTGATCTTGGCCCCAGGAGAGCTTTGTCTGGGGTAGGCAGTGCCGGTGAGCAGCACACTCACACACACACACACACACACACACACACACACACACACGCATGGGCAGGCCCAAGGGTTTCTAGGGTGCAGACTGAGGGGCCTTCTGGAATGACGGTCATCACGACTTGTGTTGGGCGCCCTGACTCTGCAGGGACCTCACATCCCAGCTTGGGACGCAGGTCTGGTCATCGTCCCTAGTTTACAGATGGGAAAACCGAGGCGCGAAGGGTCGGATGGCTTGCCCACCCAGAAGTGGCGGAGCTGGGAACCTGCGAGACCCAGACCCAGGCCGGCGCTCAGTACTGCGTGGCTCTGCCGGGTCTTTCTGGACCCAGTTCTGACCGTCAGAACCAGTCAGGGGGCAGGGGCCCGCAGGATGCCCCCCGGATGACCTCCCTTTCTCCCATCGGGATTCCCCCAGGCCAGGACCCCACGCCGTCCGGAGTCAGGCCCCTCGGTGCGTGCTCATGGTGCGCACGGCCCTTCCTTGACCGCGGCCAGCCCCCCAGAGCCCACACCGGCCCCTCGCCCTGCGGCAGTGAGCGCTGCTCCTCACAGCCCCAGACTCCAGCTCCCGCCCCCATCCGCCCTCCAAGGGTCCCGAGGAACAGAGGCTGGGGTGGGGCAGAGACCCTTGAGCTTCTCCTGGGCCGTGGGAATTCGGGTGAGGGGTCCTGTCCCCGTGGGGCGATACTCGTTGCTGTTTCCCATGGCCTTTCCCGTGGGACCCAGGAGGGAGGGCGCTCAGCCTGGACCCTGGAGCTGGACAGGGGTCTTTTGGAGGGGACGGGGAGAAAACGGTCCTTGCTTTTTCCAAGTTTCCTGGCCCCACCTCCCCTCCTTGCCTCCTTCCTCCTTCTGTCTTCTTCCTCACTCTGCAGCGAGGGTGCAGGGACAGCTGGGCTGGGCAGCTGTGTCCCTACCCCTCTCCCCAGCCCCAGGGACCCATGTGACTGGGTGCTGGCTGTAACCTGGGCTGGCCTGGCCCCGGGTACCTTGGGGCGGGGAGGCCCAGGAAGGCGGGAATACCACCTCCTAACAGGCTCCCCCTGAAGCCCAGGCCTTGGACCTTGAGTCGAGCCGCCCGAGAGGCCCGCAGTCCGTCCACAGGCCCGGGGCCAGCCTGGCGCCCTGGGCCTTCGGCGTCCAGGCACAGAAATGTACGTGTTTTCCTGCTACGGTGAGCGTTCATGGTACAAAAGTCCTTATTTCCATGCACTGCAGAAAGGGAAAGGTTCTGATTATACTTTTACATTGATCCTTAAAACACTCCAAGGCTTTAACTAAGAATTGTACCTCTCGTTCTCTGTGGCACTTTTTAGCTGTGTGGCCGGGGGCCGGTGGCAGAGCCACTGTAAGCCTCTTGGAGCTTAGCTGTCGGTTAGCTGACAGGGACATAGTCCTGCAACGAGGTTTGGATTCAGCGCCAAGTGACGCGGCCTCCAGCAAAGCAGCGGGAATGACAAGGAAGAGAAGGACTCCAGGAGTCTCCCAAGGAGGGCTCTGAGCACTGGCGGGGCTGAGAAGCCAGCCCTGCTCGTAAATAAGGTCCTAAGGTCCTAAGGTCCTGGTGCCGGGCAGACCCCTTTGTCGCCCGGCGGGAGCAGGGGTCATGGTGTGGGGACGCAGAGCCAGCCCTGCAGAGCCAGGCACCGCTCTCAACTCAGCCCCCACCGGGCAGGGGCTGCTACTCTCCCCATTTTCCAGGTGAGGAGAGGGAGGCGCAGGGAGGCTGCCCCAGGTCACGCAGCCGGGCCTGAGGGCATGAACCCACATTCTCCACAGTATCCCAGATTTCCGGGGAGCGAGCTGTGAACTCTGCCCTCAGAGAGCTTGTGTCTAGTGGGTGAATACAGACGAGGACAGAGTCCTAAGCAAACTCAGAAGGTCGTCGTTTCTAATGGGGGCCGTGGCGTGCTGTGGGTAGGGGGCGGTCAGGGGTGGCCTTGGAGGAAGGGCCCTGTGGGCCGAGACCTGCATCATGAATGAACTCAGGCAGGCCGGAATAGAGGGTGCTCCCAGCTGAGGGGACCACAGCACAAGGCTCTGAAGTGCGACCCCCGAGTGCACGTGGCTTGAGGAGGAGCAGGAAGTCAGAGTGGGTGGCTGAGTGAGCAGGGCCTCAGGCCACTCGGAGGAGTTTAAAACTATTCTAAGGGTGGCGGGAAGCCATGGAAGGGTTCGTAGGAGGGGGGCGACTCGGTCAAATTCGACTCGCCTGCAGAAATTTCCAGGCCGCGTTCTCTGCCCTGAGCTCCGGCATTCGGGGCGGTGATGTCTGGCTGAGACTGGAGCACGGGGTCGGAGCAGGGCACGGGGCGCCCTCCAGGTTCCAGAGTTCAGTTCCTCGGCCAGGAAACACACCCCGTGCCCTGAGCTCTCAGGGCCTTGTCTGAGAGGAAGAGAGGAAGGAGGCTCCAGGCGGGGGCCCCAGGTCTCCTGGAGGTGGGGGGCGCTGGGTCCCGAGACCCTGCACGCAGAGGAGGCGCCTGCCCACAGAGGGCCCAGGGCATCTGGAGGTCGTTTGCAGAAGTGAAAGCGTGAGACAGAGCTACAGTCATGGGAGCCCAGACCTCGGAAGCGCAGGGAGACCACGTCAGGAGTCACTGTGTCCCCCGAGGCCAGACCCAGGCTCAGTCCTGGCCCCGCGGCTGCCACAGGTGCACTGCTAACCGTGCCTGGCCTTCCCCTGGGTGCATGTACCCCGGGGGCTCGGTGCGGCCTCTGTAATTTGTTGTAAAGCACTGTTTGTTTTCTGCTGAGCCAAAACATCTTGTTCACAAGAGGTGTCATTTTGATTAATTTTCTGATGGATGAGAGTGTGGTGCTTTCCAAGGAAGGCTCTTTGGGTAATAGCAGAACCGCTCAGGGCCAGATCCCGACACCCTTGCCGGGCCAGGCTGCCTGGGGGCTGGTGGCCCGGCCCAGACTTGGGCCTGCCCAGGGCCCCCCAATCCCCGCACAGGGAAACCTGATAATGAAAATGAGTGTGTCTGCCAGGTGTGACATAGTCAGGAGTGGTGGGGACTGGGGCAAATTGCAGAGCCCAGGCTTCCTCTAAAGGGGTGGACGTGGCCCCCAGCAGCCTTAGAGAAATGGGGGGAGAGCCACATTTTCCTCTTTTGGGGAAGAAGCTGTACATCTGTTTTGTTTTGCCTAAATGTCTAACCCTGGGACACATCCGTTGCACCTGTGCGTCACTCCCAGCGCCCTCCCCAGCTCTGGATTTTAGGCTGACAGCCTGCACCCCCTGGGCCCCCCACCCCCTTCAGGGGCATCTGGGGCCAGGCGAGGGCGGAGAGACAGCCCCTTCCTTTCTCTGCGCAGCGTGACTGGAAGCCCACAGTTTTATCGAGCATCTACCTGTGCCTGTGTCAGCTTCCCCTGGCAACCCCAGAGAGAGATGTGGTTGTTCCAGGTCCTGAGGAAGCGACCTGAGGCTCAGAGCGGGCTGGTCACTTGTCCAGGGTCACACAGCCTAAGTGGCAGATCCAGGCTTTGATCCAGCTGTGGCTTTGTTCAGCGGGTCTCTCCCCTCCCTCTGCGATCTTCTCAAAGGCCATAGCAGGTCACCAACTGGAGATCCTTGGACCCAGTCTGCCCCGTTAACCTGTATTCGTAGGCCAGCTTGGAATATGTGTGCATTTCATTGGAATTCGTTTCTAGCGTTTAAAAGAAGTGTTATGTAAGAATTTGTACATCTGGCATCTCTTGAAGAAGCAGAGGTCTTGGGCCCCCCGAGCAGCACCCCTTCTCAGCTGCCATCTGGCCCAAGTCACCGACTCTCAGTTCCTGCCTGTGGGCATTTGCTTCCTGCCCAGGTTGAGCACATAGTAGGTGTGCAAAATAAATCAGAATCAGTGGATGCTCTTATAGCTTCCTGGGCCCTGGATGGCCTCCCCAGATTTCTCCCCGGGCCACTTCTGGGGCGGTGGAGAGCTGGCATGGAGTGTCCACGCCTTCCTCTCCCCCTGCGCTGGAGGCTGCCTCTTGGGCTTGGAGGTAATGGAGTCTGTGGGCGGAGCTGCCATGCCCCGGGCGGCCTGCAGGAGTCCTCAGCGCCAGGTTTGGTGTCTCCTCCCCTCCCCCTCAGTGCCTCCCCCTAGCTCCCTCCCCACCGGGAGGAGAGGGAAGGAGGCAGGCTGAACCCCGCTGAGCCGCCTCCCCCTCCCTCTGCCCAGTCCCCCTGGGGGGAGAGTCCCGGAAGGAGGCAGGCTTGGCCGGGGCTTTATCTGGTGGTGGAGACCAGCGAGGCACCAACGCAAAGAAGGCCGCTGAGGTTCTACGGCGCCTTCTCCCGGCCCCGAACCGGCCTCTCCTTCTCCTTCTGCCCCCATCATCCCTTGCGGCAAAAATGCAACATAAGCAGATGGCAAATATTAAGGCGACAATGGAGGGCCGAGAGTGGCACTGGTCCCCAGCCCCTCCTCAGCAGCTCCCCACCCCCCAGCTGGCTCCCCGTGAGTTGCTCAGCACTCACACTTGAACGGTTCTGTTTGGCTGGGCGTTTCATGTTCACTGTGCGGGGAGGGACCGAGGGCTCCACGGCAGGCCGGTTTGGGAACCAGATTTCTCTTTTCAAACATTGCATTCATGTTGAGGTTTAGAGGGTGTGTGGAGAGGAAGTTCCTTTTGACAAGCAAGCATTTTTATTTGGGGGCGCTGTTTGTTGAGGCCCACGTGGAAGCTTGCCAGCCTCTCCTGGTTGGTGGGACACAGTCAATGGACCCTTTTCAAACATCATCGCTACTGGGGGCGTCACTGGGGGCGTCACTGTGACACTAGCGTCCTTAGTCCACGCTCTGCCTTCCCTGGGGCTGGTGAACACTGTCTGTGGCCTTTGCATAGGCTGGTCTCCTGCCTAGAATATCCTTCCTGCTCCCTTCCTGGTAGAGTTAATTCATTGTTCAAGGCCAAGGCCAAGGCATGTTACCACCTCCGGGAAGGCACCTGGATTCGCCAGGCACCCATCCCTCTGGCCTCCCAATGCCGGTTCATGCCCCTGTTGACACAGCACCTCTGGGAGCCACCGTGTTTTCACCTGTGTTTCCCCCAGAGGAGACTTTCTCAGGGGTAGGTACAGGGGTTCTCTGATCTTTGACTCGGTGGTTATGACGACACAGGCAGCCTGAGTTTCTGGCACTTTCCCTGCCCTAGGTTCGTTTGTTTTCATGCCCACCAGTTACGGAGGTGCTCGCTGTCACCCTCCCCCCTCTACAGATGGGAAACTGAGGTGCACAGAAGTCAGACACTTGAACTGAGCCAGCCGGGCACTGCCATACTTGGTTCCACAGCCCCACGAGCGTCACGTCCCCGGGGTCAAAATCCAAGTGCTCACCAGGGGCGCACAGGACCCCGAGAGAGGCAGAGGGGCTGGGTGGGGACTGCGGCCAACGTAAGAGGCAGGTGCCCTCAACTCCAGCCAGGAAGAAAGGCTCAGAAAGGCTGTGCTTGCCCTTCTTTATAAGAAAGAGGTTGAGGGTATAGATTTTTATGTGAAATCAGTTAATTTTGAAGACAAATCTGAGAGGCTCCTAGAAATCTCAGGGGGCCTCTTGGCTCACAGCGTCCATCTCTGCCTTGGCGAAGATCTGGGGTGAGTTAGTGCCTAGCGGGGTACCTGGCCTGGGTGTGGGTCCAGTGCCTATTTGCCGAGGGCGGGAGAGAAGGAGGGGAGGGAGGGAGCGGGTAGCATGGCGGTGGGGACCGGCCTCGACCACTCGAGGCGGGGGCCGTGCTGAGTAGGCAGGGCTGGACTCCGAACTGCCAACCTGGGCCGCCCAGTCCTGCTCGTGGCTGTGCCTGGGTACCCACCCAGGCTGCACCCCCGGCCCCCAGCATCTCCGCAGCTGCTCTGGGCCCACTGGGGGAGTTTGGGAAGTAGGGCCTCTGACCCCAAGTGGCTCAATGAGCTCCCTCTGGCCAGATGGGTCGCAATGCAGGTGGATCCCAGCGCAGGTCTGGTGGGCATGGGTGTGACCTCTGTCCTCATTACTCAGCAGTGAGGTTCTGCCGTCATTGGCCCCATCCGTACAAGGGCAACTTGAGGCAGACAGAGGGGGAGTCACTTGCCGGCAGTCGGGGGAGGGGGAAGAGGAGCAGCCCGATACCCCTGGCAGGTGCACAGCGAGTGTTGGCTGGTGTCGCTTCATAGAAAGCTCCCTTTGGAGAAGCTGGTGACCCACCCCTGCCTCCGTGGGTTTGTGAGGCGCCACCACCCATCCCGCCAATGGGAGCCGATTGGGGCAGGCAGCCTGCTCCTCCCTGAGCCTGCGCCGCCGCTCACACAGGACCGCGGCCAGCCTGGCGGAGGTGGTCGCTCAGGGGGGCCCTCAGCAGAGGCCCTGCCCGAGGACACATCCCAGGTGATGCTGGGGTCTTCAGGGGCAGGTCCCGGGGGCGTCGAGGTCCCTCTCCAGGTGTCCCTCTTCCACATCCTCCCCATCACGAGGACCATGTGTCATCTGACACACTGGGGGCCACTCAGGGCTGCGGCCCCTTCCCGTCTCTGCCTCTCTGTCACGGTGTGTCTGCCTGGGTCCCCGTTCCTGAGTCATTCGTCTGCCTGTCTCTGTTTCCATCCTTGTGTCTCTGGGTCTCTCTCTGTGCCTCCCTGTGTCTCTCCTTGGGTCACGCACCATCACAAAGCCTCATGGTCCCCGCCCCCCACTGCACTCCTTCCCGTCTATCCCCCTGCATCTCTTCTGTCCCCCTCAGGGGTCTCACCGGGTCCCTTCCCTCCTCAGGGGGGAAGAGAAAGGCTGTGGGCCTGCGTGGGCCACCCACCTGTGTAACATGGAGGGACAATCCGGTCTGAGTCGGGTCTGTGTCCACTGGCTGGGGGCTCCGTGGGCCCCCCATCCTTCTTGTGCCCTGGTGTCCTTGACGGACATAGCACGTCCTGAGGGGGGTCCACAGTGACACGCCTAGTGCTCAGTGAGTGTTGGTGTGTGGGAGCTGTGAATTCGCACCAGAGGATGGAGAAACGATGACACAGGGCCCCTGCCTGTGGCTCGCAGGAGGTAACTCAACAGGCAGGTGCGGTTAGCGGACGCGTGCCGCTGACTTCTGCACGTGACGGAACAGGAGAGAGGTCAGGGGAAGTGGCCGACACAGGCGAGGAAAGGACTGCGGGAGGGCCCAGCACGGTCCGATGTGCGGCACCTGCTCCACATGGGGTCCCACGGCGGAGGACGGGCAGCTCCGTCCCCCACGCAGGCTCCGCGGCGTTGCGATGCTCGGAGGTGGGCCCTTCGTTACTGCGCGAGGCCTGCAGCTGGGCTGGGGGCGCCCGGAGCAGGTGGGGTCCTCTTGCTGCCCACGGAGCCTGGACAGCCCTCACTGCCATCCACGGTCAGCTTTCTGCTGGAAAAATAAACTACGTCTCATTAAGCAGTAAATTCGTCCAGGTGCCTTGTCACATCGCCAGACCTAAAGTCAGGGCCAAAGTTCCCGTTACTTGGAGAGTCCTAATAATTAACCTGGGAAGGCAGCTGGAGAGGGGAACTGCGGGCTCTTCGGGGCAGTGAGGCGCTGGGGCAGGGACGGGCTGCTTCAGGGCTGGACGTTGCTGAGCGCCGGCCGGCAGGTGCCCACGGTGGCCTGAGTGGGGGTGTCTCAGCACTGTGGCCCGGGGCCCGCCTCTTCCTTTCCCAAGTCTGGTAGCTCTTCCCTGGTCTGGGCCTGGCTCCAGAGGTCTTGGGCAGTGGCCCGACTCTGTGTGTGTGTGTGTGTGGGGGGGGTGTCCCCGAGGGGCTCAGGTGACAGCAGTCAGTCATCACTGGGAGGGAAATGGGAGACCACAGGCTGCTCGAGGGGCGGGCTGCCCAGTGCAGCCTCCTTTAATCCGTCACTCTCTGGCCAGCAGGCACTTACTGAGCACCTACTGTGAGCCAAGCACCCTCATTGGTAGATGAGCCCCGCCTCTTGGTGACTGAGAAACTTCCTGGCACTTAATTTTTGAGGCTCCTTGTAATTAAAAATTAGAGCAGTGCTTAGAATTGGCTCCTGCAATTGGGATTTAGTTTAAACGTTCCTGGTTTGGAACTGAATGCGTTTAATACTAAATACGCAGTGTCATGAAATTGTACACTTGGGCTGTTTGCAAGCTAATGACGGCGTTTAAAAAGAATATGAATTCAGGGGGCTGTAATAATAATGAAATCAGCCGGCACTCACTGAGCACTTACTGTCTTCTAAGCGTGCTGCCGCTCCGGGGGCCTAACACCCAGGCCCGCTCCCCCGTGACAAAGCCAAGGCCGAGGGGTGAAGCTGGCCAAGGTCACACGGCCAGAGAGGGCTTCCGCTGCCATCTGAGGGATTTGGAAATGGGACACAGTTTGCTGTGCTGGATGAAGGGACCCTGCTCTCTGTGCCGGCAGCTCCATGTGGGGCCTTGCGGGAGGGTCACAAGTTCAAATCTGAGGGCCTCCGCCACTCCCACTGCGACTGCTGCCCTCATTCCCCAAAGCTGTGTGAGCCCCATGTAGGGGCCTGTGGATGGGCAGATGCGGGGAAGCCCCTAAGGCTTGGGCCCTGGGCCCCGGGCCCCGGGCCCCGGGGAGACCCCAGAAAGTGAGCTCAGCCTCCATCCCACCCAGTGTCTGGTTGTCTGGGGAGCATGGTAGCGGGTAGGGGGTGGCGGGAAGCGTGGCTTGGCCTGTGGGGTACTGTCCTGGGCTTCCGCTTTCCCTTTCTACCGTGGGTTTTTGCTCCTGGAAACCTTGGGGCCTTGAGTCTGGAGACAGCCCTGCCCATCCCCCTCTGTGCACACCCCCACCCCCACCCCTTCCTTCCCCCACATTCTCCTTTACGTCCTCCTTGACTGTTCCAGGAGCTGCCACTTGTGGGACCCCAGCCCTTTACCTCTTCCTTCCCTGCCCCTGGACTGTTTTAACTCCTTTGATGCCACATAGCCATCCACCTCACTTTTTCCTTTCATTGGCGCCTGCGTTCATTCATTCAACACATATCCGCTCCTCTGTAGGAGCCGAGAGCTGCTTATCTGGAATCCCGGGGAGGACAGAGAATGTCCCTGCCCTCTGGCAGCAGATGCAAGCCCCTGTAACAAGCGGTGTGCCCCAGGGGAGGGAGAAAAGTGAAGCAGGGCAGGGAGGGGCAGGGTGGGGAGAGCGATTAAGGGAAGGCTGGAAGCTATGGCACGTGGTGGCTGGCGCCAGGGAGGGAGGAAAGTATGCAGGTGCCTGGGGCCCTGGGCAGGTGGTGGGAGGGAGGAAAGTATGCAGGTGCCTGGGGCCCTGGGCAGGTGGTGTGTTGGCGCCTGGGCGGGGGAGCCAATGGAGCAGGTGTGGACCCAGCGCAAGGATTTGGCCCTGGAGGGTTTGGAGAGGGGAGGGAGGGAGGTGCTGCGTGTGTGAGGGTGGACGTTAGGAGGTTAGAACTGCTGGGATGGCCCAGGGAGAGACGCAAGTGGCCGGAGGTGGGGAAGCATGGTCTGTTCTGTGTGTGTGTTCACTCCAAATTCTTCACTGAGACCATTGTAGATTCACATGCAGTTATAAGAAATAACACAAACAGGTTCCTTGTGTACTTCGCCCAGTCGCTCCCGTGGTAACATTCTGCAAGGCTGTGTGTAGGACCATCTTATGGCCAGGATGCTGATAGGGATGCAATCCATTGTTCTCATTCCGGATCTCCCCACTTTTCACTGGCTCTCATTTGTGTGGGGCTTAAGTTCTCCACAGTTGTATCCGTTCTCTACAATTTCATCGTATTTAGGTGGTGTCTCCTCTCTTGCCCAACCTCTGGCAACCGCTCATCTGCTCTTCATCTTCTAAAATCGGGCTGTTTCACAAATGCTCTATAAATGGAATCATACAGTGTGTAACCTTTCAGGACTGGTTTTCCTTGAGCAGCATTATTCCCTGGAGATTCACCCCGGCTGCTACTGTGTGGATGGAGAGAGTCCACGCGGGTGTGTTCGCGGGTGGAGCCCCAGTTGGAGGTTTGGGGGGGGGTTGGGATGGGGGGCAGAGGCGTCCAGAGCGGAGCCAGTGGCTGTGGCCCTGAGGCTGAATGAGATCAACCCAAGCGGGCAGGGGGCCCCCAGGTTGCTGACCTGGCATGTATTGATCGGACACCCACTGTACGGCAGCTGCTGTCCGAGGCCTGGGGGTGCGGGTGTGTGTGACTCGGATGGGGGCCCTGCCAGTGGGGTGGGGCTGCCCGGGGGCCTGGGACCAGAGGCCGGAGAAAGCGCCTGTCTTCCTCCTCTTTTCTCTCTTTGCAGCCAGACAGGTCTTGGCGCCTGTGGGGGCAGCAGCTAGACCCTGAGCGGAGGGTTAGGCCAGAGGTTTCCAGGAGGCCTGAGTCAGTGAGGACAGAGCAAAGGGTTGCCCCTCAGGCCAGATGGAGTCCGTTCCACAAAGACTGACCTGGCTTCTCAGATGGCCTTTGTCCCTGGGGAATATGACTTCTGGACAAAGGGATGTGGTTGGCATATGGTGTTTTTCTCGTGTCCTTGCCAGGCACAGTGACGTGGCCGGGGTTTGGACAGGCCTCGAACCCGTGGGCTGACGCACCCTGTGCCCACCAGTCTCCTCACCTCCGTCTCCTTGTCCCCAACCTGCACCGCACCGCCACTCCCCATCATTCCCTGACACACGCCCGCCTCCCTCTTCTCTCAGGGCCCTCAGCACCCCCTCTTCTCACTCATTTCCCGATTTCTTTGCCTCCCTTATCCCTCCATTTCAACTTCCCTCTCTCTTCCCCACCCCCTCTTCGTTTCCCTGGGTTTCCTTCTTTCTAAGTCCGCCCTTTTCTGCGTCTCTCCCTTCCTCTCGCACTTTTCTCTCCCAGTTTTGCTAACTCTCTCACCTCCCCTGGTCGCCTCTCCACGGCTCCGCCTCTTCCCACTGCGCTCTGTGCTCTCTCCCTCTCTTCCTTTCTCTCCCTCTCGACCTCACTACTTCCCAGACCTTGAGAGCCACCCCTGCTCCCCGCCTGGGCCGGAGGATAAACTGTCCCATTCACACCGGGCAGCACAGGAGCATCGTGGGCCAGGGCCTCCCGGACGAGCGCTGGGCCTCTGGTGAAGGACGAGGCCATGGGGGTGGAATCCGTGCCGTGACGGTGACCGCCCGAGGCTCACGGGCCTGTGTGCAGGTCACGTGGTGAAGCACAGACCTGGCAGATCTGCGGGCCCGGACGGGAGCCCTGTGCTCACCTGCGTGAGGAAAGGGTCGCTTGAGAAGAGGCTCCCAAGGCTGCCTGGACACCTGGGTCAGGGGAGAAGGGGTCAGGGGACAGCTGGGCCTTGCGTCCAGAGCAGCTGCGGGGAGGCAGCTGCTCAGCCCTGGGGAAGAGTCCCCCCGAGGCTGGGCAGGGACGCGGGCTGGGCCTGTGGGCGGCTCCTTCTGACCTGTGGGCTCTGGTGCGTGCCTCTGTTTGTGCCCCAATGGCTTATGTGTTTAATGAAGAACAGCCGAGCAGGTTAGGGACCCTGACGACACGGCCCACTGTGTGTGCCTTCCGCTTCCCAGAGCTGATCGGTGCTGGTTCCGACATCCTGCTGTGCAGCCAGCCACAGCTCCGAGGAGCCCACGGAGAAGCGGCTTCAGGGTGAGGAACGTGCAGGTCCGTGCCAGCTGCTGGACCGTGGCCCGCTGCTGGTGCAGCCGTGCCCTCCTCTGCAGGTGCACGCTGGTGGCAGGGGCGCTGGAGAACCTCGGTCTGACTGGGAGTCTCTGAACGGAGCAGGCCGCTGGGCGGGGGTGGCTGGTTTGCTGCCTCTGCTGGGAAGGGATCGTCCCCTCCCTGCTCTGTGCCCCGAGTATCTGCTACAGCCACACCCACCCACTGATGTCCACCCCCAAACTCCACCCCTGTCCCACCAGGAGTGCTCACCCCATTCTGTCCACGGAGCCCCAGCGCCCTTTCTGAGGCACCGCTTGGGGCACCCGCCCTCGGACCCGATGGGGCCCAAGTGGAGATGCGGCTCGGTCACCAGACTGGCGAGGCCACCTGCAAAATGAAAACGCGAGGCCCCCTCCAAAGCCTATACAGAATTTCCAGACAGTGACGGCAGAGTTAGACCACGTGTGGGGCCTGTGTGCCACGGAGGTGGCTAGCCCAGGGGCCAGCCCTGTCTGTCACTCGCGAGGGTCGTGCTTTGAGTGAGTTCCCACGCCTGCGTGCCCACATCTGTAAAACGGGACTCACAGTCCTATCTTCCACCCAGGATTGTCGTGAGTGGTGGTGAGCAGCATGTGGGGTGTCGCTGCTGTTATTGTCAGTGGTAATGCCAACATTGTTACTCAGTAGCTGCAACATTGTTACTCAGTAGCTCAGTGGCTCCCTCCCTGCTTTCATGTGCTGTGTGCATACGTTCTATTCATTTTCAAATGATCTCTTCGTTTTGGATCATTTTAGATTTGCAGGACACTTCCCATACGCCCCTCATTCACTTTCCCTCAGGGCTGTCCTCTCACGTCACCGTGCTCAGTCATTGAAGCCCAGATGCCCGCATAGATCCAGCGGAGGCACCCGCTCCAGACGCTGTTTGGACTTCACCAGGGTTCTCTTTCACGCCCGGGTGCTGCTCCAGGCTCCCGTCCAGGGCAGAGCGTTGCTTGTAGTGACAGTTTTATTCTCAGTGTGACCTCGTGTCTCCAGGAGTGGGTCACAGACCTGGCCAGGGCGGGGACGCCAGAACAGGGCCCCTGCAGGTATCTGCGTCTGGAGACACGGTTATCTCGATTATCTCGGTTTGTCCTGGCTCCTGAGCCTCGCCTGGCCTGAGGCCAGTGCCCTGGCCCCCTCCTGTCTGCCTCCGGGGTTGACAGATTCCAGTCCATTGCCTCTGTGACCTGAGTGTGTCCTGTGTGTCGGGCTCAGGCTTCTGCTGGGGCTGCACCTGGCCCTGAAGACTGACGTGACCCCCGCCCTGTCCCCGTGGGGTTCAGCCTGGTGGGGAGATGGTTAGGCACCGAGGAGAAGGGTTGACAGGATATACTCCACAGAGCTGCAGCGAAGGAGGGAAGGTGACACGTGACTGGGGGACCCTTGGGAGGGTCTGAGGGAAGGAAGGACCCAGCACAAGAAGACGTGGCAGAAATACCTTGAGTGGGGACAGCAGGTGCAAGGTCCTGAGTCATGACGGACCCCGTGAGGTCCAGGCCTTTCACTGGAGGGTTGTGAGCGACCAGAGGTGAGGGGCTGAGTGCAGAGGTCAGGTCGGATCATGCGCATCTGGGGTCGAAAACTCCCAACTCTAAGTAAGGGGCCAGGCAGGGGGCAGAAATGAGTCGCCCGGCTAGGGGACCACGCAGGCGAGAGCACGTCCCGTGTAGGGACGCTTCTCAGCGTAGCCCGTCATCTCCTCTCCGCCAGTGTGCCAGGGCTTCCGGCTTTGTTTTTACTGTCGTTCAGGGACAGTTGTCTTCCTTTCCCCACCACAGATTTTTAAAGAGAAGCTTGAAATCTATTTTTCATTAAAAAAGTGACATTTCATTAAAAAATGTGAGAACAGAAACAACCAAAAAAAACAAAAGCAACAAAACTAGCAAAGAAATTCAGGCCAGGGGAGGCCACGTGGGACACGCCTGTGCTCTTTCTGGCTCCAGCCTGCCCGTCGGTGGCCGTGGGGACAGGGCCTGATGGCCAGGACCGGGGTCTGTGTCTCGTGACAGTGAGGCACTTAGTAAAGCATCGATTTGGTTTTCAGGACGGTCCCTGTGGAGCTGAGTTGAGGGTGACAGCAGAGGCTGGGAGGGGGGCGGACAGGACAGGTGACAGTGGCTGTGGGGGGAGGGGCTTGGGAAGAATTCCCAGAGGGGACTGAGGATGGGGTGGGGGCTGCAGTGGGGAGTCTGATTTGGACTGCCCGGGGGGACAGTGAGCGGGTGGGCTTGCCTGGGCCACTTCACTCTCGAAAGTCTCAAGTTTCCTCGTGTGTAAAAGCACTTGCGACACCTGTGCCAATGGGGGTCCCTTGAATATAGTAGGTGCTCGATAAAAATATTATATAAGCGTGTTTATGTCTTGTCTGTAATCAGACAGTTGCAACCACGGGCCGTGCGCTGAGATGCAAAGCCAAGGCCTTGGTGGTCAAACAGGGGACTCTGGTGACAACTCCGGCTGGAGGCGGGGAGTCAGAGACCCTCCAGGAGGTGGGGCTGGGAGGGCAGCCGCTGGAGGCTGTGGGCCAGGGGCTGGGGCCCCAGGGAGGCCTAGCTGGGGGGAGGTGACTGGACCGCTCCCCACCTGGCAGTTCTGTCTCTCCCTGCTTGACAGCGTGTCAGTTTGGATGTGGCGGCCAGTGTCCTGGCAGAGCTTCTGAGGGCTCCTTTTCTGCTTGTGCCGTGTTAACGCTGCACTTCTGGCTTAAAGCAGAATCCATGAGGACCCAGGAACCTTCTAGAGCTGCTCCCAGGGTCAGCATCACCTATAACGAGATTGCACCTGTTTGTCCCTGCTGCTGGGGTCCTCTGGGTTGGGCGGTCCCCAGCTGCTGGGGTCACCAGGCCGGTGGAGGCTGGGCCAGGGGGCCAGGCTGGGCGGGAGGGCTCTAGGTGAAGGGGATTCATCTGTGTGACTTGTGCAGGCGCCAGGAGGCTGGCCAGCCGGTCCCGCAGGCAGGACAGGACCTGCAGGGGCTGCTCAGAGAAATGGGAGGGGCGCTGCTCCCAGCTGTCAGAGCATTCCGGAAGACTGGCCCCACCCCCACCCCCACCCTGGGCAGATTCAAGCAGGACAGCCCCGCATGGCCTGAGGGGCCGAAAGCCTAGAGGCAGGAGTGAGAAGGGAGGTGGGGACAAAGGGGGAAGGTCATGCCAGAGGCTCAGAAGAGCTGATTTGACTCCCAGCCCTGGCTTTTACCAGCTGTGTGGCCCTGGGCACAACCTTCCCTGGCCTCTCTGAACCTGCTTTTTCCTCCATAAAACGGGCACTGACATGGAACCTCCCTCTCAGGCTCTTGTGAGCACCAGAGGGGACCGTCTGTGGGTAAAAGGCAGCAGCCACCGGTCTTGGCAGTGACCCCAGTGCCTACCCCGTGAGGCCCAGGGCACGGGACTGGGAGCGAGGCCTTCTCCGTCCAGCTCCTCAGCAGCCCACGGAGACGTGTCTGAGCCATGTGACGTGAGCCCGGAGCCGCTGCCAGCTCAGATGTCTGTGGGTCGTGTGGACGAGTGAGTCAGGACGGTGGCAAACTGGACAGCACGTGCCCTGTCTGGAGGGGCCAGCGCCCTGCACCCCGCAGGAATGTGGGCCCAGTGTGGCCAGACAGTGCTGCTGTTCAGGAGAAATAGGAACTCGATATGTATTTGAAACATCTGGGCTCTTCCATGCTGGCAACTAACTCATTTTTAAATTTTCATGAGCCAGAGCCCCGTGTCTGTGGGCCAGAGGCCACCGGTCTGTGATCTCTGAGGACGCTGGAAGTGGGGACCCCTGAGGGTCCTCGGTTGGGAAGCAGATGCTGAAGGGACATCCCGGCTCCTGGACAAAAGCTCAGCCCTGGGGGCCGCCTTGTCCCAGCACAGTGCTGAGGCAGAGCCTGGAGCAGGGTGGGCCTGGGTTCGAATTCAGCTCTGCCAGTTACCCGCTGGGCGATCTTGGGCAAGTGCCTCTCTCAGCCTCAGCTTCCTCTTCCGCAAAGTGGGCTCATGGCCACCCGCATCTCTCCGTGGCTGTGAGGATGGGTCCGTCATGGGCTGGGCGCTCAGGAGGGGCTCACTACTCACTGTCATGGGGGTTGAACTGAGAGGCCCGGGGCTCGGACTGTGCAGGCAGCCGGAGCTACTGCTTCTGTTTGCTCCCCTCCCCGCCAAGCAAATGGCTTTACTTTAGAATTAGAGACAGTCAGCTGTGACAATGCGGAGGGCTCCCGCACGGCCCTCACCCTGCTTCTCCGTCGGCACCCCGTGGCACGGTGCGTTGTGAACACTGTGCGTGGCTATTAATGAACTCCACGGTGGGTTCGTACTTCACCAGTGCTTCCCTAATATCCTTCCTGTTGGGGATCACATCCGGGATACCAACCATATTATGTGTTTGGCCATTGGGTCTCCTAGCACTTCTGGTCTGTGGCAGCTTCTCCGACCCCCCCTGTCCTTTACGCTCTCGACAGCTTTGAGGGGCACCGGTCAGGCATTCCGTGCAGTAGCCCTCAGTGACAGCCAGTCTGATGTTTTTCTCATGGTTAGCCTGGGGCTGTAGGTTTTCGGGGGAACACCACCGAGGTGGAGTGCCCCTGTCACTACCTCACATGCAGGGGACGTGCCGTCACCAGGACATTGCATGGGTGAAGCCCTGACCACCTGGCGGAGGGGGGCCGGCCAGTGACTCCCCTGACTGCCCCTCTGTTCTCTACACTTTGGAAGCAAGTTGCCAAGTGCAGCCCCCACTCAAGGGTTGGGGGTGCAGTTAAACTTCAGCTCCCGGATGGGGTAGTACGCACATACATCATTTGGAATTATTTGGAGATTTGTATCTTTTCCTCCTGTCTGCTTGCTCTTACATCTAGCAGTTTTTATTTTGGAGACCGTTCCCTCTCCTTATCTAAAGGACCTGAGTTCGAGTCCTGGCTGTACCCATTTGCTATCTGTGTGACCGAACTCACAGCGGTTACACAGTGTGACCACTGTGTGACTGGAGTGATGGCAACACTGGTGGCCTGTGTCAGTCAGTCTGTCCATCTGGGTGACAGAAACAGACTAAACTAATTTAACCAAATAGGCTTTGTGTTTTTTTTCACGTGACAAGAAGTCCTGAGGTGGCCAGTGGATCTTCTCCAGGAGGTGGTCAGGGACTCAGGCTTCTCCTGGCAGCTGCTCTGCCATTCTCAGCATGTGGGTCTTGTTCTCATGGTCCCAAAGTGGCTGCAGTACCTCCAGCATCACTGCTGCATTCCAGGCGGGCCTCCATGAAACTGATGGTATTATCCCCATTTTACAGAGAGGGAAGTGAGGCTCAAGAGGATGAGAAACTCCTCTCTTAAGACAGTGAGTGCCCTGAGGGCTGAGACTAGTAGGGAACCTGGGGTGAGGTAGGTGTGGCTGTTGTTTTCTCAGTGGGAGGGGCCTGGTGGCCTAGGCGATGAGGGTGGGCCTCTGGGCACTGGAGCTCCTGCCCATGGTCAGCCTGGGGACTCAGAGGGCCTGGGGCTGACCCCGTGGGGCCTCAGAACTGGCCCACGAGTGGGACAGCCTTCTTTGCAAGTGGAGGAGGCTGGTGCAGTGAGCACAGGCCGGAGATGCAGCGACGGCCAAGTAACCTTCAGGCCTGGGGACAGTTGGCCAGGCGGGCCCGGTCCTGAATCTGGCAGCCTGTGTCTGCTGACCTGTTACTCAGTGCCCTCTTGTGTGGGAGATACAGGGGCAGGTTTGTTCCTGTTCTGTTTTGGAAGACAGAATTAATTCCGGGGCACACTGCGGCCTGAGGCCAAAGCCGGCGGCCACCGTCCTTGTACATAAAGTTTCCCTGGCACTCAGCCCTGCTGTTCATGTATATTGTCTGTGGCCGCTTTGTGCCGAACAGGCAGGGTTGAGTGGTGGTGACAGAGACGGCGGGGTTTGCAAAACTTGAACTCCTTACAGCGTGGCCCTTCACAGGACTAGTTTCTGACCTTGGCCTGAACAGAAGGCGTCCGGGATCAGGGCAGCACAGTTGGGGCTCTGAGAGAGACACAGGTGGGCCAGGACTTACTTGCGACTCGGGGGGGTTTCTGGAAACACCTGCTGTGATAGCCATTTGGGGTCTTTGTCAGGAAAGGAGCTGCTTGGGGGTGGAGGGCCAACTCTGAGGCGCCTGCCAGAAGCAGTGGGCTGTGGAAAATGGGGGTCTGCGGCCCACAGGACAGCACTGCTCAGCCGGCCTCCCGGGGGCCACAAGGAACTCGTTTTCCAAGAGAAGCTGGGGTCGGTGGGGGCTTGTTTCCATGGGAAATGTTTGCAGTTGATTCCATTTGACAAAATCATGAGCCTGCGGGGTGTGGGTTCCCATCCGGTCCCGGGCTGGTGGGACGCTCCCGCCTGCAGGCTTGGGCACAAGCCCCGAGTCGGACACCTGGGCTTGCACACTGTCTGCCCCTAGAGGGGACTCTCAGGAGCTGCTGCGGGGTGAGTGGGGGTGGGGAGAGGTGGAGATCTCTGAAGTCCCCTGAGCAATTCCCAAGGGTTTGCTGCTCTGTCCTCAAGAAGACGAGACAGTGGCCGGAGCCCTCTGGGGTAATGAGTGGGGCCTGCGCCTGGAGCCGGGCAGGCCTGGCGGGCCCCTGGTTCCTGTGACCTCTGAGATGGGGGTGACCCTTTCATTGCAGGTAGCCCCGAGAAGCCAAGAGAAGGTGGGTGTGGCAAGGCTGGTTTCCACAGCACCTGGGGTGCCTGTGCTGGGGCCAGGCCTCGGAGGAGGGGGTGCTTCCATTCTCCCGACAGCATCTGGGGTGCCAGGCTATTGCCAGCCTCGCAGATGGGCTCTCACCTGCTGATTCGAGAGCTCGTTTCCAGGTGCTCACTGGCCCTGCAGGTTTGGTGTTTGTTTTAAGCAGGACTCTGGGCTGCACGAGACAGCCACCCAGGTCAGCTCCAGGATAGGACCATGCCGGGGGAACTCCAGCGTCAGGCAAAATTGGGCGCAGGTGCTCCAAGGAAATTGTCAGGTCCCTGTCCTGCTCTGTCTCCCAATTCTGCTTCCCTGTGTTGGCGTCCTTCTCAGGCAGGCCCCCCGGTGTAGTGGCAGAAGTGGATCTCAGGCTTGTGACCCATCCTCACAGGAACCTGGGTGGGAGTGGGGACATCCCTGTCCCAATAGCAAAAGTCCCAAGGCTGCTTCTCATTGGCCCAGCTTGGGTCACATGCTCGTCCCTGGACCAATCATTAGTGGGAGGGTCAGGCCTCCTCTTACCCCTCCTTCCAATGTAGCAGGGGTTTGGGGGGCTGCTACAAATGATCCTGCCAGAAGATCAAGATGCCCCTCCCAGAGTGGGAAGGGGAGGCTGGGCAGGCAACAACGGCACACGCCTACCCGCTCTCTAGAGCATCGCTGGGAGCTGAGGGGGCCACACTCTGAGCCCCCTGGCTCATCCCAGGCCACCTGCTCCTGGTGGACTGCAGTCCAGTCCTCCCACCAGCTGTGGTCACTTTCCCTCGTTTCTCCACGCACCCCGAGGTGCTGTCAGGGGCTTGCTCCGGGGCCGAGATGGCGCTCAGTCTCCCCGCCATCCAGGCTGGGGGCCCTTGGGAAGAGGGGGGCGGGCGGGTGCGAGCCTATTTGCAACGGCTCGTTCTTGGAGCCCCTGTAGATTCCTTGTGAGAACTTCCTTTTCTGAGCGCACACACAGTGGCTCCTTAATAGCCCCCCCGGGGCCTTCTGGCCGGGCCCACCTCCCTGTATCTCCTTCTCCTTCTTTCTGAATGCAGGAGTGATATTTCTGCCCAGCACAAGCAAAGAGGCCACCATTTCTTGCATCAGATCTCACTGGATCTGAAGACTCCATTATACCCAAAGCTGCTATAACTCCCTGCTGACCCCTTCGGCTCGGTTCCTTCATCATTAGATTGATTTTCCTCCTTTTCTGGAAGTCTGTCCGCTTGAGGGAGGAGGCTGAAGCCCCGTCTGTGCGGCCTGGCCTGCTCACTGGCCTTTGGGGACCCTCATGGGCCCCTCCCCTTGCCTGGGCCCGAAGCCTGTCTTTTCACAAAATGCTCTTCGGCCCCCAAGCCGTGTGTCGGGAGGAGGGAGCTTGGCTTTGAACTGCCTTCTTCACTTGACTGTTGTGTTTCTGGTTGACACTGGCCCAGGGGCCGGGCCAGGTCTCAGGAGGTCCAGGGCACCCCCATGTTGCATCCCCAGCGGGGAGATGTGCATCATGGCTATTTCCCAGTTGCCTTCTGGCCGAAGGGCTCTTGGAGGACTCGTGTCCAATCTGCGGGGGTGGGATGTGGCCCTGGAAGGTGCTGGGAGATGGGGGACAGGCAGCAAAGGCCTGTGTCCAGGGTATCCTGCGAGTGGGCGGGGCCAAGGCGGGCTTACCCAGACTGAGTGGGTGGAGCATTCTCTTCATCCTTGTGTGAGGCTGTCCCTTGGCCGAGGTGAATAGCTAGTCCTGGTTTTCCAGATGTGGGGTGACCCCATGTGCCCCCTAGTCACCTGGCAGAGTCTTGCCTTATTTGAAGTCCTCTGATGCTTTTCTTCTGCAACTGAGAGGTCTCGGTGTGGGCAGAGTTCAGGGCCCTGGGGCTCAGACAGTAATTAGAACCCACCTGCTCCCACCCTGCCCACCCTGCTGCCAGTCTCCCTAGTGGGAGCGGCATCTCCACAGCCTGGCAGACCCTCTGTCCTTGGAGGTGTCGCAGCCATTGGGATCAGCCCTGGCTCTTTATGGGAACCCCCTGGGAGCTTTGAAGGTGCTGGATGCCCAGGCTGCACCGCTGGCCAGTGACGTCAGACTCAGGGTGGGGCCTGAGCATAGTCGTTGGGGACTCTCCCAGGGGACCCCCGTGTGCGGCCGGGTTTGAAGTGGTCCTCTGTAACACTGGTTTTGCCTCGAGGTGCATGTGTGGCCTGGAGGGCCCCGCCCACTAGATGGGGTGCCTGATGAAGGATCCCCCTTTCCCAGGCTCCTGCAACAAAATCCACGTCAGAAATAAGTAAGCACTCCTTAAAATGGTTCGATTGAAAAACAAAAAAAACAGAACTAATACATGCGTATGGTGCACACTGCAGGCAGCAGAGATGGCTCCTCAGGGAAAGAACAGTCAGCCTGTCCCCCTGTCCCCCAGCGGCAGGCAGGCCCTGTGCCCAGGCTACTGGGGACCCTGCCCAGCCATCTGAGCCCTCACGGGGCGCCAGCTTTCTCAGCCAGGCCCTGTGAGAGCCGGCTCTGCCTGCTGCTGCGGAGCCCCGCGGTGCCCCGCCCTGCGGAGCACAGGGACCCACGCGAGGGCCCAGCTGCCCGCAGTGCTCTGGCTCCGCTCCGACAGGCACAGCCGCCAAAGCGTCACAGAGTCCCTGGGCGCATGTACGACTCCCTGCAGGACGAGTCCCCCTCCAACTGACATTCTCGAGTCACACAACAGGTGGGGTCACATGGCTGATTGGGCGCCCCGTTTTCTGTCATTCCAGAAGCTGTCTACGCCGGCGCCCCCGACGTTCGAGCTGCCCACATTGTACAGGACCGAGGACTACTTTCCGGTGGACGCCCGGGAGGCGGTGCCCCCGACCGCCAGCTGCCGTCACCGTCTGTGAGCGTCGCGGCCCTGCCCTCGGGGGCGTTGGGAAGTGAGCCCCTGTGCAGGCGGCTTGGGTTTCTTCTTCTGTTTTCAACGTTACTGATTTCTTTGCTGAGGTTCCTCCCTTGCTTCACGGGAGGCCGCGGGGTTTGGAGAAGTGTTGGAACCTGGGTGTGGCAGCCCCTCATTGTCCACCAGCGTTTGGCGGTCACGTCTGAGGAGCCACCGTGCCCGAGGGACAGTGGGGACTTTCTATTGGAAGGGCTTTGTGCGGGAGCCACGGGGGACTCACCCCTCCCTTGGTGGCACCAGGTCCCTCACTGTTGATTGCCTTGTCACGAGCCCCAGTGTCCACTGGCATGTGAATCACATCAATAAAGGTGTAGAGAGCTCACGTGTGGTCTGGGTGTGGGGACAGGGTTGGGGATGACCTGTCCCTTTTTACTTTGCGTAAGTGTTTCCTCTGAGGCTGCTCCCGCCACCTGGGCAAACCTGCCCCGAAATCTCCTGATCCAGCTCCTGGCCCGCACCTGCCAGGGGGTGCACCTGCCACCTTTCAGGTTCCGGCAGGCGCGTGGAGGGTGGTTAGGACTTGCCCGGCTTCAAAGCTGAGCTTGCTTTCATTTCTTGTTATGCAGATGAGTTTCCTGCTATTATCCTGAAAGTCCAGATTCCACACGTTAGCAATGGATATTTCTAGTTTTTCTGAAATTTCTCATAGAGCCAAGAAAACACACACACACACACACACACACATAACTGCAGACCTGCACTAGAATTTCAAGGAAAACTAACTTAATGAATCCGGTGAGATAACAGGAAAGGAAAATCAAGTTTTGCCAATTTTAGGATCATTTTTTGGAATTAAAAGATAACTGTGGATCCGATGTTTCAAGAAAAGCCGATCGTTTTCTGGGGCGATGACCTTTGTAAACTTTTATAATTTTTTATTTAAATTTTGTATAAATTATTTTAAATCATGGAAGTCTAATCCACATACAGAAAGGTGCTCCTCGGTGTACGGTCCAATGAGTTTTCACAAACCTATCACATCTATTGACCCCGCCCCCAGCGGAGAAACAAATGAACCAATAAGGTCAGCACCCAGAAGCCCCGCCCCCCTCCCCGAGCCAATCCCACTCTGCCACCTAACAGTGCAGACCCCCTCGCAGGCTCCCGCAGTCAGTCTATAGGCTGGAGGGTGGCGGAAGGACGCCCACACAGTACGCAGTCTTTGCGTCTGGCTTCCCGACTGACGCCGTGCTGGGTGTGATCGTTAATCTCAAGGCTGTGTCGTGTCGATCGGGACTGTCTTCGATGAGGGCGCTCAGATACTCGCTGTGCCCCAATCTGCTCGGCGGGAGCACGGATTCGATGGAAAGTTAATTTTTCAGAGAAGTAGTGACGACAGCAGTTTCCAGAAGGCCGAGACCTCCGTCCTTCCAGAGCCTGAACCAGGTGCCGGGCGGGCTGGGGTGGGGTGGGGCGGGTGGCGGGGGGTGAAAGACAATGTCATGTGATCTACCTACAGCAACCTAAATGTCCTTAAATGGAAACCCACTGCATAGAGGCTGTGAGCTTATAGGCTGTTTTGGGGTCTTCATCTCCTGTATGCCTCCGCTTTGTGACCCTGGACTAGTTGCTTGCCCTCTCTGAGCCCAGCCTCCTCAGTAAAAATGCAGAGAACAGTGGTACCTGCCTGTCGGGTGGTTGTGAGGGTGACACAGGACGACCAGCATGAGCACTTGGCGTGGGCCTGGCAACAGGCACTCAGTAATGGGTGGCTGGGTGGGGAGAGGGCTGTGTGCTGGCTTTTCTTGGTTGACCAGGGACATTTAAAAGCCTCAACAGCAGTGACTTAGGAACCACCTTTGAACTTCAGAGTAAGGACAAGTCAGGAGTGAGAGCTACTGAAAGTCCAGCCGGCTCTCTCCCAAGTCAGTCAGGTTGCACAAGAACATCTTCGGGAAAATGGCAGCTAGTGAACCAGAATTGGCCACTCCGAGTTCCCTGGGGGCTGCAGTGAACTCTCAGGGACACTTGGAGACACCTGGGGGAGGGAAGGCCAGACACAGAGCCTGCCAGGACTTCCTGACCTCTGTCCTTTGAGCTGCTGGCATTCTGGAAGTCCTGTCCTCGTTCCAGGTGACCTGATAGATGTCTCCTTTAAAGCAAGTGCCCGACTAGTTCCTGTCAAGTAAATAAAAACCTTGACTACTGACTCAAGCAGGTCCCAAGCCCGTTGCAAGGGTCACCTCGCAGCCCAGGGAACGGCGGTCTTTTTCTTTCTTCTCTGGTGGGTGTTGGGCCCAGACACCAGCAGAAAGGCCGTTGCAAATTTCCATAAGCAAAGCGCTTCCGTGAGCCACCTCCCCACTTCTCCAGTGGGTGTGAACTTCGTGTCTGTCAAAGCCAGAGGTTTCAAGACGGCGGCCCCTGGGCTGACGGCAGTGTGTGGTTTGCCCTGGACCGTTTTTAAATTGTTTTCATGTTGAGACAACTGGGCAACCATCTGGGAAAAAAGTGAGTTCCATACCTCACTCTGTACACCAGGAACAGTTCCAAAATTCCAAATGGATTAAAGAGGAGTTAAATGTATAAAAAGTAATTTACGAGGAGGCAGAAACAGTACAGAATCATACAAAATCCAGATGCCATAGATCTAGATAAAATTGAATACACACACACACATATATACACAATTAATTCTCTGCATGGTAAAAGAAAGAGAGAAAGAGAAAGAAAAAAGAAAAAGAAGGAGGGAGGGAAGGAAGGGAAGGAAGGAGGGAAAGAAAAGAAGGAAGGAAGGAGAGAAAGAAAGAGAAAAAGGAAGAAAGAAAGGGAGGGAGGGAAGGAAGAAGAGAAAAGAAAGAGAAATCCCCAAAACAAAACAAAATCCTAAGCAAATTCAAAAGACAAATGACCAAAAAGGCAAATGGCAGAGAGAATATATTTGCAGCCCCTATTACAGAGGGATAATCTCCCTAAAATATAAACAGCTCCTAGAGATAAATTAGAGAAAAAAAATAGAAAAATGGACAAAGGATATGAATAGGCATTTCACAGAAAATGCAGATGGCTTTTAAACATTTGAAAAGTTAGCCGACCACAATCTATGCCATAAGTATGAAAGAAGACTGAAATTATTCAATTTCCATTTACCAGGCTGGCAAAGGTGAATGTCTTTTGAAGACAGCACTGGTGAAATTTTGAAGGAAGGTTCATTCCCCTACATTGTTGGGGGAGCCATCCTCATGGCTGTACCTAGGAACATCAGCAGTGTGTATACCCTGGAACCTAGTAACTCCACCCTTAGGGATCCAGCCTCCCAATCCACACGTAAAAGGAACGATAAACGCAAAGGGTTATTCACTGCGTGTGGAAGTAGGAAAAGATTGGAAAGAACCCAGGTGTCCGTCACTGCGGGGTTGGCTTGGCTATAGCACGTCCCCGCGCGAATGGATAAACAGAACCCCCTGAGGTTGTAGGAATGGATCAGGAATTCTTAACAAATCAGGATAGAAATGTCACCAAGATAAGAAAGCCAAAGTGCATAAAAATGTCCATGAGACGCCACGTGGCGCCTGTGTGCGAAGGAGAGGCATGGGGGTTCTCTGGGAGGGTCAACAGAAATTTGAGCATGGTGAATATCTGTTTTGGGTGAGAAGTGGACTTTTCTCTTTCGTATACCTTTTGGCTATTTTGGTGTCTACCTATTCCAAAAATTCAATTGAAATTGGTTGCCAGCAATTAACAACTCGGATGGTCCAGGCAAAGAACTGGATTTCCAGTTTCTCTTCAAAAACTGGAACTACCTGGTGGTTCTGGGCTCACGTTCTTGCGAGGCAACGAGGAGCTACAGCTGAGCTGCTTTGGAAGGCGCATGCGCTCCGGGTTCCCTTGTATCCAAATGATCTGCGAATTCATTTTACCTGCCTGGCATTTGCGAGCCTTAGAATCAGGGAGAATTTACTTCCAGGATACGGGGTATGTTCAGGGTCTTTCCAATTCAAGCAACTGGCAGGCTAGCAAGCATCTCTGTGCCCGATTTCAGATTCCACGGGGACAGAGGGTGGGGGGGGGTTCTCCTTATAGAAATGAGTACTTTCCACAGCTCTCCTTTTGGGAGTGATGGATACCAAGTCAGACAAAGATATAAGAAAACTGCCCTGGCTGGCATAGCTCAGTGGATTGAGTGCTGGCTGTGAACCAAAGTGTTGCCAGTTCGATTCCCAGTCAGGGCACATGCCTGGGTTGCAGGCCAAGTCCCCAGTGGGGGCCACGTGAGAGGCAACCACACATGGATACTTCTGTCTCTCTCCTTCTCCCTCCCTTCCCCTCTCTAAAAATAAATAAATAAAATAAAAAAAAGATATAAGAAAACTGCAGGCTATCATACCTCATGAACATAGATGCAAAAGTCCTCAACAAAATATTAACAGACTGAATCCAGCGACCTAGGAAAATGATTGTACACCGTAACCAAGTGAGATCTCTTAGAACTGCAAGGTTGGTTTAACAGCTGGCAATCAGTGTAACCCACTGTATTAATGAAGGTCAAAAACCATGCGATCACCTCAATAGATGCAGAAAAAGCTTCCTACAAAATCTAACATCCTTTGTGATCAAAGGTTTCCTTCCTGAGGGTGGTATTCAGCGAGGAGCGTCGGGTGGCTCGTTGACCCAGGCAGCCGGCATTTTCCTTCCTCCCCATCTTAAAGCAGAATTCCACTTTGTCTTATGGTCAAGGGCAGAGCCATGTGGGGCTTTGGAAAGATTCAAAGCCCTCCTGACTCTGAGCCACTGTGGAGGGGCAGGGGGCCGGACGCCGGCTTCTGCCCTCTTTACTGGGTCGCCTGGCCCGTCTGCTTTGCTGGCTACACATGGTTCGAGTTGGAGGAAGGGGCTCAGAGCAGACTGCAGCCGACAAATGTACTGGGTCGGGATAAAGGGAGGGTTCCCTTGAAGAACC
The DNA here is from genome assembly GCA_028533065.1 of Trachops cirrhosus. NCBI lineage: Eukaryota > Metazoa > Chordata > Mammalia > Chiroptera > Phyllostomidae > Trachops > Trachops cirrhosus. The sequence goes on from CM052547.1 coordinate 85,499,576, forward strand.
AAAGCAACACCCCAGCCTGAATGATGGAGGCCTGCCCCTTCACCCGGAAGCACTTTCTCATTGGGCTTACCAAGGTGCCGCTCCGTTACAAAGGGAACAGTTAGCGGTTCATCAGCATCACTCTTCTGGGCGAGCCAGGCCCGAGGCGCAGGCGAAGGAGGAGGCCTGGAGGGGCACCCCGAGAACCAGGTATGTGCTTCTCTTCTATTGGCGGGCTGTGTGGTCTTCGTCCCGGTGAACTGCGGAGACGTGAGGGCATTAGCTTGCACACGTACAATTGTTGGCGTCGTGGGTGTGGAGATGGGTTTTTTGAAGGCTGTCTGATTGGTGTTTGTTGAGTAGGGGGAAATAGGAAAAAACGGTCTTACATGGGAAGCCATTGGCAGCAAATCTACAATTTAATCAGGGGAAGTCTCGTGCTGTAGCCCAGGTTCACGTGTGTGCCTTTGAAACAGTGGTGGTCAGTCTAGGCTGCACATTGGAATCAGCTGGGCCACCCCCGGACCAGCTACATGAGAGCCCCTGGGGCAGAGGCCTCAGCACGGCTAGGTTTCGTGACTTCAGTGTGCGCTGGGGGCTGGGGTCAGTGCTTTTAAAGAACAGCAGTCAAGAGATTTTAATTTTTTAAAAAAGTGATTTTAGAGAGAGGAAAGGGAAGAGAGAGAAATATCGATTTGTTGTTCCACTTATCAATGCATGCATTGGTTGATTCTTGCTTGTGCCCTGACTGGGGATCGAACCCACAACCTTGGTGGGTTGAGATGATGCTCTCATCAACTGAGCTACCCAGCCAGGGCAGTCAGATTTTTAAAGGAGGGTTTGCTACCTCTTTTCCAGTTGTAACAACTGCACTTTCCTTCTGTTTCCCATTCTTGATGAGGTTTCGTTTGGAAAGAGTAGTGGCCTCAACGTCTGTCCTCACGCCTTCCTGAGTTTGGTGTAGGGCTGGGTTTGAGCTGCTTTCTCACTTGGGTTGAATTGATTCTGTTAGGTCGGAGTCGCTCAAGAAACCAGACAGACGCAGCGAGCTAAGGAGCAGCGTTTATTATCAGGGAATAAGAGGGAAAGTGGGGCCAACCCAGGGAGGCTGGGGAGCCAACCAAGGGGGGTTGACACGCACTTGGTTGTTCTTAGGGCAGGTTGGGGTGTCAGAGTCTGATGGGCTAACTGGTGGCGGGGTGCCGTTTCTGCTGACCATTGTTCTTGATACAGCTTGTCAGGCTCAAGTTAAAGCTGTGTCCTGTTATGCCAGGCAGGCCGACCCCAGACCCCAATCCTAGCCGGGCATCCGTTTGTCCTGGGCAGGGTCGGCAGGCAGTGTCCCAGGCAGGCATTTTCCCAGGCTAGTTTCCCACAGTACAGTTTTCCCGCCTGGTGATTTTCCATTCCTCCTAGGCCTGCCTGGGTCTGTCAGATTCCACCCAGGTCCAGAGATGTGTGCCCACTGAGGTAAGCCAATAAGGTAACCCGAGGCAGCAGCTCACCAAGGTAGCTCTGGCCTGAACCATCGGCCACAGAAATTTGTTCTAGAATGGTCCATATGGCTCTGAGTTTAAGAGTCTTTTTCAATAGCGAGGGACGGGAAACCCTCTCAAGGAAGGTGGATGAAGTGCCCAGTGAACATCAGGGTGCCTGCTGAGGATGCAGGTGACCACGTGGGTGTCAGGATGAAAGGACAGAGGACCTGAGCCCTCGCTGATGTCACTGAGCAGCCTGCCCCCCCTCAGCCACAGCGGGTTACCTGCGTGCCCCTGTTATTAAGCTCAGTCTTAGTTGGAATTCCTGTTATCTGCCAGTGAGACTCTCATTTTGTAAAAAAGGAGTCTAATACCAGGAGAATTAGGTAATCGCAGACTTCCCTGGGAAGCAGTCCGGGCCAGAGCCATCTCTTGACTTAGAGCAGGGGTGTCAAACACATTGTCACCGGGAGCCACACAGGCCTCGCGGTTGCCTTCAAAGGGCCGAATGTAACTTTAGGACTGTGTAAATGGAACTGCTCCTTAACAGTTCAGTGGGAGCTCAGCGCTGCTGCTGGGTAGAAACAAGGTGCCGGGCTGGTTAAAACAAGGTGGAGGGCCGGATTCAGCCCGCTGGCCTTGTGTTCACCGCTTGTGACAGAGTTGGGTGCCACCGGCTTGCTTTAGGTAACGCAAGCCACACTGAGATGGATCTAAGGCTCACAGGCCAAGGAGTTCTCATTTTGATGCATGTCCTGAACCCCTCTGATTTTCCTTTAAAAAAAAAAATAGGACATGTTTAGAAACATTTCGTGTGTATATTTTAAAGATTTTATTTTTAGAGAGAGGGGAAGGGAGGGAGAAGGGGAGAGAAGCATCGATGTGAGAGACATCGATTGGCTGCCTTTTTTACGTGCCCTGACCTGGGACTGAACCCGCAACCCAGGCATGTGTGGTGACCGGGAATCAGACTGGTGACCTTTTGCTTTTCAGGATAATGCCAACTGAGCCACACCGGCCGGGGCTCATTTTCCTTTTTAACAAAGAGAGCCAGTCTCAGGTTCACAGAGCTCAGCAAGCAATTACAGGTGGCAAAAATTTAGTGTAATGTTTGGATTCTCTGGTGTTTCTTTTTATGGATGAGGGCTTTTACTAAATGCCAAATTATATTGGTTGTCCCCCCCCACCTTTTTTTGTAGAGAGTTTCCTTTTCAAAAAGGCGAGTTGAACTGTATTAAGTACATAAAGCAGTTCTTAGACAGATGGGGCAAAAATGATGAAGACGACAGCGTGAACGAGTGTCCTTTGGAAACGCTGTGTCAGGGAAAGGATGTGCTGGTTTAGAGACGGGGGCTCATGTGTCTTTGCACTCACAGCTGGCAGCCTTTCTTTCGAGGCTAGTCTTCAGCCAGGACCAGGGCTGCGTGGTGTGGTTGCATACCCGGGAGTCTGGGCTCGGATAGCCTGGGTTCGAGTGAGCCTCTCGGAGCCTTCATGTCCAGACACCTGGCACTCACACTCCCTTTACAGGACTTTTATTTGGGGTGGGGCTGGGCTGGACTGCTCTGAGGACTCAAATTACCTTGGAATCTAGTGCCCTGTGGCTAGTTCCAGAACACTACCGTGATGTTCAGGGAGGACTCGAGCTCCAGGTGTCTTTAGGAACAGTGTCACATTCCTAGGGAAAGTGGTCACACTGCTGACCTGAATATCCCGTCCTTGGAGGACAGGGCTCTGAGTTTGAGCCTCTGGGCTCCGTCTTCCCAGAGAAGCCCACAGCTGTGCTGGCAGACGCAGCCACCAGCAGGTTATGCTGCGGTCTCCGAGGCAGGGTCTTTGCATTCCTAGGCGCCCAGATGGCTGCTTGCCTTACCCAGTGTCACACACTCTGCCTCAGGCTAGACGGAGCTGGTCAAGGACATGAGAAAAGCTCTTTTTTCGTCCAGGCGCTTGCTCGATCAATTTCAAAAAGGTGAACAACTTGCTTATTAGGGTATCTGTTTTGCTTCATTTACTAATGAGACAATGAGTGTACAAGATTTTTATTGCAAAAACCAGCTTGGGTCAAAATGGCTGTACATCTAAGACCTGATGGTGTACTGGGGAGGCGGGGGAGGGGTTGGTTTGGATCTCAGACGCACAAACGTTGTTCTGAGACACACACACCTGCCACAGCTCATTTAAATAGAACCGAAGATTCTGCCCTTTATTCTGTTCATAGGGCATCTGTCCTGGAAGTGACTATGAACCTCCCCTGCCTGGGTCCTTAGTTGGGGCACTTTGAAATCGCGACTGAAGGATTTTCAGGACATGCAGTTTGCACCCAGTCCCCACTAGATTCAAGTTATAGTGAATGTGAGAGTAGTCAGTTGATAGGAAGTAGCAGGATGCAATCACCAAAAGGTGACCCTCCTCTGGTGCAAGTCTGGATCTGTTTTCAAGCTGATCTTCCAGTGGTAGCTGGTAGATGCCTTGTTTTTACTTTCTAATTTGACTGTTGAGTTTATCACAGCTGAAATAGTCTTTTTCTAGAACACCGTATGGTGGCCAACTGATAGTTGGAATGGCGTTTCACAGTAGTGGGAGCTGCCTCTCCCTTTTATTGCCAGTCTTCCGGGGGTTTATGTTTTTACATGACACATTGGTGAGACGTGCCTGCAGCTGGTGCCAGCCTGATGAGCGAGCGGGGTGGGTAAGAAATGAGGGTCACAATGGGTAGAGTAAGTTCACTGCTGAGGGGAGGGGCAGAAGGCTCACCCGATGCCCAATATGCTTAATGTCCTACTCAACTTTGTTAGTAAATAGACTTCCCATCACTCAGCCTATGTGGTTCTCAAGCTTTAGTGGCTGCATCACCTAGAGAAAATTTAGGGGGCCCCGCCTGGAGGGTCCGGTGCTGGCAGGGGAAACACCCACGTGGCAATGCTCACTTGGCGAGAGCCGTTGTAATGGCTCGTAGTGAAGTGTTTCAGATGGGCACTCCCCTACCTTCCCTTGGTTGTTCTCAGACCCGGCACTCATCCGTTGTCTCGTGAAACGGTGCGGTTTTACAAACGGGCAGGGATTTGGACCACACACACAACTACGAGGGCGATAGGAGACACAGCTACGCCACAGCTTGGACCCCAAAGGGGGGACAAAGACAATGCTCTGGAGAGCTGGAAAGGGAGAGGAACCAAGTGCATAGTCAGTGTGACTCTAGACTCCCGGCCACAAGAAGTCTGAAGGGCAACCCGTTCCCTGGAACTGTTTTTCCTTGTTAAAAAGAACCTCTACAGAATTGCTCAAATCCCAGTTATATTCCCTAATTACCCAGCAGGTAGCAGCTTGCCACAGCTTTTATTTTCAGATCATTCCAAAAGCAAACAGTAGCAACAGCTTTCTTTTAATAAAAATGGCTTTTATTGAGACACTTTTAGGGCTTCTGCAACATTTTCATTAGGTCCACTTCTCAGGTGGCTCAACTCTTTCCTGAATGTTGACAAGGTCCACTCCCACCACCCCAGCAGGGAAGCATTCACGTTTCCGCTCCCCCACCCCGGGCTGTTCTGCACACCCATGAGTACCCCACGTAGGACTGAAAAGCCCAGGACCAATTCTTCCCACCTGTTAATTAGGCAGAGCAGTTTCAAAACAAATGCGAGATGGCTTAAGTTCAGCTGATACCACCACCCTTCCCAATGCTATTATTTTCTTTTGATTTGGTATTTGGGGACAATCTGTCCTAAATATTAGCTGGTGTCCACAGAATTTATAACCTAACAGTAACGGAATTTAGCCTCATGCCAACCCCGAGTAGCCTTAAGATTCTCTTATGCTTTCTCCTGTATTGAGTAGCATGACGTTTTAGGAGGAGGTTGCTTGAATTTCTACTCAGGCAGCAAAAGCATTAACAAGATGAATCTTTTGGAGTCTCAGAAATGATGGAAACCATCCACTTCAGAACTCTTAGTTTAGGCCAATATCCCTGCGTGGATCGGAGGATCCCATCATTGTTTTAATTGCTGAGAATGTTGGCTAATACTGCCTCCTTGTAACTTTTACTGTTTTTTAGTATTGGTTGCTCTTGGGAATCCTTGCATAGTAAATATACCAGCTCCTTCCATTGTGAAAGCCCTCCAAACGTGTGATCTCCAAAGCCTTTTTCTTCATAGCAAGAAGGTCAAGAGAGTTTGTATTACAGAGTAGTTTACCTGTCCAGTACAATTGTTCCCGTAAGGTGAAAAGTAACATTCGTGTCATTTAGAAGAAAGGACACCAGGGCATTAAGATTCTGCTCAAAAATTAATGTCAATTTATGTTCTTATCCTTTTATCATCGAGACATTTACACACATAAGCAGGTTCCTGCTCCTTAACAAAAGGGGAACTAAAAAACACAAGGATGTTTATTTTAGCAGATAAAAAGGAAAAAGACAAAACCGAAAGAATGTTAACAGGTGCCACGAAAGCGATCTTTATGCCAGTGGCAGACCATGGTCTTCCACAGGCGTCCTCGGTGGCTGTGGCTTCTGTGTCTGATGAAGGGGAGCCACGGCACCAACTGGCACGAGACAGACTCATGGACACGGAACTGTAATGTGTAATAAAGCGAGTATTTACATTACGCACAATACAGCAATTTATTTAGATGCTTAAAATGAATACAAAGGGAAATAAAGATCACAAAATTATACATACTACAACAGTGTGTCATATATTAGATGGTATAAATGAATACACCAGGTGGTGTTTAACTAAAGATAAAACTAAATATCCAAAATGCAGCACGCATTGGTTTGCTGCGTCAACACAACACTTTCATACAGATCTAAAAGGTGTCAAAATTAGTAGCTGCAAAGTCAATTCTTGCATGTGATTTTAGCTTAAAAGATTTCAGAAAACAGATCCTGAAATACCGGTTTTTGTTTGTCAGCAGTAATGTCAAGAATATTCAGAACAAGAAAAATTCTATAATACAAGAGAGTCCAGATATATATCTTACGTGGCTGGCCTCTGTTGCAAGATTGTACAAGGTTATGTGCAAAAACTAAGTCTGTTCAAAAGTCCATACTAGCGTCGTTTCAGGCTTTGCTAGGTAAACTAGATACAGCGTTTATTACACAGCAAGGGCAACACTAAAAAAAATCTATGATGGGTACACAGTAACAATATCATAAGCATCACTTGAATAGGTCTAAAAGACTGTACAAATATACATTTCAACTATTCAGAATGAATACATGAAAAAAACCAAACTTCCCCGAAGTCTACTGTACATGTCGGACTGGTAGCTTGTATGTTGGCCCTACGCTACCATGTGAATCAGAACACTTCTTAAGGACATCCAACCAAACATTTTACAGAGGGAAAGAAATGTTGAGAAGGCAGATAAAATAAACCTTTGCTTTTTCTCATGTGCATATGTGAGCCACCAGCTTCCTGGTTTTTCACACTGAGTTACTGTCACAGCAAGTTCTGAAGCAAGATCACCGGGCACAGAAGTAGCCACCGGGTTGGCAGCGGCCACAGGTCTGCGCAGCCCGAGGACCCAGCACTCGGAAGGCAGTACCAGTCAGAGCAGTTCCGCAGACACACTCGAAGGGGAGCTGAGGTCCAGGCTGCGGCATGCCCGACGCCAGGGGACCCGGCGCTCACGCCTGCTGGCTGCTCAGTTTAACCCCGGTTAAGCTGCCGTGCATCGGCTCAGCCACACCGTCGGCCATGTTCTCAAACTGCTCCCCGTCCTCACTGTCAATTGTGCTATTCTGCCACTCAATCTGTGGGTTGGATAAGCGCTCATCATTTTCAGATGCATTCTTCCACTGTGACTGGTCCTTGGACCAAAACCCTTCAACTTTTCCATAGGAACTATTCTTCCATTTCAACTGCTCTCTGTCACCTTGCATGGTAGCCTTTTTTTTGGCAGCTGGCTTACTGCTCCTTGCATCTTCGCTCTGGGAAGACTCATCGGACCAGGTTCCTGGTTTCACTTCACACGCGTTGTCTTCCAAGTCTGACACCTGCTGGGAACCAGGGCCGCTCTCAGATGGAGAAGCGCCGTCTTTCCACTCCACAACATCATCTTGGTCAACCTCACTATCAGAAGCTTCGTGCATTAGTTTGGTTGGTTCCTCAGTCAAATGAAGAGTTTCAAATTTGGAACCATCTCCCTCTTTTTGGTCTAGCTTCTCCTCAGATTCGAAAGCATCCTCAGAAATTACCTTCGGTATGTGCTCCTCTGGATTATCATTAGAGATTTTAGGCTCAACTTCAAAAACAGGGTCAAAAGGGCTACCACTTCCATTGGATTCTTCTTCCAAATTTTCAAAACTGTCTGAGGAACTGTCATCTTCCTTCCCAAGGTTGAGCTTCTTTTCAGCAGTTTTACTAGCATTGACTCTGGAATCCTTCTCATCATGATTTTCGAACAGCCACTCAGCATCAAAATCCATCTCGTGCTTAACTTTGTTTAATTCTTTCATGTTGAAGCCCAGCAACACACCAGGCTTGTACTTCTCGCAGTCTCGGACACACTTCTTCCTCTTGTTACTGAAATGGGAAGCAATGTCACTCTTCCACAACCATAAACTGGCTGCCAGCTTCTCAATTTCTCTCCTGGTGGGATAGGGCTGCTTGTTGAAATACTTTGTTAGGAAGCTTTTCCTGGCTTCATAGGAATCATCTTCGTGACCCTTGGGGTCTAAAGCTAAAACAACAGGCTCCTCAGGCTTCTCTTCAAAGAAGCCAGGCGAGTCGCTGTCATCTTCTAACTTTCGCTTTTTCAGCAAGGGAAATTCCATCTGCTCGTAAGTGCGCTTCACAGGTGCCAGTCCTGGTGACTGATTGAGCCGAGACGGGGCATTCGTCTTATCCTGGCCATTCTGGGTCTTTCCCACACCCCTGCAGTGAACCAGATGCAGAGTGATAGTTGAGGCGGTCATGTTGCTGGTATACACACCAAGGCAATGGATACATTTGTAGGTGAGCTTTTTCTCCACCGGATGAACTGTCTGAATAACTTGGTGCCTCTCTCGTAAGTGATGTGCAAGTGCATCAGATATGGGTCCTTTTAGGATTGAAAAGCAAAGAGGGCAAAGGGTTTTTCCAACATCTTTTTTATAGGGCACCGCAGCTTGAGGTGAACTTTTAACAGGGATATCTGCTTTTTCCTGAACTTTTGGCTGTGGCTTTGGAGGGATCGGAGGGTTGTTCTGGGCGTGGTAAGCAACAGATTCGGCCGGGGCATCCCTCAGGTTGTATGTGGTCACAAGGAGATGAATGTTAGTGTGACTACCCTGCTGCAATGTCAAATCAAAACTCAGGGTAGAATCTGTCTTAGGTCCCATCTCCTCATCGATGTGAACCATCCTCATGTGCGCTGCCATCTTCTCCACGTCATTGAATGTTGACCGGCAGTACGGACAAGACAGACCATGAATTAACATATGGTTGAGAAGGGTATCTGTGGGCAAGTAGCGATTACAGTAGAGACATTTGCTAGTAAAATTGTGTATTTTCATAATGTAGTTGGCTACTGCCGGGACTTTCTCAGCTTTATGTTCTTTCTCGAAGTGCACACTGTAGACGTTTTCAGGAAAAAGCTCGTTACAGATTGTACATATTTTCCACTTTTGGGTTGAGGAAGTGTTGGCAGGGGGAGGGCCCGTGGCGGCAGCAGTAGGTTTGGAAGTGGACTGACCTAACACCCTGGACGCCTGTGGCTGCGGGAGGGAAGGCGACTTTAACTGGCCCGATGAGAGGGACGCAGCATTGGCGGACTGCAGGGAGTATCGTGCCGGTGCCTGGGACCTCTGCTCCGACCCAAGCCCGTAAGCCCTTCCGTTCCCACTCGGAAGCAACTGCTTTACAGACTGAGACTGCTGAGGGATAGAGACGGGTGCGCTGCCGCCGAGGCCCAGTCTCATCGACTGACCGACGCCATAGCCCTGGCCTACAGATTTGACGCCGTAATTGTTCTGCTGCAGGTGCACATTAGACATCACGTTGACTCCTGTAGAATTTAAGTTAGGCTTTGGTATTGAGAGTCGATTCACCATCTGCTGGGAAGGCAAAGACCGGACATTTCCAGAAGTAAGGGGACCAATTCTTGACTGGAGTCCCACGCCCTTCTTATCTTGAGGTTTGGGAGCAATTAGCATCAGAGGTTTGGATCGGGGAACCACCACATTAGTGTGCCCAATCATGGCAGTGACCTGGTAGCCTATGCGTTCATGGTCTTCGATGACATGTTGTACCAAAGCTTCGTAGGACTTAGGCATGAAAAGGCATCGCTTGCAGTGAATACTACCCTCTTCCCGGGCATTCGAGCCTAGGGGGACAGCACCGTTGAGCGATTTTTCACCTGCCTTTGCTATGTAAGGTGCTGCCACATGCTGAAAATGTTCCCTGTAAATGTGCTTCCTAACTATTTCATAAAGAGGATCTCGGTAAGTGCACTTCTTACAGTAATAAACAGCTTGCTCTACACTGTCAGCCTGCTTAGGTTTAAGGCCATCATTTTTGCTTTTATCTTTGAAAGTGCTGAGGCTGCTACTTGGTGCGCTGACGTTTGGAGCATGGAATATTTTAATGTGTGTTTCCAAAGTCTTTTTGTCTGCATTGAAGGTACAGTAGGGGCAATTAAGGAGAATCCTGTTTTCAAAGTCTTCACTGTGGACATTCCGAAAGTGACTTTTGTAGGCAGAGAAGAACTTCGAGGAAAACGGACAGGCGCTGCAGCAGAAGGGTTTTGTCCGGTAGTCCTAAAGAGAAGACGAGAACGGGGTCAGAATGCCGCCAGACAGGCAGTAGCAGGTTCTAGGCTTTTAGTCAGGCACCCTCTATTCTTAACAGACAGCTTACTTTCAGAACCGAAGCTCTCTAAAGCACTTTTTTTTCTTTTGCAAAGTAAATTCATGAAATATACTCAAGTGAGAAAGCCGTTTTAAACTAAATACTTTTGAGTCCCACAGTGTAAATAAACTCAATTCTAAGTTCTTCCTCAGTGCCTAGAAAAGACCAGCGTCCCATTTTCTGACTGGTTTTAGACAAACCAAGACAAATGGCCTCAAGATAAACATTCTACAGTCAGAAACGACGAGAACAAACTGTGTGCAATCACTTTCACTCTGATTCAGCATGGCTTCAGATGTTATACAGTAAAATTCAGAGCCCAGTGCTGCAGGACAATTAGGCAATAAAATACAAAGATACAGCTTTGCTCCTTCCCATCATGGACAAGTTTTCACACAGAGGCACACCTTCAGAAATCTCAAACATTTTTTCCTCTGACAGAAGTCCAGTCTAGTACTCAGATTTCAATGCTGATCCAAACACTGATTTGAAAAGTACGTGCTTGTAGGCTTTCTCCTACAAGCCATGCTGTTCCTTCTTCACCAAGAGCAGCTTTAACCTTTTCAAAGAAGTAACAAGTTGACAGCTTCTTTGACTCAAATTAAGAATTTAAATAGAAAATATCTTACAGACTGCGAGGAGCCCATGGTGCCACAAAAGCCAGAGGGCTCTGCTCGTAGTTACCGCTCATGTCGCTGGTCCTCGGTGAGGACAGGGGAAACACGAGGTTGGCCAGAGAGGATCTTTTCTCCCTGGGAACCTACTGTTAGATACTGGTTTCATCAAAATGAAATACTGTGCTTTTCCTTAAATCTCAACCTTTCTTTAGTGTTAGAATATGAGGCTCTGGGATTCCTAAAACTGAGTAGTATGTCCCACTTGGAAGCTTTTTTATACTAAGACTGTTGGTTAATATCTTTTTCTGGGGAATTAATAAAGTAGAACCAAATTTCTATTTAGTTCTATCAGATACTATCAAATTTCTGAGGAAAAATTTAAAAGTACTAATTCTCTGACAAGTATGTTCCAATAGATGAACAGATCAATAATCCAAAATTATAATCGCTACTGAAATAGGTAACAGTAAAGTTTGAATTGACAGTCACTTCTCCCTGCAGAACAGGAAATGCTACCCATTAACTTCCTCTGTGTGTGTCATCGCTTCACCTAACAATCCTTGTTGGTATTGCTAGTGCCCTGCACTCAGTTTTTAACTCCAATTTGTAAAGATTTAAGTCACACCTCTCTGTCACTGCTGTCTTATAGAACCACCAAGCCTCGCCTCCCACAGAGGTGGGTGGCATCAACATAAATAAGAAAACTTAAATGGAAGAATGAATCTGGTTCTCCCCTTAGAAAAAACAAGGGTTGCCAACACATAGAAAAACGATGGATAACCTAGATGAGCAGAATGTCGGAAGGATTTTAGAAACAGAAGTAGTCCTTTTTGGGGAGCAGGGGAATGCTAGCATACAATGGGCTTCAGAATTTTTAAGTAACGAAATTTCTAACTTTTAAACGCGAAGTTTTAATCCAATGACAAAAAGACACAAAATTCTTCTTTTCCCTACCACTAAGAAAATGTGAAATACAGTCATGCGTCACTTTACAAACAGATATATACCCTGAGAAATACATCATTAAGTCATTTCGTCATTGTGTGTATACACCCCAGACCTAGATGGTACATACAGCCTACTCTACCACCTGAGCTATCTGGTATAGCCTGTTGCTCCTCGGCTACAAAAACCTGTACAGGTTACTGTAATGAATACTATAGACAATTGTTAACAGCATGGTTAACTACTGTGTATCTAAACCTATGGAAGGTTCAAGAAAACATCTGGTATAAAAGATAAAAAAATGGTACACCTATACACAGAGAGCACTTACCATGAACGGAGGCTGCAGGACTGGAAGTTGCTCTGGGTAACTCAGTACATGAGTGGGAAATGTGAAGGCCTAGGATATTCCTATCTACTACTGTAGACCTTAAAAACACTATACATGTAGACTACACTAAATTCATGAAAACAAACAAACAAAAAAAAAATCTCATTTTTTAGAGGTGACGAGAGGGAGGGAGGGAGGAAGAGAGGGAGAGAAACATCAATGTGTGGTTGCCTCCTGCATACCCCTTACTGGGGACCTGGCCCTAGACTGGGAATAGAACCTGCGACCCTGTGATTTGCAGGGCAGCACTCAATCCACCAAGCCTCACCAGCCTGGCATCTTTTAATAAAGTAATCTTAGCTTATGATAACTTTTACTTTATAAATTATTTTAAGATGTTTTGACTTTTTATAATAAGCACTGAAAGCATAAACACATTGTATAGCTGTATTAAAAAACTTAATAGACCTACACAGGGTCAGAATCATCAGTATCACTGCCTTTCACCTCTAAATCTTGTTGCATTGGAAGGTCTGGTCTTCCAGTGCCGGGGGGCTGTCTTGTCAGCTGAGATAACAATGGTTCCTCCTTCTGGCACACCTCCTGAAGGACCCGAGGCTCTTCTACAGGAGGTTTCACTCTTTTCAGAAATGTCCACGGTGGTTTTCCTTGGTTTGTTTTTTTCATTACAGACTTGCTTGTTAGCAGATACTGCACCATGAACATTCCTCTCTATTATGAAAATCTTTCTGTGTTGGGGTCCATGTTTTCAAACCTTTTAAGGAGCTTATTGAAGTCTGCAAAAGCTTTTTTGCTAAACCCTTCACTGTGAAGTTTATTGGGAGTTTTTTCTTCTGCAGCTTCATTTTCTCTTGCCCTTTCTTCACCTATGTGGTCCTGTTTCAGTCCCAATGACTCCTCATTAGTCAGCTCCCTAGGAACCACCTGTAGGAGCTCCTCCATGTCACCCTTATCCAGACCCAGGTTAAAGTTGGTTGCCATCTTAACCAAAGCCTGATTGATTTTTGCAACCTCTTCATCCTTGGCAAATCCTTTGAAGTCATGGACAGACCTCTTGAGTATCTTCTTCCAGATGCCTTACATGCATCCCTAGGTGACATCACCCTAAGCAAGGTTCTTTGCAGTCACAGATATTATCCTTCTAGAATTTCATTAGTGTCTTCTCAGAGTTTTTCTTGTTGCAACAGTAGCCTGGGCAAAGGTCATGGCTTTAAAAGCTGTTATAACTCCTTGATTCACTAGCTGGAGCAAAGAGCTGGTGTTCGGATGGAGAACTACTACTACGATATTGGGGTAAAGATCGCCAACAAAAGGAGGATGTCCAGGAGCATTACCAACAATAACCAAAATGTTGAAAGACGTGTCATTCTCCAAATGGTACTTCTCCATTTTGCTGCTGTAGCGATTCAGGAGGGTACCTTGGAAGAGGAGGTGGGTCTGTGATGTCCATTTTCCTGTAGTGCACTGGCACTATGAGCTTGCTGATGTGGGTGAAGGCCCTGGGGTTCTCACTGTGCCATCACAAAGGTTTCCATTAGTAGCCTGCAGCACTGCCCCCAAGCCAGACTCTTATCCTGTCCTTAAAAGCCTTGAAACCTGACAGTGATTTGGCCTTCTTATGGATTAAAGTCCTTTCAGTCATCCTTTTCTCGAGTGGGGAGGTTTCATCCATATAGAATATTTGCTCTGGCAAGTAATTTTCCTCTATAATCAGCTTACCCAGAGTCTCTAAAAATTCTTCAGCTGCCCTCACATCAGCACTAGCAGACTTACCACTCAGTTTCACATTCTAGAACAAATGATTCATTCTCGAATCCTTTAAACCACCCGGAGCTAGCAGTACGTGCAACATCATAGTTGGGTCTAGTGTTTTCTTTCAGCATCACAAACATTTTGCTTTGGCCACAACTGTCAAGGTGCAGAGAGGTATATGCTTCTGTGTCTGGTGTTCAGTCCAGGCCATTGTGAATTTCTCCACGCGTGATATAGGCCCTTCATCTTTGTAAATCTCATAGCCTTTAATGAAGCAGTTTCTTCAACAGCTTCAGTCACTTCGTTCTTATTCTTCAAGACTGTAGCTATGGTGGAATGGGACATGCCTGACTGCCGAGCAATAACCACCACTGGTTTTCCACCTTCGTAGTCTTTAATCACTCTTAATTTCATTTCCAGGTCAATATCTTGACATGGCCTCTCACTGTCAACATTAGCAGTGGATTTGGTATGCTCAGGGGTCATGATGAACAAAACAAACAAGATTAAATCAAGCACAAGAATAATGATGCAATCAAGAGACGTGGTAAATAGATGCAGGAAGCTGTTTCTGGCATAACAAAACATAATGTTTTACAGCAAACTTAAAAAAAATGTTAAGTAGAAAGAATATATTCTCAAATAACAATGAAAAGTATAAGAGTAAACATGAACCAGTAACAGTTTGTTACCATTACCAAATACTACGTACTATACATAACAGTGTGTGTTATACTTCCACATGACCAGCAGCAGTCGGTTTACACCAGCATCACCACTAACACATGAGCAGTGCGTCACACCACTGTCGTGCAAGTTCCATTACTGACAAAAACGTCATCATGCGGCGCATGACTAATCATTTTGACACCTCCCACTTTAGGTCCCCTACAAACAGTTCATCACTATGAAAGGTCTACAGCGGAAAGATGTACACCTGTGCCACTTACCTGATTTTTTGTAAGTGAAGGGTCCCACAGTCCTACATCCTCCCATGTAGTGTTTTTCAAATAAAAGTCATTAGGTTCAAACTGTTTAAAATCCTAGAAAACAGTGAAAGAAGTTTACAAAAACATAGTGGTATCAACTCTACCTCAATCTTACTTATACATCCTTTCTCTTAACTAGGGTTGGAGTGATGTACTGGAAAATTAACCCTATCGAGAACTAAACCAGGAGTCACAAAACTCTTAGGAAATACAAAAAGGCATATGGAAGTTGTACTGAACATTTTATCACCTAAACATTCCCCTAATGGTCTGACAGGTTTCCAAGGAAAATGCTCAAGTTCTCATTTAGCCACATTTTAATACCAAAGTATCCTTCATTAGAGTATTGTAACTTCTCAGCGGTAGTATTAGAACGGAGTGTAATGTTTGCTATAGCGCTACAGATGTGATACTCTGATATTGGGGGTGGGAGAGGGAAGACTGGATGGGGAAGAAAACTCAAGATTTCTGAACCCTGAAAGGAAGGTTTTCAAAGGAAATAGTTAAATTTTATACTCTTATGTAAAAATTTAATGGCCTGCTTCCCCCAGGCTAGGAAGATAAAAAGTATTAGGGTATAATTCCCCTTGGCCCTAAGAGGTTCACAATTCAGTGTGCGAAAATCAAGTACATATAATTTCCAGGATATGTAATTGGTGTTAATGCAAGGGGAAAAAAATCAAATGCAGGATAGAAAAGGTACCTTATTATTGGCATTACTCACTCTTAGGAAGATGACCCCACTGAGTGTGCCGTGAATGGACTGTTTCATCAGGCAGATCTACCTGAACTCGAGGGGTGGGAAAGGGAGTGGAGTGACCTTACGTGCTGGGGGCAACATAACTAGAGAAGCTTTAGCCTGCATGGCAAATCCCTAGACTATTGCCGGGAATCAGGAAAAGAAAACCTGTTGAATAAAGGAAATTGCTTTTTTATTTTCAATTCCATACACTCAAACACTTATTGAGTGCTTATTCTGTGCCTAGCATGGTGCTAGGGATACATGGATGGACAAGGTAGTCCTGGTCCCTGACCAGCTGGAACTTAAAGCCTAGGGGGAAAAATGTCTTTAAACATTTCTTTGGAATCAGAGGCTTTGCTGACCAACTAACTAAGACGTGGAGCAACGAGACCTGGAAAAGGAGGAACCAGTGCACTGGCTATCACGCAGGGCCGGCATACATAAAGCTCACAGAATGAAAGGCTGGAAAAACAGTTTGTAAAGTCCAAACTGCTACACAAGGGGAAGACAATAGTCTATGATGGGTCAAAAGGGCCAACCAATGCTCACATCCTATATAGAGAGACAACAAGCACCCACACCACCAAGCCTCAACAATCAGAAGGTCAACCAGAACACTTGGGTGTATCAGAATGGGAGCAGGCTCTGGAGTCCCAAAGACAGACCCTGCCTGCCGCAGGACTGACTGTGAGGTGGACCTGCTTCCTGACTGTGAGGTGGACCTGCTTCCTTACGGCTTCTTCTTTTGTAAATTGGAGATAAGATTTCTACATCCCTCTAGGGGCTGTTTTAAGGATTTGAATTAGAGACAATTTTAAAGCACCTAGTGAAATGTCTGACGTGTATATCCTCAATGGTAGCTGCTTTTGCCTCAGGATGCAAAGATGAAAAGCCCATTTTAGCGAGAAGGGAGTAAGTTAGGCTAACTGAGAAAGCTCTGGTGAAGCTAATGCTGAGGTTCAAAATCAGAATCATACCTAAGAGTTCACCATCCTGGCTGCTGACACAAAGTAATGGATCAGAAGCTGAGTCATGTTAAAATTAAAAAATGGCATGCTACTTACTTCTATGTGTTCTTTACAGTATTCCAACCCAATGTCACTAAGTATTTTTTTCACAGTTTTCCGGGCTTTTCTTAAACTGCCAAGATTGTTGACAGGAAGTTGGAACATAGTTTCTATTGGAAAAAAAAATTTAAGTCAAGTCAAAAACATGTACAACTTGTAATATTTACTAATTCCACTGATGGTAGGATCAAAAACCCTGGCCCAGTCTGACAAAAAAGGTGAGTAGACAGCCTCATCCAGCATGTTCTGAACACTTAAAGCAGGCAGGCAAAGCAAGTGCTCTGATTTTTTCTATTGTTAACAAGACATTTTTTTGTTATAGATTGACTATGAGTCTAACCTGGCACAATTCTGATTAAACTTTTGGTGATGGACTTCCAAAGGTGAGAATTAGGTTAATAATACTAATGGGTTATTTTAAAATCAAGTGTGAGTGCCTTTTCCCCTTGTGATGTTGAACCTCTGAAAATAGAAAATGCTCACCATTTCAGCATCATTACCACATAATTTTGAGTGCTGGGGGAAAAAAAGCTTTTGTTGTCTGGGAATTGTCCTGCACATTGCTATGGTATTCTTAAAGAAACATTCTTAAAAGTCTCTGTACACTACTTGAACAAAAGACACTAATAATTGTGTGTAACTTGCCCCTCAGCCAGCACCGTCCATACCTGGACAGAAGCACTCCCTTATGGTCATGGAGTGAAAGCTGAGATGGGGAAAAGCTGGGCACTCAGCACCAGAACAAATAATGGTAACTGTTGGGTAACTCAGGGGATTCTTTTGAAAAATGAAAGGCCTACGTGTGTGAGGGGATTGAAAAATTATTTAAACAACATAACATCAAAAGAAAATTTAGATCCACTTCCCCAAGTTCCTTAGAAACAAAGGCTAAGATAATAGAATCAGTACAACTTGGGTGGTTGAGAATGTCTTCCAGTGAGATCATAAATGTTTCTTTATAAAATACAGTAACAATTTATCATCAATTTAGTAATCTGAATCAATTCTGTAGGACAAAGTAGTTCTAAAAACCAAAAACAAAGGCAAAAAACAAAAACATGAAAAATTAAAACATGCAAACCTGCTTTTCTAATTAATATAGGCTGTTATTCTATAATAACACTACCATTTGTAAACCACAATCATAAAGTCAACTAATCCAAATGTAGAATCATGTTACCTCATTTATTAAACTATGAAAAATGGAACAACAACAAAAAAAGGGCCTACCAAAAGTTAACTCCTAGAAATTCTGAACCTTCTAAGTTACCAGAACTTAGAAGTCTCAAAATATTCTATATGAAGAACCAAAATTGAGGCCAAAAGAGAAATGTTATTTCACTGAGAAAAACTTATCGGCTGTCTCACTTTCAAGATGGAACTCCTACTACTTATGAGCATGACTATGGTATTCTCCGCACTCTCTGCGATCCAGTAATTTGTATAATATTTAGCTAAGAGCAGACTTACAAGTCACTTCTGATACAATTTAATGTGCATTCAAGGCCAAATCTATACCTTATGGAAATCTGATTGCTAAAGAGACATCTTGTTTCTCTACTCATTTCATAAACTCTGTGGGCCAAAAGCCAGCAGTTGTTTCTGAACTTCCCAAGTTAATTCTACTTCACTTGGGAGCAGAGACATGCCCAGCAGGCAGCCATGGCTGGTTTCCTCTGCTTCCTGGATAAGCAGCTCAGTATCTCAGCAAAACAAATACACAAGGATTTGGAAATGTTGCCACCAGTGAGCCACGAGTCTATACAGAAAACAGCCAAGGGATGTCAAACTGTGGCTCAGGATAAAGGAAAACGCACTCTCCAATGGGTAACGCCAGGCATTCTGAGTGCCCACCCATAGCTAGCAAAGAGGTCTGAAGACATCCAAAAGCAAGCACCTCAATGCACGGTAGGTGTCCAACTTATCCACCCACCTTTGTTATGAGAGAGTGGTATGTTCATAAGGATGCTTTATTACAAAAAATTTATAAAAAGTGACATATCTGCCACAGAGTAAGTCTCAAGTTTACTTACTTAGGCCAAATTAAATAGGCTTATAAATAAAATAGTGACACTATGTATTGGAAAATGCTGCACAAAAATGGTCCTTTGTTCTATGATTAGTAACTAGGAGGAACCCAAGTTAAAGGTTTACATGGAAAGATGTACAATATTCTGAGTTGAGATTATAGTTGTCTTCATGACATTTCTAATAATTGTGGGAATTCTATCATCTGCCCCTTTCCCCAGATGGATGTGTCCTCTATGTATTTGCTTACAGAGGCCATTTCCCAAGATTTTGTTCATTTGGAGGTAGAACAACACATTCATATGTTAGCATACTCAAAAGCATTCACAAAGATTCTTCTGTGGTCCCCCACCACCCTTTTTCTTTTTCCTTTAAATTAAACACTTTTTGCCCTGGCTGCTGTGACTCAGTTTATCGGGCATTGTCCTACAGACTGTAGGTCACGGGTCTGGTCGTCAGTTAGGGTGCATGCAGGAGGCAACTGATTGATGTTTCTCTCCCTTTTCCCTGCCCCCCCCAATCAATAAAAGAAAAAAAATAATTAAACACCTTCCTCAGTATATAGAACAGGCACACAGTACAGGAATATAAGCAATTAGAAGGCTTTCCCCTACTCCTCTGGTCATGCAACTCTCCTTCCCAGAAGGGGGCCACCATTACCGTTTCTTGTGTATACTCCCTGAGCTTTTCTATGTCTGTAACAAGCCAAAGGTTCCTGGAAAGCAAGCCTCCAACAAACTCTATCAGTTAATGTCAATTACTATGGGTGATAAGGACTTTAGGGCCCAATATATATTTTCCCAGCCTCCTGCTTGCTGTTAAGAGACATCTTCAAATCAATGGCTGGCTCCCGAGTTTGTTAATGTCATCTATTTGATTTCTTGTTTAAATACTTTCATAAGAATCACCCTGGCCTCCTCCCCACCCCTCAAAAGTCCTTTGAATTAGAAATCTAAACAAGGTGCCCATACCTTAGTGATTGAAGGGTAGTAACAGAGTAAACAGGAAATTCACTGCCTGAGAGTAAGGGCAGTTTCTTTTCTTTGGAATAGAAAGACAGCTAAAAAACAGTATTTACAGTCAGTACTCTTAGGGAGGAAGACATCTTACAATATTGTCACAAGTTTGTATAGAGGTGGGTTTTGAAAGAAACAGTTTGTGTAGAGTTTGTGTTTGAAAGAAACAGAGAGATGGGCTTATATTCCCTCCAGACTCGTGCCCAGTAGCTTGATCATCCTTTCTCTTGAGCCACCTTGACTATCAGAATGGCCATTTTCACAAGGTCTGCCCCTCTATCCCAATACCAAGAAGCACTCCCTTTAGCCAAACCATAAACCTCTCAGGCTCATGGCATAAAAAAGGAAAACTAATTTAATGGAACGGCACCATTGCTCATCATTTTCGGAGCACCTACACTTTGCCAGTCAATGTACTTAGGAATAGAGAGATTAACAGGACACAGTTCTTAACTCTCCAACAGTGTATTGATTCTAGGGGATGAATCGAGAGCACACAGTGATCACGAGGTCATTGGAGTAAAGATACTTGTTTCAGCTGCCCACCGTCCCCTTGGTACCACTCCTGCCACTTCTGATATACAGTCACTTAGGAGGCCCTTTGTGGAGAGCAGACTGTACATGATTCAGGTCGACCAATTAGGGTAGTCTATCTCTGTAGACACTGATTAGTACAGAGTTGGACATGTGCCTCAAACAGGGCTGACAGCGCTACTGAAAAGCAGAGTCAGGACCTGCCACTACACAAAGGAAGAAGAGGGAGGGAAAGATTCCTGCTGGCACTGCTTAGGGTCTGCAATCTACCTGGTGCCTGAAAGCCAGTCCCACCATCCCAACTTTTCGAAACAAGAGCAAACACATAATTTTTGCTTAAGCTTTGGTTCATATCATTTGTAACCAAAACTCTTGGTAGCCCTAAAGTGGGACACAGAACAGAAAGTGAGTAAAAGAGGGAAGATGGGGAATTTTGTGCAAAATAATTATACTTGTGAACTGGGTCTAAAAGCAAAATAGGAGTTTGCCAAGATGCAGTTATTCTGAAAGACGCTTTGACCCCTGGTTTCATTAATCAAAAACACTACACAGGAAAACATTTTCTAAATTCTAAGAATTTGGGGAGAGCTTGATGACCTATTAATAGCAGAAGGTAACAAGTGTTTTATTGACATCTGAAGGTAAGCAGCTCTTGGGTAAGCATATAACACCTGATGAACAAGATTTAATTTGTATTTCCAGAACGATTTAAATTTATTGTTGAATGAATAACCGAGTCACACTCAAATAGCCCTTTATTCCAACTACCAAGAAGGTAAATAAAGGCAGACAGAGCCTGTCTCATGAGGAAATATTTACAGGCTGATTCTTTGCAGAAGGATGATGATACATCAGTGATTGTGGACTTTACTGAGGCAAAGGTCATTAACTGGGGAACATAATTATAATTATAATCACTTATGAAAACATATCTCTGCCCAAAGGCTTGGACCTAGGCAGGTGCACTCAAGAGCTTCTGGGTCAGGAAGATGAAGGGAAACCCGACACATGACCGGACACTAGTCTAGCAGCCTCAAGGCGAGGCCTGAAAGACCTGACACACGAAGAGTCAAAGGGGCTGCTCTCTGTATGGCAGTCCCTCCGCAAAGCCACTGGACCGAAGACGGCATGACTCAGTCCGTTTTAGGGGTGGCGGGGAGGAGAAAGCACCTATGACTGTGTCATTAGAAAGTAAGACAAAACAAACAAACAAAAACACATAAAACCTAACCGTAAACCTTTGACCAAGCACAGATAAATAAGCCAGAAGGAAAAAAAGCCTCCAAATCAAACCTCTGCAGGCTGTATTTTAAGCTACTACAAGTGGGGATCTAGCATGGTATTTTCCGGTATATAATTCTTCATATTTTTTATTCAATCTTATGTGATGCTTCCCAAATCTCTAATAAGAATCCGTGTTAATTTAACAGGCCAGAAAATACAGAAGTAAGTATGATTGTGTGTCCTAGTTTCCATCACCTGCTGGTACAACTCTACTTTGATGGGCAAAAGCACCATATTTTTAGGACTGTAAGACGTACTGGACCATAAGATGCACCGAGGTTTTTAGAGAAAAATGGTGGGGGGGCGGGGGGGGGGTGGGGGAGTGGATCCTGCTCTGCTGCCACCCCACAGCGAGCCAGGTAAGCTACATTCGTACTGTAAGATGCACCTCCATTTCCTCCCAAATTGGGGGTGTGTGTCTTATAGTCCAAAAATATGGTAGGTTGACAATAATAAGAGAATATAGTTTGTTTCACATACTCACAACTATAAACCTACTTTTCCCCCTCCCTGTACTGGGAAATGAAATCTGAATGTTTTACCTGAGTGACTAACTCCATTGCATCAGTTATACTAGGTAAATGCAGCTCAACAATTATCATAAGGAAAACATTTCTAACTGCACCGAGAGCCAGACAAGATGGTTATATTTCTTCCAGGCAACACCTAAACATAAGCTGCTTAGTATAAACCAGTGGTTTTTAACCCTGCCCCACCCTCCAAAGGATGAAACCCTTTATTCTAAAGAAATCTTAGTTGAAACATAAAAAAAGACAAAAAGTAGAGGGCCTGGGGTTGAAATAAAGAAAGGAAGAAAGAGTTCTCTGTCTCCAAATAGCTCCTTGAAATAGTTACTTGTCTAAACTAAGCTCATAAGGCAAACATATACCAAGGTGGCTGTCTACTGAAATGTAAAATCTGGACCTAACTGGGCAATCAACCAAAGCAGGAAGTTTGGTGGCTGTAACAGAACTCCTATAGTGAGGTAAAGATATCCCGTAAACAAAATTAGTCTGCTCAGAACATGGTTATAGGAAGCCCAGAGTAAGCCTAAGGATTAGAACATAGTTTATACTTTGATGTTGCCTTTTACACATTTTTACAGTAAAGCTGTAAAGACAAATACAGTTTCTCTGGGAATATCTTTTACCTGGAAGGGGGTAAGAAAAAACAACAAAGACCAGGAATGATGTCATTACTAGTAAAGAAAAGAACTGCTGTATATTTGCCAAGTTAATAAAAATTAGGAAGACATTCAAGCTACTATAATATAAACAATTTCAGTTTTGGTAACATCATCAATCCAAACTGACATTTAAGAAATCCAGACCCTTGATACTTGGCAAACTCAAAACCAAGTACAGTTAGTTGACTCTTGCACAACATGGACGTTAGGGGCACTTGACCCCCTGGTGCAGTTGAAAACCAGAGAATAACTTTTGACTCCCCCAAAACTTTACTACTGTTGATTGGAAAGCTTACTGGTAACAGAAACAGTTGATTAGCACCTATTTCATATGCTAATATGTCTTATATACTATATTCTTACAATAAAATAAGCTAAAGAAAATATTAAAACAAAAAACGTTTTTACAGTATTATACATATTCATTGAAAAGTATCTACATATAAGTGTGGGCCCACACAGTCAGCTGTACTCCGTATACAACAACCTTATAACCCACACCGGGGCTTAAGATATTCGAAGTTTCTTTAAGCAGCTAAAAATTGTTAAATCATGCTATTTTCTAAGAAGCTAGGCATTTTAAAAAGATTCTCATGAAGAGAATCAAAGCATCAGTTACTTCACTGCTACCCATGACACTTAAAACAAATTTTATAATGTCTCTATAGAAACATTTAGGACCTGGTTAAGATACATACTATTTAGGCAGAAAGAAAAGATCATTCCCATACTCATACACCCTCTTTTCCTTCTTCCTCCCCCTCAGCAACGTTAATATCTGTCAATACCGTTCATTGAGTAAAACTGTGGTCATCATAAAACTTTCTTTTTCTAAGCAATACTCGCTTACCTTTCCTGACTATTCTGGGATCTGAAGAGAACAGACACCTCATTTGCTTTTAAGGGTGTCACTAAGTCCTAAATTTAAATTAAACCTGTTGTGAAAAGGTCTATATACTGCTATTTGTATTTTAAAAATGAACCTTGTAAGCCATGCCGGCACAACCCTCCAGCAAGTGAGCACACCCAGATCCTGCATTCAGTCTGGAAGCAATCATCACTCAGTCTTCTTCTAAAACATGGTCCTGAACAGAAGCAGCTGATCTTTCAATTTCCTATAAACTCGGGCAAAAAACCTTCCAGATGCCAGAAGCTCTTCGTAGAAAGGCAGCTCTGTCTCCTCTCTTTCTCAAGTCCCAAATACCATAGAACAAGTGACTATCTGACTATCATAAGGAAGAATGCTTTTCTGGATTAGCAGATAAAACTGTGCAGCATGACAGAGGTTAAGAAAAGAAAGTTCAGTCTCCTCTCTCAATGTGCAGTAGTGCTTAAGGTAAAAAAAGGGTTCTGAGAAGCCCAGGATAATCAGAAAAACTACTCTGCAAATGAAGACACACTTGTACCAAAAGCTAAATCTGAATGAACATTACTTATGTTGCCCAGGATAATAATATTGGAACACCATTAATAAAGACAAGAAGCAGGAAGGAAATGTAACCAAATAAAGACAAGAAGCAGGCAGAGTATGTAACCAATTTGTTTTTATTCTTTTTAAAAAAATTTTAATGGTTCAAATACAGTTTTCTGCTCTCCCCATCTCAGCCCCCTCCCTCTGTTATTGTCCACATGTCCTTTATACTGGTTCCTGCAAACCCTTCACCCTTTCCCCCTGAAATTCCTTCCCCTCTAGTCACTGTCAACCTGTTCTCAATTTCAGTGTCTTTGGTTATATTTTGCTTGTTTGTTTTGTTGATTAGGTTCCTGTTAAAGGTGAGATCACATGGTATTTGTGTTTGTTTTATTTTTTACTTAACTGCATTAATGTTTACTAGTCTGTTTGATAATGAAACAAATGACCCCCCTATAACCCCCAATTGAGTAAAACATCAAATGCAAAACTGCCTCCACTTCAGGAAAAAACAAAACTTTGATTTTCTTTAATTTTCAACCAAATCAATTTTTAAACTCTGTATATTTGAGGTTTCCTAACTATTTCTTTGGTGGGTAGACTATATTTATGAAGGCAAAGTGGGTATGTTTACCAAAATATAGTATTTTGTACATCTGAAACCATTTGGTCATACAAATACCTTTACCCACTTTTTGTTAACAGTGTGTGAATCCCTTCCACAAACAGCCCTGCTCTGAGAGACTATTTTTCTGCCTGATCACTTCCAGTGACGGGGGCACAAACCCCACCAGGCAGCTCATTTCACAATGGACAGCTCTGCTCACAAGTTTACTTTCTACAAGGTTTTGTGACCTGCCCACAACTCAGCTACAGAAGTCTAATTACTTGGTCACATAACAGTCTTTTAAGTTTTTAAGACACTTCCTCCTTCCCAAGTTTTGCCCCCTCTCCAAGTTAACCATTCTCATTTTTACCATTCCTTCTGATATTGCATAAGCCAACCACCAATACATGGCCTCTAGCTTGTCAATCTCTTTGATGCCCTGAATGAACTGTTTATTCTAGATGTGACATAATCAGAAGGTCAACTGGGACAACACTTCTCTAACTCTGGATATTATAATTTTTTTAAGAGTTTTTCTTTTTAAACTTTCTTTTATTGATTCTAGAGAAAGGGGAAGGGAGAGAGAAAGAGAGGGAGAGAAACATCGATTGGTTGCCCCTTACATGTGCCCCAACTGGTGGCCAAACCTGCAACTCAGGCATGTGCCCTGACCGGGAATTGAATCAGAACCTTCCAGTCTGTGGGGTGATGACCAACCAATGAGCCACACTGGCCAGAGTTGGCCATTATTTTTCAATTAATCTCCTGAAAGGTGCATTTGTGTTTGTGGCAGCCACTTCACATGTATGATCAACCCAAATCTTTTTCTTTTTTGCACATGTGCTGCCCTTTTCAGCATTAGCTGTTTCAGCTGGTGGAAAAAAGATTCTATACTGAATCTAGGCCTGGTTAGAAGGACAGTAACATCAGCAATCTTTAAGTATCTTCTCAATCGAAGGGGCAGGAGGAGCATTCTGATCCCAAAATGAAAAGAACAAATGTCCAGTACAGGCCTTAGGGAAGATGAGACACCAAGATTCATATTCCAAATCACAACATCAACTGCAATGTTATAGAAAAGCAGCACTTTGAACCACTGAAAGTACCTATGCGTTGACTAATCTAAACGCTTCTCATTTTACAGATTAGCAACTAAGGTGAAGCAACTGGTCTAAGGATGATCAGTTGGTTGGTGACAGAGCAGGCAGGGTCTCAAGGTTATTTCCAGATCTAGGATGAAGCACGCTCCCCTCCTCCCCATTACCCACACCAATGAAGCCCTGATCTCTGACATTAATTAAAAGTAAACGAAAGCCCTGGCTGGTGAGGCTCAGTGGACTGAGTGCTGGCCTGCAAACTGAAAGGTCAATGGTTTGATTCCCAGTCAGGGCACATTCCTGGGTTGTGGGCCAGGTCCCCAATCAATGTTTTTCTTCCTGTCTTTCTCTTTCCCTTCCCCTCTCCTAAAAAATAAATAAAATCTTAAGAAAAAAAAAAAGTAAACAACAGCATGTTATATACATACATCCAAAAGTCCCAGAACTTCAACCCCCAGGATGAAACGACCTTGCAAAAGTTCAGCCACACTATAATATTGCTCAAGTGCTGAAAGAGAGATTAAGACTATACACTCCTTTCAGGTCAGATAGTCCCATCACATCCCATCCAGAGAAGAACTGAACCAAGAACTCAGCTTTGAGACCATTTGCCCTAA
The DNA here is from genome assembly GCA_028533065.1 of Trachops cirrhosus. Taxonomy (NCBI): domain Eukaryota; kingdom Metazoa; phylum Chordata; class Mammalia; order Chiroptera; family Phyllostomidae; genus Trachops; species Trachops cirrhosus. Next base: position 85,526,111 of record CM052547.1, read on the forward strand.
AGGGCTCTTTACCATCACAGTGGATGCCAATGGTCACTAGTCAGTCACACGGGAAAGATATTCCCACCCAATCTGTCATGGGTAATACCTTGTAAAAGGAAAATCACAACCTTGATATTCTTAAAGAAAACAACAGCTTTTCACAAAACAAAGACATGGCATGTCTTTATCATCTTCCCATTATTAATGCTCAAGACATGTTCTTCCCAAAACTGCTTGGGAAAGCAGCAGAGGCCCTGGTGATCTTTTTTTCTGGAGGGCAGGGGTGGGCAGGAGGCTAGTCAGTTCTTTAACTGCCTCTTTGGCTCCTTTTCCCAAATCAAGCTCCATTCGTTTTTGTTACAAAAGCAACTGGGCAGTGAAAACACACACACACACACACACACACACACACACACAACCTGCACGCTAATGTTCTCAGCAGTATTCTTGATACCCAAAGGGAAACAACCCAAACCATCAGCTGATATATGAATAAACAAAATGTGGTATTATCCACACAATGGGATAATTCAGCCATAGAATTGAATGATGTACTGATACATGCTCCACATGGATGAACCCTGTAAACATTATGCTCAGTCACAAAAGTCTACTTTGTATGATTCCAGTTACATGAAGTGTCCAGAAAGGCCTATCTACAGAGAGAGAAAGGAGACTGAAGTTGCCGAGGGCTTGGGGAGATAGAGGAGAAAAGAGAGGGTGACTGCTACTAGGTTCTTTATGGGGTGATAAAAAATACTGTGCAAGTGATTCTGGTGACAGTCACGCAACTCTGAATATACTAAAAAACATTTGTACACTTCAAATGGTGGAATTATTAAGGTATGTGAACTGTATCTCAATAAATCTTTTAAAAAGAAAAAGGCATTAGGCCTAGTATAAAATTACAAAATATGGAAAAGGCAAAGAACACAAAATAACTTAAAATTTTACATAAAGACAACAATAGTTAACACCGAGATAATATTTATCCCTGCAGAGTTTTATGCACACAGAATTTTTTCTTTTAAAAGAAACAAAATCTTTATATTTCAGCATTTATACATGCAAGAAAAATAATGTTGCTTAGAAATTTTGTAAATTTTTGTTTTAAGAACTGTTTTTTCCAACAAGGTAAATACTAGCCTCAAATGGCTATTAAGCTTAAAATGTGGTTAGTCTGCAATGAACTAAGATGTGCTTTAAAATTATTGTTTATTTATATTGTGGTAAAATACATGACAAAAATGGTTAAGATAGTAAATTTTATAGTGTACATAGCTCAGTGGTATTAGTCACAATATTGTGCTATCATCACCACCATCCATCGCCAGAACTCTTTCCATCTTCTACACTGAAACTCTATACCCATTCAACAGTAAGTCCGAATTTCTCCACCGCCTCTACATCTGGCAACAACCATTCCCAAATCTACTTTGTTTCTGATTTTCACTACTCGAAGTACATTCGTTTAAGTGGAATCATTATTTGTCTTTTTGTGACTGGCTTATTTTACTTGGCATAATATCCCCAAGTTTTATTCATAGTATAGCATGTACCAGAATTTCCTTCCTTTTTAAGGCTGAATACTACTTCCCACAACGCATACACATTTTGCTTACCCATTCATCTGTTAACGGACGCCTAGACTACTTCCACCTTTAAGCTATTGTGAACAATGCTACCATGAACATGGCTGTTCAAGTTAGTGTTTCTTCCTGGTCCTGTTCCACCTCTTCCACCCCCAGTACACAAGGATTCCAATTTCTCTATATCCTCATCAACCCTTGTTTTTTTAATAGTGGCCATCATAATGGGGTAGTATTTCACTGTAGTTTTGATTTGTATTTCTTTAGTGACCACTGACGTGGAATGTCTTTTCATATGCTTTACTGGCCACTTGTGTCTATTTTCTTTGCAGAAACATGTATTCGAGTCCTTCACCAATTTGAGATATATTTTGTATATACTGTGTTAAAATATTACTAATATTAATTTCACTTTTATTTTTTAAAATGTGGCTACTGGCAATATAGACGAACCCCCAAAACATGCTAAATAAAAGCAGTTAGTCACAAAAGGACAAATACTGTATGATTCCACTCCTACGAGACATTAAGAAATGTATAAAGACAGAAAGTAGAAGGGTAGCTGCCAAAAGCTGGGGGAAGGAAGAATGGGGATTGTTGTTTAATCGGTATAGTTTCAGTTTTACAAGCACAAGAAGTTCTGGAGATGGATGATGGTAATGGCTGCACCACAATATGAGTGTAGTTAGTGTCATGGAACCGCACACTTAAATTGTTTAAAATGATGTTATGTACATTTTATAATTAAAAATAGATAAAAATTTTAAAAATGTAGCTACTACAGAATTTAAGGCAATGGTAGTGATTTTGGAACCAGATTAAGATTTGCTTGCAATTGTGTCAGCAGGGTAGCCTGGGTCTCCTTGCCAAAATCACAAATTTTAAGTATCTGTTTAGATTCCTTTGAACAGGACAGATACTCAAGGGCAAGTCCTGAATGCAATACAGAAACTTTGAAGGCCTTTAAAAATTTCCAGACCATGTTGGACAATATTAAATGAGAGACTATATGGTAATATATTAATAGTCCTCAAATTGTTAAGTACTTAAAAAAAATCTTAGTAAAGTTCACTTTCCCAGCAAATCTGCTCCGCTCCAAAAGGCCAGGAACAGTGGATAGTAAGTCCTGACTTAAAAGTTATTCTTGATAGGTTCTCGGAACTGCAGTGACATGACATATAACAAAATCAACTTTACCAAAGGCTAACTGATATGGACAAGAGTTAAGTTCCTACAACGTTGGAACATCTCATCAGAAACCACATTGAGCAAGATGATATTATTTGAGGACCTGCTATACATTATTTTGTCAAAGTTAAAGACTTCAGTTAATTGTCTTAACTTAATAGATTTAATCCAGCTGGAGTTACTTTAATGAGAAGCTCAACTATTTGTTAGTTTTACAAAACTGAAATGATTCTAGAACATGTAGAAGTACAAAAAAAAGACCACACTCATTCCAGACCTACTGAACTGAAAGGTCTGCAGAATCACGGAGCCTTAGGTATGAGACAGTAAGATGCTGATGTGATAAACAAAAGGAAGGAGAAAAAAGGTTCAAGGGTACAGTCTATAGTCTACCCCAAAATTTGTGCTTTCCAGTAAGACTATTATTTTCATGGGCAAAAATTTAGATGACCTATTGGCCACATATGAAAATTTTTACCTTGAAACTTCCAATTTCTGTAACAAGGTGACAAGCACAGTAAAGCTTTCCTCTGCCAGAAAAGATTACAGTGACTAAGAATACAGTGCTAGAGTTGGACAGTGTTTAGATACCTACTTTGCCACTTACTATCTTTGTGACCCTAAAAATGTCATTTAACCCCTGGAGGTCTGTCTCTTTATGGTATAACTAGGACACTATTGTTTAAACATCAGGATTAAATGCCAGTTAATGCTTAAAAGAGGTTATTATTATTATTACCTTAAACCACACCAGATACTAGAATATTACTTTGAATATTTTGAGTCTACACCAGAGCATACTCTCTTAAAAAGCATGAATTATTATTATTCCTGGGAATCAGATGTGTTTGCCATACATCTGTTCCTGCACACATTATAATGTGCATCCAAACTTACACAGAGTCGTATTTTTATACATGTGTGTGAACCACTCATGTCAGCGTAAGCATTTTTCTAAAACCCTCACCCAAGGACATTTCTTTATTGCTTTTAGAGAGAGAGGGAGAGAAACATTAATGTGAGAGAGAAACATTGATTGGTTGCCTCCTGTAGGTGCCCAGAGCAAGGATCAAACCCCCAACCTTTTGGTTATGGGACGACACTCCAACCAACTGAGCCACACCAACCCGGGCAGAGTAAGCATATTCTTAACTTTACAAGCTCTGTGACACTTAAAATGCTTACGCAACTGAACATCTGCAAATACCCAAAATAAACCTACGTGACTTACAGTTGCATAGAAACATAGAATGTAATTTAGATGTTGTACATTTATTAAAAATATGGGAGTCACTTTTTTAAGACTTTCAGGCTAAAAGACTAGTGAAAATGCTACTATGTTACTGCTTATCCTGTTACTTTCAGATTTCAGACAAGAATCCTAGCTGTGACCACCAGAATTCCTAGAACACCAACGGAACCGATGGTTTTCAGGGTGTACTTCTGAGAGCGTGCCGAGAGACCGCACAAGGAACGAATGCGGACAGAGGGGAAGACAAAGCCTGAGGTGCAAGATGAAAGTTGAGCAACTGCACCGAAGGTGTGGCTCCGGAACACAACTTTATACACTGCAGTCCACATAAAATTTGTTTGAAAAGGGGAAAGATGCCTCACTGCTTAGTAAGGAAAAAGACTGAGAGTACTCTAACATCCCAATCCAGCTTTAGGGAGTAAGGGACGAGGAGCACTTCCCAATTTACTGCTTCACGTTGTGGGAAGCGATTCCACAGTCTCTGTCTGCATAAGAATTCTGTAGGCTTAGAGCTGCTTGCTGTCTGTCAATACAGGTGGAAAACCTGGCCTAACAGAAATGTGAAAAAAGGAAACCGATTCACAAGTGGGCCCAAGAGGACACTGAGCTATGTCCTCTGGAATCATTCCAGAGGCATGCGGCTAGTCTTTGCATCTAAATGGCATAAGACAAAAGTAGGTTATTTTCAACCCCTTAAAAAATCTTCCACGCTCTATCAGAACTACTCAGAAATAATTTCCCCATAGTAACAGGAATGCACTTTTCTCACCATTCTTGAAAAATAAAACAATACACTTAAATCATCTCACCAAGTTTTTATAACTCTTCTCCTCGAGTCAAGGCTTAGCCCAAACATTCTTATTCTTATAGCAGGTTTTGACACTTAATGGTCAATCCCAACATTATCTACAGAGTTGTTTATTTTTTTCTTGTTTTTAAATCTAACTTGATTTTGAAACAGGATTCTGAGCACTCACTACATTAGGACACTCCAAATCTTAATTCACCTTTCACAAGAGCAAGAAATCTAATTGTTGACTTAAATAGATAATTCCAATTTAAAATCCTGATACATTTTGCTGTATTTCCATTACACAGAAGTTTCTTCAGATATACCAGATTTCAAAAGACACTACTCATAAAGGCTCTGAATTGTTGGCAGCTTTTGCCAGAAAAGGAAAGATTTATAGATTTTTGAGGGAAGCAGTTTCTGTGAGCTTTTAAGCGGAGTATAGTGGGTTTAGAAAAGGACAGAAATGGCAGAATGGCCAAAGCCAGCAATTACCTGTCTAAGCAAAAATAACTGCTCACAGGGGAGAAGGAACAAGACAGTCCTAAACCAAAATATTGGGAAAAGCAACAGGACCATAATCAAACTTTCTTTTCAGATCCTTATTCAGGTAACTTCAAACCAGCTGTATGCTACTTCAACTAACCATACCATCACAATTTTCATCGGTACTGTTCCTGATGGGGGTGTGGCTAACTTCTTTCACTGTGGGTCCCCCATTTGGGATCCTTGGGTGTTAGCTGACATATAAGCACAGAACATCACTATGAAGTTATGAGGCATTCATTTGAGCCCTCATTAACCAAACAGCTCACAGGAGCATTATAAAAGCCTGTGTTCCAAGCACAGGCCTGGGAACCAGCCCAGACATATTCTGGGGCCCACTTCATCACTGCACGTGGTAGTGCCTTAATTTCCCTACTTGTGAAACAAGGACAGTCCTGGGAGAATTGAGAATAATTTATAAAAGTACTTGGAAAAGAAACAGGCAAGCCATCAATAGTATTTTATAATACCATAAAGGCCAGCAAGGGGGCCTTTAAACTTAAACAGCTCATCCTTATTAAATGCATCAACCAAGTCATATTCTCATATGTCACATCAACAAAAACCACCTGAAGTTGAGCAACCCAACTACAAATCTACCCATCTTTACTGACAAGGGAACTCGGATGTACACGGATTTATTTTCGATTCTGTGGGCCGATCACACACTGCAAGAGTCTCCTGTAGATGACATGCGTGTTTCTGAGTTAAATCTTCAACCGCAGGCATATGTTCAGGGCAGTCTTCCCTTAGGAAACTCTTACCAAAAATCTTTTATGCTCCCCTTTATTTCTGGAACACTGCTGAAATTCTTAAGGTTTCGGAATGTCTTTAGCTGCTGTCTTAGAACTATACTAGGAATCAATAAAACCAAAGAAGCTTGTGAGTGCACTTCAAAGGACTCCTGAAGACAGGACAGTGAACCCATAAATGCAGACAAGGGAATCCAGAACAGAAATAGTGCTAAGAATTTTGCACTTTACGCTGATGAAAATAAAAATGTATACTCTCAGTCGAAACTGGCACTTGAAATAGTTTGCTCCCATTTTATCTGTGACTTTATACACCTCCCCCAACATAACCAGTTGGATATATATGCACCCCAATATTGAAAAGCCTGACTAACATGTGAAGGGAGCCTTCTCCTCCCAGTGAGGCAGAATACGGATGCTCATTTAAGCTGACCCCTAACCTGACAGGTATCAAAGGTAGAGCATGACCAACACACAGGTGTAAGAAACACTAAGACACTAAGAGACTGAGGGAGCACAATCATCCTGCCTATCACTTTCTCATTAACAGGGTCAGGAACACAAACAATAAAAACCCACGAAATCATGATGGAACCACGGCCATTCATGTTGGGCAAAAACACAGATGACTTCTCTTACAAAGTGTCTCAACAATCAAGGTGGAAAATACTAATGTATAAACAAGAAACATCTTTTACATTCAAGGTATCAATTCAGTTAGTGTGGGACTTTGGCTCATCAGTTTCAAATGCCAAGTTTCCAAACGAACAACCTAAAAGGTGTAACGGACAGTGGTGCACGTCAGCAAAACATGGCCTGGACTCCAGATTTAACATAAGCTCTTACTAAACTGAAGGAGGGAAACCTGTGTCAGTTTATGTGATGCTAACAACACATTATTTAACTATCATTAAATTATTTACATAGGGGAGCAACATTTTTCTTCCTCTTCATGCCTTTTTAGGCAAGTAAAGTTCAATTCTCATGGAAAGTATTTTACCTTCTGGAAGACCTAACAGGGTGTATGACATTCTTTTAAAGTGAAAGTTCTTTGGAAGTCAAAGTTGAACAAGTAGCTAATTACAAAACAGTATTGGGCATCTTGATGTAGACTACAAATTAACTTCTAATTTTATAAAAGAAACTTTTTTTGTACTTTCACATCATTTTTTAAGTTTATTTCACTAAGATTCTGCTAGGTTATTTGAAAATATCTACAGTGCTTCACTCTGACATGTTTTTCTCTGCTGCACTCACACCGCCAGCTCTGAAACAGTGGACTGTATTTCATGTATGTGTGCACGCATGCAGTAATGAATCAACCTGCTACGGTCTACTACAATGTGCAATTTTGTTATTTATATGTTTCTCAAAAGAAAAAAATACACTTAAATTCTGAAGATTTTCTTTTATTTCTTCTATTGATCCCCTACTTGCTTTTTATAACAGCTCCACCTTCCTTACTAAACCGTAATTTTAATGACACACGTAGCCAGAATATGTACATCTTAATAGTATCAACCAACAGCTTACTATTTATTTAAATTTTCAAAATATTAGTAATTATTTTTAATAGATATTTCCCAAAATTTATAAGGAAAGCAACAACTCATAGTGTACCTTTTGTAATTATGCTTCTAGTAATCAGATATAAATAATAAATACATGTATGCATGCATGTTATAATGAAAGTCAAAAGCCATTTTACTTGATAAAACGCTATTTATTGGTTTATTTGGTAGCTAGTACACATTCATGGAAAGGCCTACTGTAATCAGAGAATCTTTCAAGTTGTTAGAAGCTCAGCAACTCTTGAGATTGGGTCATCAAATACAAGTAACTGAAAAATTACTTGACACAATCTGTTCAATATGGTGGCATTTTATTTTAATATAAATAGTATTAGAACTCTTCCTGTACTTCAGCTTAAGGAAAAAACTAGAAATTTAAGCAAAGCAGATGAACAGTGGGTATGTTTAAAACCAGGAACTCCCAGACAGGCAGGGCGGGCAGGGGTCTTTAGCGATTCCCAGCCCGATGAAGAAACCAAATCAAAGACTCAGTTCAGGACACCCATACCCTACCCTCTAGTTAATTAAGGCTTTTTGCTACATACTTTAATGAACCCGCACAATTTACCTAAATCTCAGCCTGCAAGCCCAATTGTTTCACCTTTTTATTTCTGAGTGTCAAAACCAGGAAACCTTTGAAACCACAGAATATATGTTTTTCTAAGAGCTCACAGCAACTTTTCCTGTAAAGGGAAAACGGCTATTACCACTAAGGACATCAATTAACACTCTACCTTATGTATAATTTGCTAAATCAAACAAAAGACTCTTCAACAACTTCATCTCAAACATATCCTCAAATAGGAAATTGTCTTCAAATTATTCATTTAAAGTCATGTAACTATATATCAAAGGTCAACTACAGGTCAAAATTCTAACAAATACTAAACAGTATTTAAAACTTACAAATAATACCCATTTAGATTAAGTATCTCATCCTTGTAATTACCAAATAATTATAAAAGCAAGATAATTACGTCTCTAATGGAATATCTTAACCTAACTGCCTCCTTCTCACTCACAAAATTTTACTTGGCAGCAAATGTCCAATGAAAAGTCTCCCTTAAGCACCAAGTGGTTAACTATGTATCGAAGAACACACCCATTCATTTTCCCATAAATTTACCTTGGTGTATCTATATAAAATACCTATAACAAAGTCTTAAAAGTACCCTTGGGTATCAACCACTGTTAATCTTTGGTAGCAAGTGAATATTCATGAAAAAGCCTGTTCTGATCAAAGAATCTTTAAGGTTTTTAGAAGCTTAACAACTCTTGAGACTGGGTCACCAAAATATCATAATTGAGAACTTAACATATTTTATGTAAAAGAGTGCAGAATGCAAATGATTAAACAACATCAGCAACTTAAAATTTTTCTCTTAAGTTGTAAGTCATCTCTCTGTTCAGAACCCACGACTGCAACCAGCTCTAACCGGTTCCTTGAGGAATGTGACTAGGCTGAAATTTGGAAGTGTTGGCTTTGGTGCAGACCAAGGAGGAAGAGTCTCTGGCTTCCCTGCTGCTGCAGTTTCCATCCACCAAAATGAATATACCCACCGGTGTGAACTGATAATGTGGTCCAAAGAGCAAAGCAGGAATGGAGTCCAGATCCTCACAATGGTAGTACAGGGTATAACCACTAGGCCACCTATCAGTTCGTAACAAAAAGTACAACCCTGTGCATCATGGTGCAAAAGCTGGGGCCTAGGTTTCGCACTGTGCATCACACCTAGGAAATAACAAGAGGAGTAAAATCTATAGAAATGACACACCCCAAGAAGATGGGTGTTCACAGAAGACTGGTGTCAATGCTTTTGCAAAGGTGGTTTGGCTGCTAAGATAATGAATGGCAATCACAATTCTGAAGTTGGAAAGAAAACTGTACAATCAACTGTTGAGTTTGACAATGAAGAACTCAACATGGGCTTGATGTTTACCAACAAGGCTTTGCAGATCATGACACCCAGCTACATGCTTATGAAAACTACTACCCCACTAACATCTACCATCCCTCAAGAATGATTAACTCTCAAAGAGTTGGAAAGATCTGGGCCATGAAGAAGGGAGGTAATCAGCAATACCCCAAACCAGTTACTCTCAGGTTTGAAGCTTTTCCCTTTACCATCTGACCTTGGAAAGACATGGTGACACATGCAAAGCTTAAGGCGGAAGAATTCCAGAATTCCAGAGGAGAAATCTATGTACCAAGGATGTGTCAAGGTGATTCATCAAGAACAAAAGTAGACTGTGGGTCAACACTTTTGAAAAGTAAAAAGACAGAACTTCTAAAAGGCAAGGTGGATTCTTTAAAAGACAGAAAATCACTGCTCTTGACTCAGTCCTTCGCCATGTTGCTGTCAGCTCACCAACTAGGAGCGCAGTGTGCCTTGCTGAGTCCATTTTCCCATGGTCTGTAGAAGGCGCTGTAAAGCACATCCTGTTCTAGCTCTGGGGCCCTTCCCCCGCTCTGCAGCCTTACCCAGTGCAGGGAATGCGCCCCCTACTGACTCCAACGCTCATTGCCTTTAGCCGACTTGGCTGCGGTGCATTTTGGGTGGGGGCTGGTATTTTCTTCATGGCCATAAACCAGAAGCAACAATGCAGATTTACAAAGAAACTGTATCAAGGTCCCCAGGAGATTCTTTTCTTTTTACATTTTGAAGGTTCAAGGCACTTGCACGAGAAGCATCAGGAATAGGAATTGGGTGTGTGGGGATGGACAGCATTAAAATGGCAAACACGAGAAACAGTTTGGTTCTTTTTCCCTCCTAAGCCTTTGTCTGAGAAATGGGGTTATGGCAAGAACTGTCCAGAGGAATTGGTGAATGAAAGAACATCAAGAACACTTAATGTGGGTGTGTGTGGCTAAAAAGGATATTAGATCTTAGCGCCTGATATTGGGCAGAAGAGGAAGAGAAGAAGCAATCGCGCCTTTTCCAGCAGACAGGCATCCAGGTTGGGGGGGGGGAGGGGAAGTCAGGCAGGCAGGCAGCCCAGAGCAGAGGAAAGAAGAGGTGAATAAAAGGGTACTCAAAGAACTACTCCCATTCATTGCATTAAAAAAATCTTTTCGCAGCTTTCTGGGTTTCCATTTTCTATCATCTCAGTGCAAAGTTGGGGCTCACAATGCTCCTAAGAGGTCGTGCTAATCAAGCACTGCGACTGAGTAAAGAGGGTGGTGGTGGACTCCGTGGCCAGGATAGGAGAGGAGCTAGCATGTTGGGGAGGAAGGATTGCACAGGAGAGGCAGACTTTCACTCCTTGCCATGCATGCTCCCCGCCCCCCAATCTGTCCCCCTTCCCCTAGCTAAGGATGGGTAGACCTGGCAGAAGGCTCGTCCCAGGCTTTGGGGGTGTGGGTGGGGGCTCGTTGGGAGTGGGGGGCGGGAGAAGGGATGAGTTCCAGGGATGGGAGAAGCTAGGTTATTGCTGGGGGCGGGGTGGAGGGAGATGCCATTAGCGGCTAAAGCTCCGAGGCCAGGCTGGCTGCTGGCCTCCGCGGACTCACGAGGCTGGGAACGGCGGTCAGGCTGCATGAGGAGGCGCCTAGCCCCCGGAGCAGAGCCGGGGAGCGGTCGGAACGGGGCGGGCGGTCCATCAGACCCGGAGTATGCAAAGGAGCGTGTGTGGTTGGAGGGCTGGCAATTTAAACAACAATTCGCCCGCGGGTTCGGCTCGGCGGGAGCCTCGCGGACAGAGGGTCGGGAGCAGGGCCGGGCCGCGGGGCCGCGCGCGGCTTACCTTGACTCGGCCTCGAGGCGAGCGCGGGGCCGGCGTGCTCGGGGGCCGGGCGGTAGCAGCGGCGGGCGGGTGGCGGCGGCACGGCGGTGGCGGCGGCGAGGGCGCGCCCGGGGCCTCGTCGCGCTCTGGCTCGGTGGCCTCGGCGGGCTCCGGCTCGCGCCGCGGCCGCGGCTGCTGCCGGGGGGCGCGGCGGGCGCAACAGAGCGGCGGGCGGCGGCGCGAGCAGCTCCCTCCAGTACCCGCGCAGGCGGTGGCGGCAGCGTCGTCGAGCGGTGCAGACAAAGGAGGGGCGGAGGGAGGAGACGGAGGGTGTGGGAGAGGCCGCTTCACCGGCGCGGGCAGGCGGGCGGCGGCGGCCGCGCTGCTCTCGCTCTTCAGCTGCGGGGACCGAGAGAGGGAGCTGTGCCTGAGACGCCAAAATCCCCCTTAGCGCTGCCCGCGGGAGGGGGAGGGGGCACAAGATGGCGGCGGCCAGTGGGGGGCGGGAGTTCAGCTCATGGATCTCGGCGGGCGGCGGAGGGGAGACCGGGCCGGCGGAGGCTGCGGCGGCAACGGGCGGGGGAGGGGGCTGATCCCGCGTCTCCCCTCAGCAGACAATACAAGCGCCTCAGAGCGAGTCCCTGAACCTGCCCTAGCCAAAATGGCGGCTGAGAAAGAGCGGAAGTGACGTAAGTGCTCATTAGCATAAGAGGACTCATTGTCCAGCTAAGTGGGGGGGGGCACAATACCCCTTCCCCATATGTCCCCCAGGGACAACTCTGTTATTCCCACTTGTGTTTGCACCTAACTTTTTCTCAGGGAGGGTGGCACCAGCATCCCCGACCCCGCCTAGGGGAAATTATATAATCCCCACTGAGGGGGAGCTCTCGCGAGAAGCAGGATTTGCCGCTGACCCACTAGGAGGCGCCGCGAATAATGGCCGCAGTGCGCTTCCAGGGCCCGTGTGCGCGGAGGGCGCCTTCCACTGGCCGCAGCGCCGGCGGCGGAGGCACATGCACAGGCCGTAGCACTCGCTGCACTCAGGTGGCCGTGCTGGGGATCCCTGCGCGGGCCCAGCTGGACCTGGACTACATCTGGCGGGAGGGGGCGTGTGGGCAGCCCCGCGGCTCCACGTGCTGAGAGGCCTGAGCGCTCACTGGCTGGGCAGCAGCCGGAAGGGCAGGGATACCTGGCCGGTCTTGCCTGACACCTTCAGTCTTAAGTGAGGTGTGAGGGCCTCGTGCTCCACACACCGACTTGAGATGAGACCCAACCCCAAGGGTGATGCTTCCTAGTGGGGCGGGTTATTCAGTAGACAGGGCTGTGTTTTACAGAAGGCAGGTGGTTGCCCCTGGACTTGACATTCTTCCAAGGCAGTGGATGGCCTCCTGTTTGGCTTGGAGAAAACAAATGGGAACCCTAGGGTTTTGAAGCCACTGGACTGGTGAAGCCTAAGGATGAGAAATGATGTTGCCAAAGGACCTCAAGATCCTTAAAAATGACACTTGAGTTGTAGTTCCAGGGACAGGTTTAGTGCTTCCACGATGACTGCGTAAGGCAGCACAGGGCAGACCGCCTTGGTAAAGTTAGGTCACCCCAGCCAACATATCTCAACACTTTAAAACCCACCCTTAATAGAACACATCTGAGAATCTACTATTGGCTCAACGTACTGAAGAGTGGTACATGCCAATTGTGAAGCATTAACCAAGCTTGTTTTCTCAAGATACGTTCTGTAAATACACTATCTTTTGCTGTTACTGTAAATTTCAAGGTAACAGTTTCAAACTATACTTAAACGCCCCCAAAGAATCTTACCTTAATTGAAAATAGTACCAATTGTGGTTACATGTTGCTCAATGTAACCTTCAGTTAGTAGATTTAACAAGGTGTTTCATCCAACAGAGTATTTCATTAATTTCAGAAACTGTGATAAAGTACACCCTCAAAAACCAAATCAGTATTTCAAAGGAAAACAATAGTTGGAAAAAGTTGTAAAAGAAAACAAAAAGTGAGGGGACAAAGCATTTGGTTTAGACCAGCGATTTTCAACCAGTGTGGTGCAAGAATTTTAAAAATGTGCAATATCTGACTATTTAGTCAGGGGTCCCCTTTCCCCTTAGATTGTCAAAAAAAAAAAAAAAAAATGACAACAGCCAAAACAGCTGCCTGGTGTGAATGAATCAAAATTATACCTTTTTTTTGGTCTGAGCAGCAAAAAATATATTTTTTTGGTGTGCCACAGAAATTCAGTAATTAGTTTATGTATACCACGAGATGAAAAAAGGTTGAAAATCACTGGTTTAGAAAGACAAAGATGACTCAATTACATGTTGCAGAAGACAGGCAAAAGCTAATATGAAGTAAACAAAATAATTTTATCTTAAGTGTAGATTTCCTTAGATATACTTAGATTTCACACAGTGATAATACAAAGGGAGAACATCTGGATTTCATCCTTGGCCTCATTTACAAAGTAAAAAGGGATGCTGGATTCACATGTAAATGATTTTAGTGTTTAAGTCACTGCATTTACTACAAAAATGCATCTAAATAGCCTGGATTCTTTTCTAAATAACTTCCAAATGGTGAAAGTCTTCACTGCTTAAATCCTTTCTTTACTGTAAACTCTAACAGTTATAGTGTTGTGATGACTGTGGAAATAAAACCCAAAAAGATTAAAAAGGCAAAAGGTATCTACTCCAGGCGAGGTCTAAGAAGGCAATGCTAGTGGGTCCTCTGAGGTAGTTCCTCCGTCTCTGCTCCATATGCTTGACTATGAAAACAACTTCAGGTTTAGGTGAAAAAGAATATTCTAAGCACTTTTTTAAAAAGGGTGTTATATTGGTTATGTTAGCTTAAAACTAATTTTACATCCAACAGTGATGCATTTCGCAGTTACTGAAGGTGGGAGAAGTCGCTGCCCTGAGGAAGGTGGGTCCCTGGGGGGCCACCGCACAGCTCTGCAAGAGGGAGGTGCGGTGGTGGAGGCCCTTTTGTCATGTGTCCTATGGACTCAACTGTGGGAACAGACAATGTTCAAAGTGCCACCAAAGGCTTAATACTCTGGTATCATTTCTGGGAGGATCTGCTAGAAAGAGAAACGGAAAAATCAGACTTGACGTTTTCTTGACTTCAGCAACCAGATCTAGCCCCCAAAGCGTGGCAGTCAGGAACACTGCCCACTAAATGGTTAGTACACAGAGACGCCTCTTCCCTTCACTCGGGAAGGGAAGTTAACTTGATCTTAAGCTCATACGCTCATACGTCTTACCCCAAACGTTTAAAGATGATATATGATCCAAAAGCTTTGTTATAGTTAGAAATCGATTTTTCTTTTTTTGAAATACCTACTTTAACAAAAGTAAACAGAATGTTTGCGCTGGCTTGACTGAACAACTTGCATTTTAACTATCAAGAACAGTTTTCTGCACAGAGAGAAAAGCTATAAGAAAGGAACTTTTATTTTATTTTATTAGTAAAGATATACGCATTGTTCAGGGTCCTGAAATAACATGAAAAGAAATATTTTGAGTAAAAAAATATTTATATAGTTTGTAAGAATTGCTGTAACAGCCACATTTGGCTTCCGTGGCGGCGCCTTTCTTCACGAACAGCAGTGGTGTGCAGAGGGGGAGCAGCTGTGCTGTCCGCCGCTGTCCAGGTGTCCCCAAGTCAGACAGCGTCCTAAGCGGACTCGCTCTGACAGAGGGACTGCTTCGTCTGTTCAAGCGCTACACAGCACCAAACTCGAAAATGGCGCTTTAAATGTGTTGTTTTATCTGATTGAAGAATATGAGATACCTTTTTAAAGAAAGGGCAAAGGAGTGTATTTCTTTTTCACTTCATACAGGAACAGTCATATGTATTTCGTGATTATATCTAGCATTCCTCTTCTGACATCTATTAGGTACAAAGAGCTGTAAGTTCAGTTTTTACAGAGAGTATTTCACAGTTTTCCTCATGTGAGAAACTCTGCACTCAAACACTCTAATGGAAAAGCGGCAATGTTTTATGCAAAACCCCATGTGGGTTTATTTATAGGTCTTACTTAATACAGCAGAATGTTACAGAAAATTGAGAACACTGCTCATTTCTCTAATTTAATTTGACATACAAAATGGAATTTCTTCAGAAAAAAAGATTTGCATGAAATTTACCTATGATTTATGCTCTAAGAGTACATTTCATAAAAATCAGCAACCAGGCTTCCTTTTCGTTTAACTTGAAATGAACATGATAAATATAAATGAATAACTTTTCTTTTACGTAGTAGCAAAAAGAGTCAATAATCCTTTCAAGAAAGAGACTATTTCATTTCCTCCCAACTTGGATTCGCCGTAAACACGATCCACAAATGATATTGGAACCTATTAATAGTTAAAAAAAATACACGTTGTTAGTCTTCAGAAACATTAAAGAGGAAGCACAGCAGGCATACAAAAGTCACTAACACCATGGAAACAAGGTCGGTTCTATGACAGCAGTTCCTTCAGAGTGAAGCAATTCCTCCGTTTCCCACAGCACGTGTGTACCTCCAAGTCGTTAAAATTAAACGAGCACTTTATTGTTCAAAAGTGGGCTATCCGCACAAACAAATCGACAACTGTTTGAAAAGCATCGATCCCGCATATTAAGTTGGTTTACTCAAGTTTCAGACTGCATTTCAAGGAAAAATTATACTCCAAAAGTAAAAAGGCCTTTCACTTATTTTTTTCCCCTGGTCTGTCAAATGTAGCTATTTCTTGTTATGAACAGGAGTCTCAGTGTTAAACAGGGAAGAGTCTTCCCCAGAGTTCCCGAGCTGGCTGTGAAAATTACAGACTGCACACCACCCATGATTCCTGGCTTTTCACCTGCTCACAGGATGTGGGCTGCTCGGCGTTCATTTTAAAGTTGGGTGGCTTTGGGCTATGGCAAGAGGAAAAGCAGGAAACACATCCCAGAATGCAGAGTGGTCAGAAGGACAAGGACGGAGAACATACCAGTAACTTTCAAGTATTTTAAAGGGAATGCTGCCTTCAGTTAATGTGTGTGTGTGTGTGTGTGTGTGTGTGTGTGTGTGTTTAAGATTTTATTTATTTTTAGAGAGAGGAGCAGGGAGGGAGAGAAACATCAATGTGTGGTTGCCCCTCGAGTGCCCCCTGCTGGGCACTTGGCCCGCAACCCAGGCATGTGCCCTGACTGGGAACTGAACTGACCCTTTGGTTTGCAGGCTGGCCCTCAGTCCACTGAGCCGCACGAGCCAGGGCTAATGTTTTAAATCTTGGTAGGTCAAAGTATTAATGTGAAAGGGATGTGAATTTTCACCCGTTAGTGCATGAGCATTCTAGCAAGCTGGAAGCCTTTCTCATTTATTTGGTCCTTATCAAAATTAAACTTTTTATTATAAAAAACCTAACCCTTGTTATTTCCTTACGAGCAATACACATACTATTACACCATCAGCTGCATACCTCGCCAACAGAATAATTCAGCTGTCTTGCCCGGACAATCATTTCCATCTGGAAGACGTAGCCTTTAGAAACACATTTTTCTATCAATTTCTGTAGAACTTCTTTTCGGTATAACCTGTATAAAATTAAAAATATATAAACCCCTGTTTAAATGTACTTGCCTGCATGTATTCTGACCTTTCGAAAAGTTCACTGGTATTTCTAAAAC
>CM052547.1:85543667-85596144 GCA_028533065.1 Trachops cirrhosus
GCTGCACGCTGCCCTTACGATGCCCCTCCAGGAGCTGGCCTCGCTTTCCAGAAGGTGAGGAGGCACAGGCAGAACCGAGAGGCCCCAGCCGCCAGCCTGCACCGACTGCTGGACGAATGAGGACTTCCTGGGCCTCCCAGCACAGCTGGCTCTCCAGCGGAGGGGAGCTGCCAGGCCGGGCCAGCAGAGCCACCGGCCACCTCCCAGAGCCGGGGCAACAGTCAGCAGTTGTTTCACTGAAGTCACTAAGCCTTGGGGTGGTTTGTTATGCAGCAACAGAAAACTGAAACCGCAGATTTCCATTTTGTGACAAGGAAAATAAAGCTTAGAAAAGGTAAAGTGTGCAAAATGACACCGGTAATTAAACGAAACAATCAGGATTTTAACCCTCTGACTCCAAAGCCTCATTACTTTATGCTGCTTAGAAAAAAGCTGAAATCATAAAGTGCCTTATTTACTTAAAAATAATAAAAATATATGGAAAAAACTACCTATATAGTGCCAAAATATAGATGAATAGCTCACTTAAAATCAAAGCTGAGGTCCAATAGAATAAATTGTGCTCAGTCACACCATTTTCACCACAGGTTCAAAGCTTTATGCTGATTTTTCCTTAATGAAAAAATATCCAAAATAAAATACTGTAATCATAGGAAAAATTGTAGGTAAGAAGCTATGTGGAAATATTTACTGGATGTTGTACTCTAATCCCACAAATCCCAAGGCAGCATGGTAATTTAACCTAAATACCAGTTTTAAACATATTTACAGTATAGCAGCTACACTAAAAAGAGAGAGAAGTCATAGCACATGTATATACCTGATTAACTTTCTTTTCAAATCCCAGCCATAAACACCGCCATTCCCCTTGTAGCGAGTTCCAGACACAATGTCAAAATTACCTTCCTTTTGCTTCCTGCAGAACAAATAAATCAGCTGTTAATCGGAGAAAGCTATTGAGCTTTCAACAGTTATTTTCAAAAGCTACACAAACAAGACTTCTAAGACTTACATCTAGAAAATAAAAATGCCCAGAAAACAGGTGAACTATACTACTGGAAGATCTTTCAAAGTAAAGCTCAAAGCTGACTGTGCTTCCCTTTACTGATATTTAGAACAGTACGTTTGCTGACCGCACCATGTGAAACCACCCTAAAATGTAGCGCTGAGATTAAATTTCCCAATCCCCATGCATTCTGTTCTGGCCCTTTGAAGTAAACAATGCTAAAACAGCCTGGTAACCTTCTAGACCTTTCTCTTTATTTAAAAAAAAAAACCCTCAAAAAATGAACACACCTCTAGGGTTTTAGGTCACTTCTACAAAATTGGAATCCAAAAACAGTACATTTTTAACTTGCTTTCTGTCAGTAAACAATATACATCACGGAATCATGGATATCCCTAACGGGGGTGTCAAACTCATTTTCACCGGGGGCCACATCAGCGTTGCAGTTGCCTTCAAAGGGCAGAAATAATTTTAGGGCTGCGTAAATGTAACTACCCCTTAACTGCTAAGGGGTTGAAGGCAACCGCGAGGCCGATGTGGCCCCCGGTGAAGATGAGTGGGACACCCCTGCCCCACAGGACAACAGAGAACTTCCCTCCTCTTTTTCAAAAGCTGCGGACGTCTTCTGTAGAACACCGGACCGTGTCCTCCTGCGGCTGTTTCCGAGGTGGGTCCCCCACCTCCAGGACCACAGCCGCAGTGAATCGTGCGGCAGCACTCATAAATGTGCGTCCTGGTGCCCAGACCATCCACAGTAGAACACGACGGGACAGAAAACAGTTCTAACAGATCACATCAGAAATTACTTTCCAAAAATGTTTCAGCAACTCACTTCCTCGCAATATGTGAGTGTGCTCATTTTCTACGCTCTTGTTGGTGCTGGATGTACTGCTGGATTTTTTTTTTTAATTCCTCACCTGAGGATAGGTTCGCTGATTTTCAGAGGGGGTGGGGGACAGAGAGACAGCAATATGAGAAGCACCCATCAGCTGCCTCCCGTATGCACCCTTCCCGGGGATCGAACCCGCAATCTAGATAAGTGCCCTGAAAAGGAGTCAAACGCACAACCTTTTGCTGTATGCGACGATGTTCCAGCCACTGAGCAACCTGGCCAGGGTGCTGGATGCTTTCAATTTTGATGAACTAATGGGTCATAATAACGTGCAATTAGATTTAATTTGCATCGCCCTGACTACATCCCATGGTGACTATCTTCTCTTAGATTTATTAGCCATTTGGATTTCTCCCACAGATGGCCTGTTTGTATCTTTCCCATTTTCTATTCCACTGGTTCTACTTCCTTATCAGGTCAAAGAGGCTTTGTGTACTGGAAATATACGCAGAGGTGATATCTCTGAGGTAACTTTATGCAGAGATCAAAAAGGAGAAATTCCCGGCCACCAGGGAGCAGGCAGCGGGAACACAGCACTCTGCGTGAACCGGAAACGTGAACCGGAAACGGGAGGAGCGAGCCCGCAGCAGATGGAGCCGAGCGGAGAGGCCAAGGCCAGTTCAGAGAGGGAGGCAGGCACCAGATCACACGGCAGTTTCAGGGGCACAGAGAAGCAGTGTGGATTTTCCCCCATGTGTTAATGAACTACTCTAAACAGCAGAGTGACATATTTGACTTTGTTTTTGTATATTTAGCTTATATTCAGACCAGTTCCCAAATTCTTATTCTGAGAGGTTTTGTGGCCTCTTGATTTCTTAAGAATATAATTATAGCACCTGCAATACCATTTTGTATCCTTATCAATATTTATACTAGATTGTCTTACAACACTACTTAAAACTGCCATGTTTAATGGGAGCTGGTAGGCCTATCTTGGTGCATTTATTAGAAATGATTCCATGTCTCGCCATTTAGCAGAATGTTTGTATCGGGACTGGGTTATCTTTATCATGTTGAAATGGTTCCCTCTGTTTCTACTTTAAAGTTTTTATTGGAAATTGCTAGTGAATTTGATCAAATACCTTTTGGCATCTACAGACTTGACCACACTGCTTTCTTTGTTAATGTGATAAATTATGTTGATGAATTCCTGAAGATGAACAACTCTGGCATTCCTGGAATAAACCCTATTTGGTCATGGGGCTTTTCCCTTATGATGCAGGACTTAATTCTGTTTAATAGAAAGTCACCTGCTATCTTTCTATGTCTGGAATAATCTAGATAACAAAGGAATTATCGGTCCCTCAGGGTTCCAAAAACACATCATTTAGTCCTACATCTTAAATACTTGTGACTTTGAGATTCAAAGTCTATATGTTTTATTTTTGACAGCAAATAAAATAGCGTGTTTGTTTTTAATTAGTGAAGAATAAAGAATGAAAATAAGTCCAAGATCAATATAAGATAAATGATTTGATTCAGATATTTTTTCCCCAAATATTAGAATTACCTACCTAATGAATTCAGGAATAAATTTTGGCTGAAATTTAGAAAGAATAAACAGTAAGTCAGTGAAACAGACTAAGACAACGATAAATCACTAATAAAGAAATACTCTACTTACATGGTGTGAGAGATCGGCATCCATAATAATTATGTAATTTCCTGTGGCATGCTTCATCCCGTGAATGTATGCAGTTCCTAAAAGTGAAAATATTGATCTCCATTACAGAAAATCACTGGAAATGCTTACATATACATTTGAACAGAGAAGAAATTGTTAAGCACTGGCAAGTATAGTTAGTCCTCTGAAGGTGATCCTGAACTATAATTACATATTTTTTATTCTCAATCAAACACACCTCTCAATTCCATTCTCTGTCCCCACCTCCCCCTGAGTCCCAGGCACCATCTTCTGATGATCTCCCCCTACCAAGTGTCCCTCCCTCCGCTCTCCCCATCTCTCCAGCCCACTCCCAGACGCTCCCCACCCACTCAGTGTCTTCCCCACCGTGGGCAGCCTGGAGCACAAGAGCCCTGCTCTGGCACTAGGGGCCGAGGCACAGCTATCAGTTACTTATTTCTGCACGCTCAGTGTCTCATTAGCAAGACTGACCTCTTCTGCCTTATTGTGTTCGGAAGTGACCGTAGCAGCTTTCTGGAACCACTGCGGACTTATCAGTAATCCTTGGTCACGTCCACGGCCGTGTCCAGATTCCTTCAACCCCAAACAACCTTCTGGACTCGGGTATTCAACATTTGACGAGGCCAGCTGACTAACAGACGTCAGGGTAGCAGACACTCACGTTTTCAGAACTGTGCTTCCCCTATGCTCCCCGTTTTCAGTAAGATTATACAGATTCTCAACATAAGCAACTGTGACTAACAACAGAAATAAGGGCGTTTAGATCGTCTCAGAATGGCTGAGCTCCTTTGAGATTTTCTTTATATTTAAAAGCTGGGAAGGCTTTCTTTTTTTAAAAAATAAAGAATACCCTTTTAAGACTTACAACTTAAAGAAATGCTTAAAGGTGGCGTGCTGGTCCAAGACGGTCGCCCTCAGACCCTTCTCTGGCATTTTCCGGCACCGCACGGCATTTCTTGCCCAGGCTCTCTTGTCACCTGCCTTCCACATAGCTATGGGGGGCGCAGGAGGGAGGAGGGGGACGGCTGGGTGGCCTCCCTCTCTTACTCTGCCTCCCACTGCTGACTCAATATCCTCTGTGGCTCCAACCCCTGACAGGTGGCCCAAGGCCATCGATCTAGCTCCCTCTGGGCAGCCCGGGTCAGCTCCTGGACTCTAAAACCAACATCTCCCGTTGCTGCTCCACCTCGGGGTACTCTCCGAGTAGCCGCACCGCTCCGTTTGGCTTCTCGGCAATCCCCTCACCTGTGTAACCAGATTCTCTGTGTTACGGCCTCTACACTGCGAGGGTTACAGCGGCTTCTGTTCTCCCGAGTGGGCCTGGACTGATACGGGCAATCACGCCGCTGAGACGTCATTAAGATCACTAAGAACCGTCACAGGAGGTTACTGCTATTTCCGTCCTGCTCCAAACTAGAAAAACACCGACCAATCTTACCAGGCAAAAAGCAGGTGTAAGGGGTGAGAGGTTCTACTCACCTAGTCCCAACTTTTTCTCCCGTGGCCTTAGAAGCTGTAAGAGTAAGAAACAACACTTTGATACAAATAGTAAAAAGTCTAGTAAGAATTATTTTTTATTCATTTAAGTGCTGTTCATTTTAACAGAGATATAGCTTCATTTCTTAGACCTTAAAGCAGAGTATGTTTAATGTTTTTTTGCTGAACTAAGAAAAAGCATTTAGTAATAAATCAAACAGTTTAACAGCTTTTAAGGGAAAGCAACTTTTTTTTTCACCCCAACCTCATAATAAAAGCCAAATTTAAACACGGAAATTTTTTTGGCGCTATCCAGGAAACTCTGTAGACAATGTTTTTACACCGATTTATCATTTTGAACATTTATTAACGCCCTCCCAGGAAAACTGCGGGTCTCACTCATTCTATACGTTTTTGGAACACTCGGTGGCCCGGGCTGCTTTTTCAACTCCCTCTGTGATGTTAAACCTTGATGTCGCTCTCCCTCCAACGACTCATCCTGACCTCATGCTTTGGTGGTCCCATCTCATTCTCTACTGGCCCACCGGCGAGAAGGTTGTAAATTCTCTTTTCTTACAGTTTTGTCAATTACTTAGTCTTCCTACATTTTTTACTGTATATATAAACCCTAACTTAGTTGATTTTTCTTTTTATCTGAAAACTTTTGAAAAAGTAGAATGCCAAGTTTTTGACCCTGTTGTAAGTTTCTGAGATACTCAAGCAGACTCACCACCACCCGAGTGTATCTTGTCCGCCCCCCGCCCCCCGCACTTGCTAGTGTATGAGCAGGGCGCCCCAGACTGCAAATCTCTAAACAAAGTCT
Source organism: Trachops cirrhosus (assembly GCA_028533065.1). NCBI lineage: Eukaryota > Metazoa > Chordata > Mammalia > Chiroptera > Phyllostomidae > Trachops > Trachops cirrhosus. The sequence goes on from CM052547.1 coordinate 85,549,510, forward strand.
TTTCCGTTCCAGTCGCCCAGGATAAATTTTGTTACTACACATACGCTGCTCTAGGTCTTGCGGGGAGGGGAGGAACAAATATAGATAAAATATATTCCTGCCGGAGAGCAAGACAGTCAATCACCTGTAATCACCATTTACTGAAAAAAATCAAACAAGGTATGTCAGATTTTATTTGATTTTGTGACAGTCAGTGATAAAATACTGAACCCATCTGATCTCTGCCCTGAAAAAGCCAATCTTTTAAAGTTCACCTTAGATTTCCCATAACCCTATGTTTCAGCTGGGAAAATTTGTGCTTCAAATAAAAATAATTTTACTATTTATAGGGTTTAGAATGTTCAAAAGTTTAGAAACTATAAAGTGTACTGCATACGATAGAGTATTATGGAGCAGTTAAAAGAATGAGGTTGTTCAGTGACAAAAAATCTCCAAGCTATCAGAAAGGAACAAGGGTACAGAAAGGCTACGTTTATATTTAAAAACATAAACACGAGCACGACACCCAGCTCTAAGAGGCGGACACACACACACACACACACCCGCGCAGAAAGGCAGCACACACCCAATGCAGACCGGGTTTTACCCTGGGGAAGGCACGGGGACGCTCTCCCCAGGAACGCGGCTCAGAGTCAGCCTCAGCGATCGGTGACATTTACCCTTTACACCAAGAACGCACTTGTTTATTTCTTGTATAGTGACAAGTTCAAACTGCTTCATTTAGTGTGCTTCACCTTCAGCCCCTTGATCCCTCTCCCCCTTCTGGGCCGCCTACCCCGGGAGCCACCCTGCTAATGCGCTGTGTGGTCTGGGCAGTGAAGGGCACTCACAGCAGAGCCCGCCTCGCCTGGCCTGGCCGTCGTGAGAACAAGCAGCGACTGTTACCGGACAGGGCGTGGCCCTCAGATGGTCTGCCTCGGGCCAGCTGTAGTGTGTGGGTTCGCGACTCCGTGTAGGAAGGATTTCACAAGGCGAGTCTGGGTGACTATGAGGGTGTATTCATTAAAGCCGGGGACGGTGAAACAAGGAGGGGCTTCGCATAAAAGAAGCAACATAAGGCTGGGCTGCCTTAGCTCACCTGGAAGTCAGAGAAAAGGGGGCTTTGGGGACAGGTTCAGGGGATTGGCCTGGGACGAGCTGCCAGCTGCCCATTGCCTTAGAGCAGGGGTGTCAAACTCATTTTTACCGGGGGCCACATCAGCCTCGAAGTTGCCTTCAAAGGGCCGAATGTAACTTTAGGACTGTATACATGCAACTACTCCTTAACTAGGGGCAAGGAGCTCAGTGCTGCTGCCAGGTAGAAACAAGGAGGAGGGCCGGATTCGGCCTGCGGGCCTTGTGTTTGCCACCTGTGCCTTAGAGTTCAGGAGACGCCTGCCTGTGGGGGAAGGAGGAGGGAAAGAAAATGGTGTGGGCTGCTCCCTTGAGGGAGAAGGCTTGGGCCCTGGGTCCTTGGTCTTGAGGCTTTTCTCTCTCTCTTGCAGGTGGGAATCTTAGGGGAGGTCTCAGGAGGGTCTCAGCAGCATATGCATCAGTTCCGCAGGTGTGCCTTTTCAGGGTCATGGTCTCTGCTGATTGCTCAGGGACAGGGCAGAGGTCTTTAGTCACTGCAGTTGGTCCTGGCATGGCCCACCTGGTTTCGCTGCTTTTGGGCCCGGAGCTGCAAACACTGAGGCCTCGATGTTCACCCCCGAGAGGAAAGGCCAGGGGAGGAGAGGCTACCCTGGAGGTGAGGTCCCCGGTCTCCCCGCTTTTTCCCCCGCCCGGCACTGGGGCCCTTCCATAAGCCCAACTGCACTCTCCTCCTCCTTTGCAATTCTTTCCTTATCATTGAGCCCCCTCCCCCTCCACCGACTTTTTGGCTGTGTAGTTCTTGTTTCATGAATTATCTGTTTTTTGTACACTTGATATTTTTGTTAGAGAAAATTTGGTACTTGGGGATGACCAAAATATTTTATTGTAATAAATTAGACCTCTCAATCCTGTAGTTATGTATGATGCTTCAAAGTAATGAACACACCTTCCTGTACAGATGTAGATGTGAGCAGAAACCACGTCCATCCTTTTGTTCCTTCTTGCTGTGGCCTGTGACTGACCTCACAGCCCTTAAGAAGCGCGGCACAGCCTTCTAGCCAGTGACACCGCTGTTCCTTACTCTTCTTGGTGATGGCCAGGATGGCAACCGAGATGAGCATCAAACCGGAGACAGTACCGACCACCAGAAGGTTTCGGCCCCCGGTGCTATGGCATTCTCTGTCCCTTTGTCTTTCCAGTCATTAGTGCCTGAGTGATACCAGCAGAGAATAATTTGCACAGAACTGCTGGCTGCACCTGACTTCAGGTCGGGGGAGGAAGCGAACCCCACCCGACAGAGGCATTCAACACGGAAAGGGTGAAGCCCTCCACGGTCCCGGGTCTCCCCACCCTGTAACCACGGTTAACGGTTCAGATCATATATTCCCGATTTTTCTACAGTCCCACCTCTGTCCTTTATGAGTTAGCTGTGTAATCGTGGGAAGTGAATTAACCCTCTTGTCTGTTTCCTCATTACAGAGTTTTGTTTGTTTGTTTTATTTTTAAAAATTTTCCTTGGCTTTTCCCTGACACATTCATTTTAACTAGTTTGATAGGCTAGCTGACAAAGCATCTGGGCTGAACCACTTTATCTGAGAAAAATAATCATTTGTATCCATCTGTCCCCTCAAGTAAACATACATATGTCACTTAAAAGCAAGTAAGTGCCAGCCCTGGCAAGATCTCACACTGAAAAAAATGCTTCTAGTTTGAGTGATTCAAAAGTCAGCCCTGGCTGGTGTGGCTCAGTGGATTGAGTGCCAGCCTGCAAACCAAAGAGTCACTGGTTCGATTCCCAGTCAGGGCACATGCCTAGGTTGTGGGCTGGGTCCCCAGAAGGGGGCTCTAGAGAGGCAACCACACATTGACGTTTCTCTCCCTCTTCTCCCCTACCCTTCCCCTCTCTAAAAATACATAAATAAAAATCTTAAAAAATAATGCAAAAGTCATAAAATAATGAATGAATAGAGAATTTCCCTTGTACTATAGGGAAATCACCACAGTAAATGCTACTTTTTTTCTTATTCACTTGAATTTTATTGGGTTGATGGGGAAAATGACAGGGCAAATAAAATAGCGTTGTTTTAGAACTCGTGAAGGTCAATTTAGTGGGCAGTCCCTACTAATCCATCAGTCAATTACACCTCAAGGCTAAGCTTCTCTGACATCAATATTCAAAATGTGGTCAGGCCGACACTCCCAGACTGAACGGCGGTGCGCGACTTCAGAGCACCCTGCAGGTGACCAGCGTGCACCACGGGCCGTGGCCCGGAGGCTCTGGAGGAGAAGCCGGGGAACTGTTGCCGAAAATCTGCCGACTTCTCACCTCCCTCTGTCCTCCTCCTCAGCAGGAGGTACTGGAGAGGGCGCAGGAGTGACCGATCCGTGAGTCTGCTCCGTGAGACCGAAAGAGTCCCCGCGTGTACAGGTTTACACGCGTGCACCAGTAACACAGCTCCCTTAACTCTTCCCGCCCGCCAAGATCTCCTCCCAGGAAACAAATTAATTTACTAATCAAGAACACTGGGACCCACTGACTATTTTTTATGATGCCAAGTGCCATTTCTTTTTTTTTCTTTTTTAAAAAACTTTGTTTGTTTTTAGAGAGAGGGGAAGGGAGGGAGAAAGAGAGGGAGAGAAACAGCAACGTGTGGTTGCCTCTCACCTGACCCCCCACTGGGGACCTGGCCTGCAACCCAAGCATGTACCCGCACTGGGAATCGAACTGGTGACCCTTTGGTTCACAGCCCGCGCTCAATCCACTGAGCTACGCCAGCCAGAACTCCAAGTGCCATTTCTTGAGATGCAAATATCAATAGAAGTTCTCCAAGAAACTTCTTTATGTCTGGGCCCATGGTTCTTTATTGGGAGGAGGGGACAATTTTGCCCCTGAAGGGACATCTGACAAAGTCCTGAGACATTTTTGGTTGCCGCTCCAGGAAGGGGGGTAGTTCTGGCATCTGGTGGCTAGAGATCAGGGCGGATACCAAACATCCTACAACACACAGAACAGCCTCTCAGAGCAAGGAACACCGGACCCCAAATGTTGATGGTGCCAAGGCTGAGAAACTCTGGTCTACGTAAGTTACAATGCCCCACGCCTCGAATGTGTTTTCTAATTAGACATGAACTTAATTGTATGCTTTGGCCCAAGGATTATCCAAAGGTAAGCTCACTAGTATTCTCAAACATATTAAAATCCAAACCAGTGACTAAAAGTACACACATACATGTATTCATATGTGTAAGAAGCCATGCATATGTGAAACCATATATATATGGTATAATGGCTCTCTGTCTCTCTCTATATAGTTTCATATATATGAAACCATTATAAAGTGAACACTACCACACACTCCCAAAGAAGAACAGGCTTCAAGGTGCAGTGGAAAAATCTAAAGTTTAAGACTCAGAAAGTCAACTTACCCCCACAAGACTATTCTACGAGTAAAAATAAACATAAAAATTCCAAGTCCTCCGAAACGCCGTTCCTATTCCCATGTAAACTGCCACCTCCCTCAGTCACGAGCTTTCACCACGGGCAGTATTCGCTCCCAAAAGCACGAGGCCACCTCGAGAGCGGGAGCAGGAAAGACCGAGCCACACGCCACCAACCGCAGCCTCGTTCTGTCACCTCCCTTGTCAATTCAGTACCATGCTTCAATTTCGTCCTTGCAGAATCAGTCATAAAAACAGTTCATCCCCAAACTATTTTGCTATAAAACTACTGACCCAACATATCAGAAAGATGTGAACCTCAAGCTCAACGGAAATGCGTCGAAATCCCAAGTGTCTAAGTTGCGCTTTGTCTTTGCAGTTTCTGGACAGACTGAACTTAAGCACGGTTCATCTCTCATCCTGCCCCTACAAAAACGCAACTGGCCAGACAGAAAAAGAGTCACATGACTTACAATTTTGTCTGAACCGTAGATCTTCTCCAACTGCTCAGCAACCTCCCTCGTTCCGTCTGGGCTTCCGTCATCTATGATTATAATTTCATAGTTGATTTCACTAAAATAAAAAACACATAGAAGTTATATTGTTTGAATACAGTACTGTCAAATTAAAAAGTTAATTTGAAAACTTCTAATTCTTAGCCAGTAGTGGAAATATATTTCCATATTAATCACTAAGGAAAACATCAACTATCAAATGAAATGTCAAATATTCAGTACTTCACCTCCAAACTCAGCGTGTTGCTGGAAATGCTATTATAAAATCCTAAGATGATAAAATATTCTGACAGAAACCATACTTTTCCGTTTTAAAAAAACCCAGTGATTTATATATGTAATATATATGATTGAAGATCATATGAAGTTTTGCTTACTTTGGAAATAGAACTGTGGAACCTTAATATTAATCTTAGTTATACTATTTCAAAAGTGTATTTAAAAGACAACTCAAAATGACTGAGCAGCTCTGAGTGATTATTCTTTTTAATTCCCAAATGCTTTAAAGAACATAATCAGAAATAAATCCAACTTAATTTCACCCTTAAAAAACTCCGCTTTAGAAGAGTACCATAACCTTTGACACCACTATTTCAAACAGTTGTACCCATTATCCCACACTATCAAATAGAAAGAAATAGCACAGAATCACAAGAGTTCAACATGCTTCCAAACTAGCATCTCTCTGCTGTTCTCCGTCGTCTTTACCAGTCTCTGTTCTACAAACAAGCCATCTCATGGGTGTCCGTGAGATCACAAGCATGTCTGCCCCTACTCCTTGAAAAAACATTCTTTTTGATAACGTTATTGGGAAACTTAAGCAGAAAGAAAACGAGGCACAGCCAAACTCTCTCACACGACATTCTGTTTCCTCTTGGTCCCACTTCAGGAAACATGCAGGGAAGTTGCAACCAGAAAACACTCCGCTAAAGGCTTAAGGAAGTCAGCCCCAGCAAACTTGCCAGAAAGCAAAACTCAGCCTATCTATTCTCTAGCAGAAGACACGATGACTTCAGCTTCCCAACTGTGCCTTAAATTTGGGCATGTGCTTTACATGCCAGAACATGTAAGATGTTGATTCCAGTTGATGTGCTGAAAGAGCTATGCTTCGTAAGCAAAATCACTTCTCGGCCACTTCAAAGCACCCATACCACCTGAGGGTGGCGTAGCTTCAAGGAACCAAGCCGATCAGACATCAATAAGGTAATTAGACCGCATCTGACAAGAAAATAGTTGTTCCTTCATTAAACTTCATTTTGATTTTAAAAAATCCACCCAGACTATTAAAAGATAAAGTGCACTACATAAAATATATTAAAAATAAAGCAAAAATATTGTATAATCAGGAGACAAACAGGAACAAGACCAGCTACATGACAAGTTCTCTAAGTTGGAAAGAACTTGCAGAAATCAAAATAAAAAGATAATGTAAAAAGAGATGAATAAAAAATTTGAAGAGCTTTGTATGTGAAGTTATCTCACTAAAAAAAAGCCAAAACAGTAATGTTTATGATTGCTTAACCACTACGACATAAACCTGAAACTAATACAAAATAATACTGAGTATAAACTGTAAATGAAAAATAAAGTAAAATGATGCAGCTGGAAAAAAAAACCCAGCAATATTTTTCCAGCTAGCATTTCCAACGATGTAAGTTTACGGATATTCAAGTTGACTGGCTGTGGGGACAGGGACTCTCTGAAGAATGCTGGGGCGTCCTAAGCCCGCACAATCATTTTTGAGAACAATTTGGCAATAACTATCAAGTTCTAGCACACCCCTGTCGATCCAGCAATACCACCGCGAAGACTTCACCCCGATGTGCCAGCAACAGAATGAGTGCTTGTTGCAGCATTCATTCACCTAACAGAGGAGCGCTCGCTATGTGTCGAGCACTTTTCAAAATGCTGGAAACTGTGGTGTGAACAAAGTCCCCATTCTCATTTGTGAAGCAAAAGTAAAAAAAAAGTCTTTGAAAATAATCTGTGTTCGTTGACATGACCCAGTTAGATAAAATATAACAGCCATATGGAATATTACTTAGCTTTCAAAAGAATTTGCTAAGTTTGTAGGTGCTGATGACATGGAAAGATCTTCAAGATTTCTACAACATAGTCCCACCATTGTAATCTAAAAACAAGATGCTTTGCACTGACACGAGAATTTACCAAAGTTCTTTTTTTTTAATTGTATAAATACTTTCAAATTCAGACTGCAAGCCCCAGGTTCTAACGACAACGAACATCCCCAGTGATCAGCGAAGCCGCCCTTCCGCCAGCCCAGCAGCAGACACCAATCCTCATGCTTACATAAGCACTGGGCACCGGGGCGGGAGTGCGTGTGCTCGCTCAGACTCCCGGCTCCCGCCGCGGATCCCGACCACCTAGACGGCGCAGTGAGGTCAGGCTTACAGCCTCGCCCCCACGGAAAGGGACCAGCCCTTTTGAAAAAAAGGCGGTGACAGATGGAGGCGGGGGGGGGGGTGGAGTGTACAGTAAAGATAAAGGGCTGTCTCGCAAACCCCAGGGCAGCAAGGAGAACCGAGACACGGATCGAACCCTTGAAGTATCCGCCTCGGCGTCCCCCGCAAGGTGGCCCCCTCCCCAAGACTTCCCCCGGCAGCCGCAGACCGGCCCAGCAGGGCCGCCTGGCGCAGCCACCTGCGGCAGGCAACCAGGCCGGGAAGCCAGCTCATCTCCTTCCTCGGGCAGGGCGGCCGGGCATGCTACCTCTCCGAGAAGCTTTTCACCAGCAGCCACACGATGAGCGGCAGGTTCTCGCGCTCGTTGTAGGTGGGCAATAGCACCGAGTACTTGTCCTGTCGCGGGTCGCGCCCCTCTGGCCGCCGCCGAGACTTCGGAGGGGTACGCCGGGCTTCCTTGGAGGCCATGGCGGAAATGCGCGAGACGTCGGAAGCGGAATGACGCGACGAGTCGGACAGTGCCAAATTGGGGACCAGGGGGCGGACCTGTGTGGTTGAGTGCTCCCTCTCCTAAGGCCCTCTGTATAGTTCCGTTGGAGATATCAGATCTTGTGAATCTCTAAAGTTGAACCCACAGGTTGTTCCTGGAAATTGGTATCTATTTTATCACCTTTCCCAAAGCTCCATAAAATTGTGTAGTTTACTGCAGTCGCTAGGAGACGGTAAACCGGAAACGGAAATGCCATTCAGGAGCTCTAGGGAAACAGGACGCCATGGCTGCCAAGGCGGAGGTCCGGGCCTTGCAGGCTGAAGTTGCCCGGCGGGAGAAGGAACTCAGTTCCCTGAAGCAGAGACTGGCGGCGGCTCTTCTGGCGGAGGAAGAGCCAGAGCGGCCGGCTCCGGTGTCGCCCCTGCCGCCGAAGGCCGCCCTGACCCGAGATGAGATTCTGCGCTATAGCCGGCAGCTCGTGCTGCCGGAGCTCGGCGTGCAGGGGCAGCTGCGCCTGACCGCCGCGTCCGTGCTAGTCGTGGGCTGCGGTGGGCTCGGCTGCCCGCTGGCGCAGTACCTGGCAGCGGCCGGCGTGGGCCGCCTTGGCCTTGTGGACTACGACGTGGTGGAAATGAGCAACCTGCCCCGGCAGGTGCTGCATGGGGAGGCACTGGCCGGCCAGGCCAAGGTCTTTTCGGCCGCCGCCTCGCTGCGCAGTCTCAATTCGGCCGTGGAGTGCGTGCCGTACGCTCAGGCTCTGACGCCAGCCACGGCTCTGGACCTGGTCCGCCGTTATGACGTGGTGGCTGACTGCTCCGACAACGTGCCCACGCGGTACCTCGTTAACGACGCCTGTGTGCTGGCCGGCCGACCTCTCGTATCCGCCAGCGCCCTGCGCTTCGAGGGCCAAATCACAGTCTACCATTACGATGGAGGGCCTTGCTATCGCTGCGTGTTCCCCCAGCCACCTCCAGCGGACACGGTGACCAACTGCGCGGATGGCGGGGTGCTCGGTGTGGTCACTGGGGTCCTGGGCTGCCTGCAGGCGCTGGAAGTGTTGAAGATCGCCGCAGGCCTGGGCCCCTCTTACAGTGGCCGACTGATGCTCTTTGATGCTCTCAGAGGACGTTTCCGCTGTATTCAGCTGCGGAGCCGCAGGCCCGACTGTGCGGCCTGCGGGGAGCAGCCCACTGTGACTGACCTGCAGGACTATGAAGCCTTCTGTGGCTCCTCGGCCACCGATAAGTGCCGCTCCCTGCAGTTGCTGAGCCCAGAGGAGCGAGTGTCTGTCACCGACTATAAGCGGCTTCTGGATTCTGGGTCACCCCACGTGTTGCTGGACGTCAGGCCTCAGGTGGAAGTGGACATCTGTCGTTTGCCTCATGCCCTGCACATCCCTCTGAAACATCTGGAACGGAGGGATGCGGAGAGCCTGAGACTCTTAGGGGAAGCAATCCAGAAGGGGAAGCAAGGCACTCAGGAAGGAGCAGCACTCCCCATTTACGTGATTTGCAAGCTGGGCAACGAATCCCAGAAAGCCGTGAAGATCCTGCAGACAGTCCAAGAGTTAGGCTCCCTGACAGTTCAGGATGTGGTGGGGGGGCTCATGGCCTGGGCCGCCAAAATCGACGGGACATTTCCGCAGTACTGACCTGAGGATGTGGGTTGTCACATTACCTGAAAGATCACGGCGATTTATTGGACGATGTAGTTGTTAATGGATTATAACTCGGTCTCTGCGAGTTGCGTTGTGTTTTCAGCACCCGGAGAGTGTCTTGAACTTGTGAGCTATATTGTAAGGGACAGGATTTTGTGTTTTAATCTGCCAGTCATTTGCCGGTCCTGCTTTTTTCCACCTCCCCCCATTCAAAAGCTCTCTAAATGGTCTATTTTATGCCTGGAATTAAGTTGTTGTAAACTTAGTCTTACTGAATTGATCACAGATGATACACTTAATATCAATTTATTGTTTACTAAAGATGTACTTTGGATCTTATTTCCACTTTAAGTGATAGAATGTATACTAGAGAAATAAGTGTTATGAGAATATATACTAGAGAAATAAGTGTTATGAGGTACATTGTTTTAATGATGTGGAAAGTGGTTATATATTAAATATTGTAAATTCATATCCAAAGTGAAGTATTTACAGGTTAGCAAGATAAAGGAAGCCACTTTCATAGTATGTCAGTTTCTCTTATAAACTTCTGACTTTTTTCTTAAAGTTGGCTTCAGGGTCCACCTTATGTTGTATTCATGACATTTTCTAAACTGTATTATGGTTTGGCTTGCTTTGGAATCTTCAAGTCCAAGTTCCAACCCTCTGCCCTCCTCCTGCCCTTCCCCATCCAATCTGTTATAAAGAACATTTCCATGAAATGGCAGGTACTTTGCCCAATTTCCAATATCTACAACAAAATCAAAAGGAAAAATTTGGTATGTATGTAGCAGTGGTTAATTGGAGAGGAAATGCCTTGTCAAAGGGCGCCTCCACTCTCCTGCTGACGTTTGCATGCAGGCTTACTTACCTACGGCCAGAAACCGCAGACATAAATGTGCGATCTTTGCATCTGTGGCTACAGGTGTTTAAAGAGAGTTAAAAAGCATTGTGGGCCAGACAAATCCCTCTGCGTGTCAGGTTTACTTACCAGTTTGCAAACATTTTTCCTCTCCACTATTCACTCTGAAGTTTGGGTCTCCAATTTATTTTTTATTATTTTTTTAAAAAGAGTGTATTTATTTTTATAGAGAAAAGGGAGGGAAAAAGGGAGAGAAACATCGATCGGTTTCCTTTTGTACCTTCCATATGTGCCCCCAACTTAGGCATGTGCCTTGACTGGGAATCGAACTGGCGACCTTAGCCAGTTCTTTGCAGGACACCCAACTAACTGAGCCACCCTGGCCATTTTAAGTAGATTCACCATGAACAGCCTTTTCCTAGTGCTCGTTGTACTTGCCTGGCTAGGGCCCGTGGTCCTCGGCTCATCTGGCTCTAAGAATTGCATCCTGGTGGGCTCAGGCTTTTGGATGGGAGCTTGAGCTAAACTGGCCAGAATTAATGCAAAGTGAAAGCCTGCACTGAACGGACAGAGCTCAGAAATTAAGCATTAAAACTCTCCCTATCCTCTTACATCTGGGGATTAAGGCTCAGTCCAGCTGACACGGCATATGGAGAGCCGTGTAAAAGACACACAGACCACACAGGGCGCATTGCCCCTCCATGCGCTTGAGGCATAGGGAAGAATGTTCAGCAGCCTCAGGAAGGAAGGCTATTGAATAGAACGGCTCACACAGGTCGGCAGAGGTTATACTTCCCTTCTGTTCTCAGCTTGGGTAGCTGCAGGGCTCCAGCCTCCCCTGCTCCCTTCCTGTTGACTTCAAATGTTTTTTTAGTACTTTGTCATCACTAGGGGGTGCAGCAGTGAGTAGGGTAGGCACTCTCTTTGCTCCCAAAGCCCTTGTACGCAGTGGGAAAGAACCATTAAGAGGAGATACATGCCCTGGCTGAGTGGGTCAGTGGGTTGGAGCATCCTCCTGTGCACTGAAAGTGGCAGGTTCAATTCCCAGTCAGGGCACATACCTAGGTTGCGGGTTGGATCCCCGATTGGGGCGCATATGTCAATGTTTTCTTTTTCATGTTGATATCAACCAGAATCAGCTAGGTAATTTGTACTACCCCTCGTACTGTGTGGGGCCCTGAACACTGACCGTGTGTGGGATATGGGATGATGCCTGAGACCTTGTGGTTGCCACAGCTGGGATGGGCAGGGGGTCGAGGTACTGGCATCTCGTGGGTAGAGACCAGGGTCGTGCTGAACATCCTATAATGCACAGGACAGACTCACAGCAAAGATTTATCCAACCCTAAGTTTCAGTTGTGTCGAGGTTGCAAAATCCTCTTTCAGTCAATGACAATTTTGATACAGACCAGAAAGAAAAAAATCAGAGGGTTTTATGAAAACACACAGCCAGGGACCTGCCTTGGTCTGGGGACGGCTTCCTGGAGGAAAGGCCCTTTGAGCTGAGACATGAAGAAAGAGTATGAATGAGCCATGCCCAGGAGGAGGAGAGGAGGTGACAGACACTGGGGCCTTAAGGGGTCATTTCTTAACTCCCCTTTGTTCTCTGCTGAGGTTCAAAACCAAGTGAGAAAGAGATGCAGGATTTAGGTAGACAAGTGAAAATTCCACCTTTATAACTAAGGAAGCTACCTGGGGACTGTGCTTAGGTCCGGGCCAACCTCGCTACAGTGCTGTCTCCACCCGCATGACCTTACCACCCCAGCCTTCAGGATCTAGCCTGCCGTTCGTCAGGGTACACCCCCACCAATCCCACAAAGAGGAGACAGGAGGGGGGCATAGTTTATATCCCAGTTCCCTCTCCCCAACTCAGTCACCCTCCCTGGAGAGGGTGAGAGGGCGAGGGTGGGTCAGAGGACGAACACTGTCACCCCAGCGCAGTGGTCTCCGTGGCTGCTGAGGAAGTCACCTGGGGGACTTAGAAAAGCCCTGTCCCCAGGCACCAGTCCAGCCCCCATGGAGCCAGAATTTCAGGGGCCAGGCATTGGGGTTTTTTTTGTTTGCTTGTTCATTTGTTTTTGAAAGCTCCTCCCTCCCAGGGTTTTCAGATAAACTGCAAAGATGCCCAGTTAACTTTGTATTTCAGAAAAACAAATACATTTTTCAGTCCAAGAGTGTCCCAGCAATTGCATGGGGCATGCTTATATTACGTTATTTATCTGAAATGCCCAACTAGTGGGAGTCTTGTATTTTTAGTTGCTAAATCTGGCAACCCTGGGATCCCAGGTGACTCCCACCTGCAGCCGAGGTGAGAAGCCCTGAACCAAGGAAACAGGAAGAGTGGGAAATAGGCGTCCTCCTCCCACGTCCTCCCACCTTTGCCCCTAAAGCAGAACTGTTAAGCCTGTGGACAACACGCGTGGGCGGTCCCCACAGGGAACAGCCATCCTTCAGGCCAGTCCTGGGTCTGCCTTCTTGAACCCCAGTATCAGTCAGGACTCCTTGTGGATCTTTCGAGACCGACTGGCTCAGCAGGGCTGGGAAAAACACATTCTCTAAAGCAACAGAAAGCCCGCACAGTACTCCTCACTGGAAGTAAATTCCCTGTTTCTTCTCCCATCCCCAACAAGGCACAGCAGGGGTTCGGTGGTGAAAGGGACCCCAACTGCTTTGATCTCACAACTCATAAGGGCAAGTGGGTTTGAGCTCAGCCTTTAATTCTTTTGGACTTTACAAGGACTCTGGACATTTATTTGTCCCGGAGAACATCATAAAGGCTTTATTATTCAAAAGTGGAGTCAACGTGCAGTTAACTCTGAGGAGCAGGGATGGGACACTCTGATTGGCCAGGTCTGGTCACGTGCCCACCCCTGGACCTGGGCTGGGTGCAACTCTGTCCTTCCATCTCACCGACTATAAGTGAGGGACCGGCGGTTCTGAGTTTAAAAGGCAGGTTTTATTACTACTCAGGAATGGTGAGGCCAGGGGATCAGGAGCTGACTGCTACTGAAAAGATGGTTTTATACCGGGAGGCAGGGGAAGCAGGCTTAGGATCGGCTGGATCAATGGCCTCAGAGGCTCTGGGGCCTGAGGCTGCCCCTAGTTGCCTGGTACCTGGCCCATGGTGATTGGGGCAGGTGGATAGGGGCCTGGCTTATGAGAGCCAGAAAAGGGGGAGGCTGGGCCGTGGGCTCTGGATTGGTTGGTTTGCAGATGAAAAGTGCCTCCCTGGGTTTGTTGTTTACCATTTCCAGGAATCGGCTAATTCAGGGAGGGGCAGTCCCCCCAGAGTCAGCAGGGCCCTCAGATGTCAAAGCATCGAAAATACATAAGAGAATGATGTGATGAATAGAGTTCTCCAAACACACATCCACTTTCTGTGGCCAGGAGTGGAGGCAGATGCTGGGCAGCCAGAAACAGAAGATCCAGGACCCAAACGTGAGTCCGGCCACTTGGAGCCCCAAAGTCGGACTCTGCTTGGTCAGTTGGCGTCCTCCCCTCCCAGGTGGACCATCTTTCTTTGTCACTGGGATTACTGCACCCACAGGCCTCCTGGTTAGTCCCATCCTGGGATCTCTGCCTGAATGTCCAGACTTCTCCAGACACCTCGGTCCCATGTCACTGGGTCCACGGGGCACATCTGCCACTGCCATTCATTCTGATCGCTGCGGGGAAAAGCTGACAGTTGACGGTGGCTGTGGTTCTCACTTCCTCTGGCACCAGGCCCACTTGTTTTATTAAAAACTGCCCAGAAACTGTGCCTGCTGTCGCCAGGAGTGTGGTGGTGGGTGGGGGGGAGGATAATTGGAGCAATTGAATACGTTTGTCCTTAGGCGCTGCTCAGAGGCTTGGTAGTCACCTCCGAGGCACAGCGCTGGACAAAGTGAGAGACGCCAGCAGGACAGCTGCCATTAGGACTGAGAGAAGACTGTCAGTTTTCGAGACCCTTTGGGCTGTTTAGGGGCTTGGCCCTTTTTGTCCTCCCCCCACCCATATTCACTGAGATCCTTCCCCAGGGAGCGGGACGTTCATTAGAAGCCGTGGATTAGAAAGCGCCTCCTTTGTGGTTTTGTGGTCGAATCCCGGGAGGGACGGGCTGATGAATCCAGGGGACCTTGAGCGTGGGTCCTGGATTCTGGGAGGGTAGAGAGGGCTGGGGCCCCCTTCCTCGAGCTGGAGGCTTCTGTGCTCGGCTCTCAGCCCTCTCTTTTCTCTGGCAGCCTGTTTTTTCCTGGCGTGCAAAACTCCAGCGGGAGTTTTAGTTTTGCACAACCTTTGAGCTGTTTTCTCTGCTGCTTGCAAAGTGCTTCAACTAAGCAATGTCCCCTGGTTCTGGACCGAGTTCGGGTTTTGGCAGGGATTGTTTGGGGATCGTCTTGACCTATACGAACCCAAAGAAGTTTGCTCTGTGACACCAATCCGCTCCCAAACCCTCCTTCCCAAACCTGCCCTTCCTCCAGTCGTCCTTGGCTCTGAAATAGCACCACCATCCTTCCCGGTGCTGAGGCCACAACCTCGGATTCACCCTTGTCTCCTCCCTGCCTCCTGTTTCCACGTCCCATCTGGCATCAAACGCTGTGGGCCCTGCCTTCAAAATACACCCGAATCTGCCCGTCTCTCACCCCCTCCTCTGGGCCAAGCACACTGCTTCTAGAATGCATCTTCCCATCCTGCTCTCCCTGCTCCTCCCTGGCCCACCACAGCACCCAGGGGGAATCTGTTAACACGTAGGTGGTGTTCTGTCGCACCCATGCTCAAATCCCTCCCCTGGCTCCCACATCTCATTCAGAGTGACAGCCAAATTCACCAGGGGACTGCTTTCTGCCCTCCGACTTCTACACCCGGTCTCCTACGCCCTCTCCTGCTCATTCGGCCCCAGCTACACGGCCTCACTGCCGAGCCTCCCGCACACGAGACATGTGCCCCAGGGCCTTTGCATAGGCTTGCCTTCTGCTCTGCCCAAATGCCACTTTCTCAGGAAGGCCTTTCCTAAGTACTTAACTTAAACAATTAAAAAATTTAAAAGGCAGTTTAAAATGGCATTTCCTCCGAGGCTTCCATGCTCTGTTTTTCTCCATGGGGTGTCACTGTCTGGCAGACTGTTTTCCTTGTTTCCCTGTTTACTTGTTTGCTGTCTGTCTCTGTCACTAGAACATCCGCTCTAGGAGGGTGGGGACTTGGCGTCTGTTTGGCTCCCTGCTGTATCCTAGTGCCTAGAACACAGTAGATGCTCAATAAATATTTGTCAAATGATTGACCAAATCACTCTGGCAACCATCTGAATAAGGTCCGAATGAGGGTTTGGAATTGTTGATGACCGTTTTAAAAAAATCTGTGTGATGTGGCTGAGTTTTGAGGATGCATAAGGGTCCCCTTTTGTCCAGATCTCTCGGAGGCAGTTCACTTGCTAATTTGGTGACCGAGGGAATGAGTAACCTATTACTCTTCCTTGTGAGTGAGAAGTTCCATTGATACTGTGTCTACACATTCTTTGAAAATGTCAGTGGGGATGAGTCATGGGCCAAGGGATTGCACCATGGTGCTGGCCCGTGAGCCAACTCGATGACTAAATCTCCCCCATGTGATGTCACCAGAGTCAGAGATGATCCCCCTCGGCACACACACAGGAGGAAAAGCACTTTCACTGGAGAAGCCTGCACCATCCTGCACTGTGGCCGCACCAGACCTGAGCAGTGTGGCGCAGGGCAAGGGCATGACCTTCAGGGAGACCTCCGACTGCCTGGCACGTCACTCCACTTCTCTGCATTTCCCTGTGTGTAAAGTGGGGATGATGCTCATGTTCATGTTCGTTCCTTCATTCAATCAGTGCTCGGTGGACACTGAAGCGGGGCTGGAGATGCTGAGTGAGCCCGGCAGACAGACTCCTGTTTCCTCGGAGCTCACAGCTGGTGCAAGAACAGATGATAAGCAGGGAAGAAAAGAAAGATGTCAATGGCACTTTTGAGAATGTCGGGAAGGGAATAAAACAAAACAGTGGCATGAAGGGTTAAGGGCCAGCCGGCTGGGGGCCAATGTTAGCAGGGCCATCGGGATCGATGGCATCAGATTGACCAGCCGTGTGAAAATCTGGGAGGAGGAGCCAGCATGGGCAAAGGCTCTGAAGGGAGGGGGATAAGCTCAGTGCATTTGAGGACAGAGGTCATGGTGGCCAGAGTCGGAGTGCGGGAGGTGACGGGACCCAATAAGGTCAGAGTAGAGGGCATGGCGAGTAATTTGTCCTATGGACCCATTATGGACAAAATGGCATGGTGTACCAAGTGCGTGAGTGCAGTAAGGTGAGTCCTTCCTTCTGGTGTGTCTTGGCTGGAGGTGGGGGTGGGGCTAGACCTCCCACCACCCCCCACAAGACCTCCTGGTGGGCTTTTCCGTGGGCTTCCTCAAGCCTGCAGACATTCCCAGGAGGAAACCAGGCTGTCCAGGCAGTGCCACACCGAGAAGCCAGAGAGGGATCCTGGAGAAGGTGCAGGGCAGCTGGCTGAGTCTGGGTCACCTTTCAACCTGGGCCACATTTGAGCTGTGAGTTGTCATGAACAAGGCATGGTGGGTGGGCTCATGGTAAGCCATTTCGACACTGTGAGGCCGCATTTCTCTGGGCTGTTCCTTGGAGCATCCTGTCTTCAGTCTCTGAAGAAAGCTGATCTCATCAGCTTTTCTAATTTTCTGCTTCAGAAATACAGGGTCAGCCCGACTGCTGCACTCTGCTCCCAGGAGGGGGCGCTAGATCCCTTTAAAAAGATTGCCATCATGTATACTTGCATTTTTAGGAAAGTAACATTCTCGGTGGCTGATGTGGCTTAGTGGACTGAGTGCCGGCCTACAAACTAAAAAAGTAACATTCTTTAAATCAACTTTTTAAAATGAAAAAACACACTTGATGTCCGAGGGCGAGCACAGAGGCTGGGGACCTTTCAGGCCGCCTTGTAACCGCCCTGTTCCCCCGGTGTCACCCAGGCCCTTGCCTGGGAGAGGATTCTGAGCAGGGTGGACCTTGACCTTGACCTTGTATACCTTTCATTTTTTTAAGTAAGTATGCAGTCACTTTATCATGTATTTATGTATCTCTCCCCCAACAAATGTAAAGAGACCCTACTAAACGCTGTGGCTTTGAGCATTCTGCTTTAGATTTATGTAAACTGTCCCACTTGAACTTAAAAATAAGATGTTTACACATGCTTTTAAAGTGTCTAAATAATCCAAAAAAAGTGAAAAGTCAGGATCTTCCCCACCCTGAGCTGAGCCCCCCAGTTCCCTGCCCTCCCTGCCCAGGGCAGCCCTGGTTATCCGCCTCGTGCGTCTCCACCTGAGAAGGGCCGAGCGGCACAAGCGAAGACGCAACAGCATCTCCTTCTCTTACGTGCACAACACGCGTGCTCTCCACACCGTTCCACACCTGGGTTTTCACTTAGCAGGGCACTTCTGAGATTTTCCAGGTCAGCCCAAGAAATAAACCTAACCCTTTCCGCCAGCTCAGTTACAATCGCACTGCATACATGCACCACGATCCCATGAACTAGTCGCTTTTGATGAAAGAGTTCTTCTTTTTGGTCCCGTAGTTCCGTTTGGCAGTCTGCTGGAATCTATGGACTTCTGAGGGAGAAAAAGTAGGTTTTTATGTGCGCAAAGTAACATACACAGGCATACAGGGAAACCAATTAAATGGAAATACAGTTCTGTCCACAGACACTCTGGGAGGCTGTGGCTGCTGGGACAAGGACCCCTATCTCGTTTCTAGTCTGTTTTCTGCTACAGTCAAATCTCAGTCCTCACAGGTCTCCTGTCTTGAACAATCTGGTTCTAGACCAAGTTGTTCATGGAAAAGATGTCTTGGTTGTCGAGCAGAACTTCGGTTTTCAATGCTGCAATCCTTTCATGCTGATACCTGTCTGATCAGTCACGTGTCTCTGAGGCGACAAACAAAGGAAATTCGGTTTTCAAACAAATTGCTTCTCAAACAGCCTCCTGGAATGAATTAAGTTGAAGAACCGAGGTTCCTCCGTACAGACATGAATTTGTATATGCTGTAATGAATACCTGGGTACACATCCCTACTTATTAATGTAGGTTAACTTTGCAGACATGGAATTCCTGGGGTCAAGATCTTAATTTTATACCATGAGAAAGCACTGTCTTACATAGAAAAGGGTATTGATAACAATACTATTAGTCCTGAAGGGTGGTAGTGAAGGTCACATTCTACCCAAATAGAAGGACTCTTACCTTCTATCAGAGTCAACAGGCGGTGGACAGGTAGAAAATACCTAAACGATAAACAATATTTATTAGCTGTGAGGGAAATCAGTCTGGTAATGTGATAAGAGGGACTGGGTGGGGAGGATGGCAGGTGACATATTTAAATTTGAGGACTGACGAATGGCAAGTAGCCAGACATGTGACTATCTGGGAATGATTTATATTCTTCTCATGCTCACATTATCCAAATTTGGGATTGACTTCTAACCTGAGATTGAAGCCATTAAACAATTGTGAAGAGAGCCTACCGAATCCGTACCCCTGACATAGAACAGATGCTAGAGGCAGCCGATCATGGAAAGGTCCAGAAGAACATGGGGAATAGAGGGGATCCTTCGCCAGAACTCTTTCCAGATACATGGATATATTAGGGTTATTACTTCCTTTCGGGAACTTTCCAAACCTGGGTGTCTGTCTACTAGCAGGACAGTGGGGAGAGCTGACTTGACTTCAGGTTGTACTTCTTGGAAACACCAGTAGGTGGGGCTGGAGGACAAGGAACAGACCCCAGTTGGTGGCAGCCTGGGGACCCAGCAATTCAGGCTGAGCTCAGCTCTTCCTGAATCTAGCTCAGAAGTACTGGAAGTTTACGAACGCCAGCTTCTCGTGCATTAGTCTGTCTGAGTACATATGAGCTCCAAAGGAGGGAAATCAGTGAACATTAATGTAGCCCCTGTTATGGGCAATAACATATTTGCATGCAAACTTCTTCCTCCACCCCTTTCCTGCTTCTGTACAAACTAGGGGCCATGCGGTGAACCTAAAGGAGGGGGGAAGGCAGGGGATGTGAGAAACACGTGCACTTTCGTAATGTTTCTCACTTCCCCACTTTGGGTGTGCATCCTAAGTACAGAGAAATATTTTTCTATTATAAGCAGCATAGCAACGAACACTCTAGCCGGGGGTCAGGCAGCGACTGGTCTGCGTGCTCCTGGTGGGGACTCCGGGCCCGAGCACAGGAGAGCGCATGCGCAGCCAAAGGGGACAGCTGTCTCAGCGGCTGCTCGGTGGGAATACACGCCCCGTGCCGCTGAGAAGCCAGAAATCTAGATTTTTATGTAAAAGCTCCAGGGTTTAGAATGTTAGTGAATCACCCTACAACGTGTGGTTCCAATCAAACGCTTCTCTGAGCTGGATTCGGTCTGCCATGTGAAAGATGCCCTCCCTGTACCAGGGCCAAAGAAACATTCTTGTCATCAGAGACACGGGGTTGAGGTGAAGAAAAATCTGTACAGACAGACTTGTGAAAATAACTCATCTTCCTTTAGTCCCCCCACATGTTTTAGTTATTTTTCCATAATCGCTATTCTTTGTTCAACCTAGAAAACAAGCACTTAGGTAGAGTCTTCTCCCTGGGAGGGCTCCTATGTCCCATAACATTTTTACTAAATATGTTTTATGTTGTTCTCTTGTTACTCTGTCTGTTGTTAGAGTTCACCTGAGAGGTGAGGAAGGTAGAAGGAAAAAAGTTATTTTCCTCCCCTACACTATCACTTATTACCAAAATAATCCCAGATATTTTCATGTTACATTACTCTTGCTGAATATACATGAAGATTTCTTAAATCCTCACCAGAGGATATGTGTTTTAATTGGTTTTTAGAGAGAGAGAAGGAGAGAGAAAAAGAGGGGCAGGGGGAGAGAGAGAGAGAGAGAGAGACACTGATCAGTTGCCTCTTGTATGTGCCTGCTGGGGCCAGCTGGGGATTGAACCTGCAACCTAGGTACGCGCTCTGATGGGGAATTGAACCACAGCCTTTTAGTGTGAGGGATGATGTTCCAACCAACGGAGCTACCCCACTAGAGCTATATATGAAGATATCCTGAAATATTATTTATGTCTAATATCTCCAAGTTATGGTAATTATTAGAACCACTGCTATATCTTGTTAATTAATGGGGTTAATAAAGAAGCTTATTTATGATGAACCAGCTATTTGTTTTAAAAATATTTTGATAACTGTATTTCAGTATAGGAAGTTTCTGTGGCAATTGTACACACGGAGTCTGCATGTCCAATGGGCTCCCGCGGGGTGTGGGCACCACTGGTCCACGGACCACGGCCTGAGTAGCCAGGGTTGAGAGTGCACTCAGGAGACTGTAAACCAGCTACAGGACCATTTACCAGTACTAGGAGAGAGAGGTTACGGTCACCCAGAAAGCACAGTATTTCCCGAGGCAAACACAACCCAGGTCCCTCTCCACTGGGTGGTCCGGGTTTGCAGTGCAAATCAGCTGTTGAACATATATTTGTCTAAAGCCACGCACACCACTGGCAGACAGCACCCCACACGGGTGCCGTTTATCGGGTTTACTTTCCAACTTTTCAGTCTCTCTTGCTTGGGTGCAGTGCGACCGCATTTTGTATGATGCGGCCTCTTTCCTCCTTTTTTCCCCACTTACTTTTCACCCACAGCAGCCTGCTTCGACGTGCAAATGAGAGACAGTCCTGAGAAAGATGGGAAGGACTCTTGCTGGTCTTCCTGTTGGAGAGAGATTGAAATGGTTATTTCTCTCTCTCTCCCTCTCTTGAGCAAGTAGGAGCAGGTTTTTGAAATTGCTAGAAGGGACAACATGGACATTTGAGCTTCTAGGAATCTAGGAATACTTTTTTTAAAGGAGTCTCTGTTTTAGCTAATCCCACCCCCCGCCCCCATCCGCACCCCCTTTGCCTCTGCTCCCTCACGGCTGCTTATGTAGACTAGCTCCAGGGCCGGGTGGTTCAGTATAGTGCATCTGGGTCACGTGTGACCTCTTATCCTATCTGTACACTGCGGACAGCAACCGTGCCTACCGACCTGAGCATCCCCTGTTTGTTCTCCAGACCCACTTCTGCCCAGGGAGGCTGACTGTTAGGGACCGCATCACCCGGCGTCCTGCCTCCTGACTTCCGGTTGGGTTTGCAAAGGGGGCACCGGCGTAAGACGGGGTTGGGGAATGTATTAACCTCTTTCCTTCCTGCCCCAGGCTGTCTCTGTGCATTTCTCTCTGACCACAGGTCTTGCCAGGAAGATGCCTCTGTGGCTCCAGGCCTGGGGCTGTATGCCAATTGCCAATTTACTGCCTCTCAGCTCCAAATTCACCCGCCGATACCTGCTCTTTTATAATGGACAGAGTTCCTTCTTAAGCATCTCTTCTTGTCGTGAGTGCAACGCTAAACTTCCTCAGTAGAGGGCGCTAGAGGGACACTGCTGGCTCTGCTTGTTTTCATTCTTCTCTCTCAGACCACGTGGTAGAGCGTGTCCCAGGGCCCGGCCAATCAGAGCATTGCCTCCTCATAGCCTCACTTCTATAGACTCAGCGATGGGCACGTGGTCTAAGTTACTCCAGTCGGAATGCATCTCAGAACTTCTGGCAGGAGCTAACCAAAAGCTATCCTGCGCTCTCCTGTTGGACTTGAACTTGAGACCATGAGAAGCTGGGCTGCTGAAGCCATGTTGTCACCATGAGCTGCCAGGTGGAAAGCGAGAGAGAAGCCACCAAGGTGGAGAACGTAAGATGGAGGGGAGCTGACTCCCCAGGACACGGAGCTGCACCTGGCCTAGGACCTCTTCAGCTACGTGAGCCGATGTATGAACGTCCTCTCTCCACACTCCCCCAACCCCCGGCCCAAGACAGTTGGACTTGGGTTCTCTGCTATTCGGAGACATACTAATCCTGCCTGACACAATATCCATTTTGATTTTTACAAAGTGGCTTTCGGAGGAAACTATTACTAAATATCTTCCTCTTTGCCAGGCACTTTACCGCCTTATCTCCTTTAATCCTCTTCCCGTCCTCACACAGCGCGGAGGAAGGCGTTATCATCACTCCCTTTTTTTCCGGGTGAGGAAAACGCTGTTCAGCAGAGTGGAAGACTGTCGTCTGCCTTCTTAAGTAGCCAGCGCCCTGCCTCCCAGCAGAGGAGCACATACTGGCCGCAGGGGAGGGTGGGGGCGAAATGCAGACCCCCGAGGACCTGCACAATGGTGCAGTTCCCCCACATTCATTATCCGACTGCTAATGAAGAAGATCTCCAAATTGTGGTTCTGCCACGCCGTGGTAAGGCGCGCGACAACGCACTTGTCACCAGCAGCTGCCGCTGTGCAGGCAACGAGACGGGTAACCGGCCCTTGAAATGCTATACAAACCCAGGCTGAGGCCTGCTCCCCATCCCGCGTATGCGATTTATCAAACCGGTTTTTTTTTTGGTCAATGAAATGATTTATTATTTTTACCTTAAATGCTAAACATCACACTCCTTTTTGCATGTAGATGTTTATATTGTATAGGGTTTTTATTACTTTTATTTTAATTGTTGTTCAAGTACAATTTTCTGCCTTTTACCCCCATCCCAGCCCACCCCCTAGCCCTACCCACCTCCCTCCCGTTTCCAACCCCCTCCTTGTTTTTGTCCATGTGTCCCTTATACTTGTTCCTGCAAACCCCATCAAACCCTTTTTGTGGCTGCTGTTGGGTGGGGAGGGAATGAACAATGATAGCAATAGCCACTATTTATTGAGCACTTACTATGGGCCAGTTCTTGGTGCTTTATATTCTTTTTTTAAAATTTTATTTTATTTTAAAGATTTTATTTATTTATTTTTAGAGAGGGGAAGGGAGGGAGAAGGAGAGAGAGAGAGAAACATCAATGTGTGGTTGCCGCTCACGTGGTCCCCACTGGGGACCTGGCCCACAACCCAGGCATGTGCCCTGACTGGGAATCGAACCTGCGATGCTTTGGTTCGCAGCCCACACTCAATCCACTGAGCTACACCAGCCAGGTATATTCTTTATTTCATTTCATCTTCATGTCCCCCCAGTATGGAGTGTGTTAATGTTCTTCTTCTTTTTTTTTTTTAATGGCAGATGGATTCAGTAACTTCCCCAGGGACACCCGCCAAGGCAGTGGCTTGTCGGGGACTTGAACTCGAGATGCTTTGGCCCCACAGCCCGAGATCATTCTGTTTGTTCCAGACTTGCAACACTTTCTGCTACTCCAGGTTGTCACTTTCACAGAATAGTATGTGCCTATTTGGGGAGGTTCCAATTAAGAAAACCATGTGGGCTGACTCTTTTTAAGACCAGCTGTGCCTGGCTGGCGAGAGTGCTAGTTCAGCTTGTGGACACTTGTACTGTTGAAGAGGTGCTGACAGATGCTGCAGTTCACAGGGCCGCTCCCGCACCTCTCATTCAGAGCCAGCCCAGCAGCCCCGGGGTGGAACAAGGTCCACTAGCAGGAGGCGGCAGAAGAAAGGGGTTGCTTCTTCACAGGCTCCCTCCCTTCCCCGCAGACATCCCCCGGGTACCTTGGTTGACTGTCGCTGCTGAGTGTTTTTTAACCCTGGGAGGGGCAGTCTCTTTGGGATCTGCAAGGCCCCAGATGTCAAAGCATCAGAATACAGAAAATAAGAGAGCTGACTGATACATTGGGGTGGTGCTGGGAGTGTGATCATTTATGCAGGGCTGCGGGGAGGAGGTGAGACAAGCCTTCTACCCACTTAGCAGTGATTTTGGCCCCCTGGGGTGGTACTGTACTCAGTCTGTTCCCTGAATAGAGGGGGTTGCTATAGCTGAAAGGGGAGATAAGGGGGAGGCAAGGAGACCATGTCAGGGAGGTGGGGCTGGCAGAGACTCTGGCTGTGACTGTGAACGGGGTGGGATGTCATCAGTTTCGGGGCGGGGCGGGGTGTGTGCTATGAGCAGAGGATGAGCATGTACTGACTTGGGTTCTAACAGGGTCCCTCTGCTGCTGGGCAAGAATGGACCGAGAGGGAGGCAGGAGCGCAGGGAAAGCAGGGAGGAGGCTCCCGCCTCAATGCAGGTAGGAAAGGAGGAGCTGGACCCGTGGAGGAGGCGAGTGCGCCCCCTGCCGTCACACATGTGCAGAACTATTTTATTCTGTGTCTTCTCCATCAAATCACCAGCACCTTTGGGGCAGGGGCTGAGTCCAGCTCCGTTGTGTCGTCTGTTTTGTCCCCAGCTGTGTCGATATCACCAGTTTCAGGGTAAGGTCTCTGGAAATGTTTATTCAAAGCATGTCTACTTGGCGAATCTGGATTTTCTCCCTGGGGGGACGTTTTTCTGTGTGCATGTTCTCCCTTGGCCGCTGGAGAAACATCTGGGTCTTCTCCCATCTCTGGGCCTTCGCTGTGGCTGTTCTCTGTCGCTGCCCCTCCCCCTCCTCCAGGTCCCCTTTCAATGCCACCTTCCTAGAAAGTCTTTCCCTGACCGTCTTAAGTGGCTGCTCTGCACCTCCCCCTGGCCTGTCCGTCTCTGCCAGGTGACCCTGTGCTCACTGGCAGAAATGACTTTCTTTAATTCACTGGTTTCTCTCCCCATCACGGTGTGGGTCCATGAGAACAGGGACCTGGTTCTGAAAATGCTTCCTGGAGGAGGAGGTGCTGTTGGCACCCGTCCTGATCCCCTGCCGTGGATGGAGTGCCCCCGCCCAGCAGCTGTGGGTGGCAGGTGCCAAACCCCACCTGCGCTTCCTGGCAGATGCCCTGTCTCGGCAGATATGCCCGGGGTGTCGGGACAGGACCAGAACTAGGAAGTCGCAAGACAAAGGCAGATCCTGTCTTCACATAAAATTTCGATATTTTGTTCATTATGGATTTCAGGCACTAATTTTGATTTTTTTAAAAAAATTCTGCATGAAAATATTATCTATCTTGATCACTGAGATATTTTTTTTCCTCTACCTGAAATTCTGAGCTGAAGGCGAGAAGTCCCAGCCTGGCTCAGAGGTGGGGTGCAGGAATCTATATGCCCAAGCCCCCTCTGTGAGTCTTACAGAAGTGATGGGATAAATCGGGGATGGAGGATAACCCTGTAACCTAAAATATTGGGTTGGCCTAAGAGTCTGTTATGTTTTTCTGTAAAGTAAAAGGCACATTTTCCATTTCACCAATAATTTCATTGATTTGGATCGTTTGAGTATGTCAGCTATCTCCTCCTGCTGGCTCCGAGTGGGGAGAGGCCAGAGGTGAGGCTGAACATCTTCCAATCCATAAGACAGCCCCACGGCAGAGAATTATTTGGCCAAAATGTCAATATACCAAGAAACTTCGCAAACCACTTTTGACACATTCGATCGGTCACAGCACCTTCTCCACACACTGCACACATCTTTTCTTTGTGTTTCTGTTGTGTTTTTACCTTTCTTGAAATATTTGCTCCATCTGCAGTATTAAAATGGTGCACAAAAATTCACCAATTTTTTAATGTATGCTGATAGGACAGCTGTCACGATACAATCTAACAAAACTGTTTCCAATGAAGTTCAGGACAACCAAGCGCTACAGGAGCCATCCATCGTATGGAAAAAACGTAACAATTTTTGGCCAGCCCAATAGAAGACAAACTGGAGTCTGCTGTTTTCCTCAGAGCAGTGATTTTCACACGCCGTCTTGGCTGTGTGGAGTTAGTCGCCTGTGCCAGGGTATGAAGACAGGAGGCCAAGGGCCTGTGGCCCACACTTCAAGCAGAACAGCCCTCATTCTGTCTGATTTATAGCTGGGCCTTCTGCATCCGACTTTGCATTGTTGAAAAAACGTGGAAAAGACATCACCATCCAGCTAGCCACGATCCTAGAAGTGGCCAGTTAGGTGTTCTGAGGCCCCCTGATTCTTCATCAGGGCCAAGGGCCCTTCAGCCCCCCTCTGGCTGTGCAAATCAGGCCCCAGAGCCCCCTTGTCCCTCAAGGGAGGCCTTGAGAGGTGCCTGAGTCTGCGCCTCTGCCTCAGAAGCCAGCTCCGATCAGAATCTTTGCAAGATGCCGGAAATCTCGACCTCCCGTGACCTCAGCTTCTCCCTGCACAGCCACAACCTCTGTCCTCATTGTGGGGGGGGGTCCCCTCCCAGCGCTGCCCTACTCGCCCCATTCAGATCTTCTTTTTCACCCCAAACGGTATTTGCTTTCCACTCCCTTGAATTTTAAAGGGCTCCATATTATGCCTTTTTGTGCATCACGTTTCTTTCTGTTTAGCATTTTCAATGGTCTCCTGACTTTCAAAGCCACATTGGAGGAGACAGAAAGGTCATTCTGTAAATCTAAGGTACTGTTACTGTGACGGCAGTGACCGTCGCTATGACGGCCCCCGGCTGGGAAGGTAGAGCTAATTAGTGGGGAAACTTACTTTTCAGGAGTGACTCCCGGAAGCAGGTGTCAGAGGAGCTTTTAACGAGGCCCTTGTGACTCGAGTGGTATTTCCACTCCGAATCACCGCATGTGTGTTGTGATATCGTGCTGGGAGGTGCCCACCCTGCCCCCACGAAGAGAGAGAAGAGAGGCGCAGCATCCAAAGTTAAAAGCAGATGCCTTTCTACTTCCTGGCCCTCTTTCCTGTTTCCCTTCATTTTTCATTCATTCATTCAGCAAATGTTTACTGAGGACCTACCAGGTGCCAGGTCCTGTGTTGGGTGCTGGAGGTCAGTGGTGAGCCACGTGGCTGAGCCCCGGCCAGCGCGGCACTGGCCATAACTGAGTGGCAGAGGAGTGAATGAGGTGACATCAGAGGCTGATAAGTGGATAAAGAAGACCAAGCAGGGTAGGAGAGTGTGGCGGCCGGAGTGCTGGAGTGGACTCTTTAGAGAGGTGGTCAGGGAGGCGGTGGGGAGGAGCCAGCCATGCCGTATTCTATAGGGAGGGCAGCCCCTGTGGAGGGATCCTCAGGTGTGAAGGTCCTGAGATGGGAGCTAGGGGCTATGAGCGGTTCGTGGATGGAGCAGAACAAGGCCAGTGTGGCTGGATGGAGTGACCGAAATAGAGATGGGGGCTGGGGCTGGGGCTGGGCAGAGGGCGGGGCCCGCGTCACGCGGGGCCTTTGGGTTTTATTCTCATTGTGGTGGAGAGCCTCCGGCGGATTTAGGCGGGACAGCCGGTGGTCAGGTTCGGTTTGCAGCACGCTTTGTGCTGCTGGCCGAGGGGAGGGGCTGTGGCCAAGGCTGAAGAAGAAAGGGGCGCTGCCGTGTCTGTGAGGGTGAAGATAGGCTTGTGACCGTGACCTGGGGGCGAAGCCCCCTCGCTGTGTCTGGCATCGAGGGGCTCGGACCCCTGAGAGCTGAGTTAATCTGGCGGGCTGGCCTGGGGTTCCCTCTGCCACGGGTCACCACAATACATGGGGTCAGGAGGTGTTCCGGGTGGTGGGTGCCCTGTAGGTCTTCGGGGGACATGGGGACTCCTTTGGGGGTTTCAGACTATGCTTTTCAGACTGCCCAGGGAACCACGACCCACCTTCCTAAAGCTTCAGCCCCGTTCTAGGTTTAGATTTAGATGTGGGTTAAAAAACTTGAAGTTTTAAAAAAAATATTCAGATAAATGCGGAATAGGATTAAACACACACGGTATGTTTTAAAGAGAACACAAAGCGATTTCACCTTTGCAGTCAGCAGTGCCAGTGGGCCCCTTGGCGTGCACTCAGCTGCGAGGGGTTCCTCGGGGGGGAAGTTTGAGAACACAGGCCTGATGTGTAGCACGGGAGAGGAGAGGATGGGGCAGGAGGACGAAGGGAGAGCGAGAGGCACGGAGGCGGGACGAGGCAAAGAGAAACGAGAGAGCGGGAGTTCGGTGTTTACTGACAGTTTTCTCAAAGGCATCTGTTCCCTCCCATCCCCTCCAGCCCCGCTGGGGCCCCACCGGGCCTGAGGGACCCAAGGAGACAGGCCCTTTTATTCTGGTGCCCATGCTGGCCGGCTCTGCTGGGAATGCAGCTTCCTGTCCTCAGAGGGCCCACGGCAGGCTTCTCCCTCCTCCCCAGCGGTTTTCTTTAATTGCACATGATCCACAGTAAAGACAGACACGTTGCTGCGGCCGTTTGCACTTTTTTCTCCAGGCAGCGCCATAAAGCGAGTCTTTGCTGGGCGTATTTACATGGTGGAGAGAACCAGCCCCCTCGTTACCTGGGGAAACAGGCTGGCGGGCTGGGGTGCGCGGGGGGTGGGGTGCGGACCGTCGCGGCTGTGTGCTGGGCTCGTGGCCGGCTCGGCTGGCCAAGGCAGGCAGGACCCCTGTGTGGGTGTTGTGAACGCCCCCGGGTGTGGATTGGGTCGGTCCTCTGCCAGGGACACATTCGGAATCAGCACATGCCTTTGGAAGGCTTCTGCAGTGATGGCTTCAAGCCGCAGAGGGCAGGCAGGGCTGGGGGTGTCCTGGTGGCGGTGGCGGCGGTGGCGCGGTGCGTCCTCAGGGCTCAGTTCTTGTCTCTGGTGTCTGAGGAGGCACTTCCGAACAAGATGTCACTGTCCTGAGACATGCCGCTCAGCTGCGACTTGGTTTTGATGAGGAACTGGGCCCTCCGGAACATCACCCGCTCCTGCTCCTGCTTGAGCTCCAGGTAGGAGCGGGAGAAGGTGTGGAAGATGGAGGTCACGGGGAAGGCCATGAGGAGGATGCCACTAAGGATGCTGCTGAGCGCCACCACCTGGCCGGGCGTGCTCCTGGGGACCATGTCTCCGTAGCCCACAGTTGTCATGGTGATGACAGCCCACCAGTAGCAGGCGGGGATGCTGGTGAACTCGGGGCTGTCGGCCATCTCGTTCTCGATGACGTACAGGAGGGGGGCGAAGAGGGCGATGGCCACGCAGAGGAAGAGCAGCAGGAGCCCGAACTCGCGGGTGCAGCGGCGCGCCGTGAGCCCCAGCGTCTGCAGCCCCAGGGAGTGGCGGGCCAGGCGCATGACGTACAGGATGCGCAGCGCCCGCAGGACCCGCAGCACCAGCCCCACCTTGTCCAGGTAGCTGTTGCCCGCGCCCGACTTGCGGCGGCCGGAGGCGGCGCCGTCCACCAGCAGGGTGATGTAGTAGGGCAGGATGGCCACCAGGTCGATCAGGGTCAGCGGGCTCCGCAGGAAGGCGAACTTGCTGGGCGCCTGGATGAGCCGCAGGAGGAACTCGAGGGAGAACCAGCCCACGCACACCGACTCCACCACGAAGACGTTGTGGCACATCTGGGAGCACTGGCCCTGGGGCAGAGGGGAGAGTCACCGGAGAGGTCAGCGGCGGTCCCGCCAGCACCCCGGGGCTGGGTGCCGCGCTACCCGGAGGAGAGGTGGCCTGGGCGTGGCCGACCTGCCTGTCTGTGCTGTCCCGCCCTGGGGCCTCTCTCTACCCACGCTCACGCCCTGGGCGATCGCTAGGGCTTGAAGTGCCATCTTGAGGCTGACCACCTCTCTCTCCAGCCCAGACCTTGCCCCTGAACTTCAGACCCCAGACAGGCTGCGCTGCCTTCTTGATGTCACCCCTTGGGTATCTGATGAGAGTCACAAACACCTCATGTCCCAAACCAGCTCCTAATTTGTTTTAAAATTTATTGTTATTGAGGTATAATTAACATGGAACGTCGTGTAAGCTTAAGGTGTCAGCATGCTGAGTGGACACATCTACACACTGCATGCAACATGGTGACTGCCGTAGCCCTGACACCTCTATCACACCACGTAATTATCATTTCTTTTTTTGTGGTGGGAACAATTAAGATCTAATTTCTTTATAAGGTTGTACACTTGAAACCTGTATAATTTTAATTAGCCAATGTCACTCCAATACATTCAATAAAAATAAAAGAAGATCCAGTTTCTTTGGGCTCCTGATTTCACCCGCCTGCCTGTGGCTCCCCTTCTTAGCAAGCGGCGACCCCACCTCTTACGCAGGGCAGGAGACCTGGCCTCCTCCCCACACCTCCCGTGTGATCCTCCAGAAGTCCTGTTGGCTCTTTGTTTAAAGCGGTTACAGAATCAAGCCACTTCTCACTCTGTCCACTGCCCTACCCTGGCCTGCCACCATCCCCTCTCGCCTGGATGGGTGTGGGCACCTCCTCCCTGGGCTCCCTTGTCCCTCCGACCCATTTTGCACACACAGCCGGAGGGACCCTGAGCACGAGTCAGGTCCCGGCCACCCGCGCCCAGCACCTCCATGACTCGGAAGGACAGCGCAAGTCTCCCAGGCCACACGTGGCCGGCTGCCACCTCTCCCACTTCCTCATCCTCGCCTACCTTGCTCGTCTGCTCCAGCCTCACGGGGCGGCTCACTGCCCCTCCTACAGCCCAGGCTCGCCCCCTAGCCTGGCCCGGACTTTCTCTCCCCTGGCTGGGTCCTCCTCCCCGCACACCCACACGGCTCTGCCCTCCTGCCTCCAGCTCTTTGCTTCAGTATCACCCCAGGGGGGCCTTCTGACCCCCCATGCTGAAAATCGCCCCTCCTTTTGTCCTGCACCTGAGTCCCTCACCCGGCTCTATTTATTCAGAGAGCTTATCTTTTCATTTTTTTTTACCCTCACCCAAGGACATTTTCTTTCATTGCTTTTAGACAGAGGAAGGGAAAGAGGACACATCGATGCAAGAGAGAAGCATTGATTGGTTGCTTCCCATACACGCCCAGACTGAGGATCACACTGGCAACCTAAGCATGTGCCCTGACCGGGCATCGAACCCGCAACCTTTCGGTTATGGGACGACGCTCCAACCAACTGAGCCCACCGGCCGGGGCCTCACACGTGTTTATCATCTGTCTCTGCCCCCTGCCCCCTACTCCCTGACCCACAGACTGTGCCCCCACAGGATGGGGCAGTTCGTCCACCTGAAAAGGTCCGGTGTGCTGTGGGTGATCGGTTCACATTTGCCACCTGGATGGATGGAAGGGCACCGGGCCGGCGCTCAGACAGGCGCGGCCACTGAGGGCCTGGCGGGCCACGGGAATGGGGAGGGGGGCCGATGTGAGTGGAGGCTGCCGGAGAGCACAGCCATCACTCACGCCCCCTGGATTGCCACCGCCTCCGAATCGGTAATTCAGGCTTGAGACGGCCTTCTGGAAGCTTTCCAGAAAGGCTGGAAATCTGGAGTTTTCTGTGAAAGCTCCCGGGTTTTAACTGTTGTGATCATTCAGTACGGAGTAAACACTCGATGGGCCTCTCAGACACATCTGTGCGCTGGGTCGGGCAGGTGCGCCGCCAGCTGGTCTCTGAGGAACGGAACTGAATGGCTGTGGGCCTCTAGTTCGAAGGGGCCTCCGGCAGGGAGGAAGGGACTGATGGAGCCAGCAGGGGGCGTCCTGT
This sequence comes from Trachops cirrhosus, assembly GCA_028533065.1. Classification (NCBI taxonomy): domain Eukaryota; kingdom Metazoa; phylum Chordata; class Mammalia; order Chiroptera; family Phyllostomidae; genus Trachops; species Trachops cirrhosus. The sequence continues at coordinate 85,581,270 of CM052547.1, forward strand.
GGTTCCCGGGCACAGCTGGGCTCCCTGAGTCCTGCTCGGTCAGCTCTCTCGCTCTCCCCCTCTCCCCCCCGCCTCTGGAAAAGTGTTGGGGGCTGGAGGGATGGACGACTCCTTGGAGGGGCTCTGAGGTCCCAGACCTCTGGGACGGGAAGCTCCCAAGAGCTTTCTCAGCTTGCGTCTCACGCTTATGGTCACGGTGTGGCGGGGAGGGAGGAGGGAGGTGGTGTCACTGTCCTCCCCCCACTGGACTTGAAGCTCCTTGAGGCTGGATGACTTGTTTTGGTTGCTCTGCCTCCCCTGTGGTGCCTGAACGTAGCAGACACTCACACGTGTGCTCAAGGAGGAGGGGAAACAGGGAGCCCCACTGGTCCCCTCAATGGACTCAAAGAATAGTATTGCCACTGAACCCTGGAAAAGGTCAAGTATCAGAAGTTGAATAAAACAGTGGCTTGATTTGTATTTTCCTAGTGACATCAGCATTGGGTAGGCTGGAGCTGAAATGAAATCTATGCTAATCAAAGTCTGGGTACTTCCAGATGGCTCTCAAATGGTGAGTGTTTTCTTAGTGTTTTGGTGGGGAGGTGAGGCAACTGAGGCACAGAGAGGTTAAGTAACTTGCCTGCAGACACACAGCCAGAGTGGAGGAAATAAGACTTATGTTCAGGCCGTCTGGCTCTTGTCCTGCCCTCTGCCTCACTTCCCTTTGTGATCACCAATAGTTAACTTTCCTGCTGAGTGCCTTTGTCCTAGCACTTGTTTCTAAAACTCAGCACATAAAACAATGTCAGAAAGCCTCTGTGGGTTATAGATGCAAGAGTACTGCTCCTTCTTCCATACCGCTTGTGTGTGGAAAACCCCCCATGTGGTCAGTAGCCCTAAGGTCCCACGCAGGGGCAGGGTGCACAGTCAGCACTCAGTGAGTGCTGGCTGGCATGATATTTAGGTTCAGTTTGTACCACCATACCTACTTGTCCAATGCCTATGCAACGTGTACCTGTCTAAACCTTTCCGTCTGTCTTCAAACCGCTCCCAGAAACCCTCTGTGGGGGAGGGGTCTCACACCGAAGGGGGCCGACCTGGGGAGCGCGTGTCCCGTGGATTCAGCTCTCACTGAGAGTTGTCAGGTAGGGGGGCAGGCCAGGAGGCCCAACCGTACAGATTTTTAAGAGAAGCTGGGAGTTTGATTTTTTTATTTAGTTATTTTTAGAGAGAGGGGAAGGGAAGGAGAAAGAGGGAGAGAAACATCAATGTGTGGTTGCCTCTCATGCGCCCCCTACTGGGGACCTGGCCTGCAACCCAGGAATGTGCCCTGACTGGGAATCGAACTGGCGATCTTTTGGTTCGCAGGCCCGCGCTCAATCCACTGAGCTATACTAGCAAGGGCAGAGTTTTAATTTTTAAATGAAAAATACCTTACTTTTAAATGTTGGCGACCAAGTCAAGATTTTGGGGAGTGCAGAAGGGGCCAGTAACCCGCTTTTGTGGGGCTATGTATACCAGGACTCGGGCTGCCAGGACTCAGGAACCCATTGCTCCACACTGAAGAACACAGAATTCGGACTCAGGCAGACCTGGGTCTGGGCCAGCTGCTCTGCCTCAGCGTCCTCATCTGTCAAGTGCGTGAGAGAACACCTCCCATGCAGGGTCGCTGGAAGACGCACGGAAAAGACCGGGGGTGCGCTGGGCCGAAGCCCCGCCCCTGGTTCCTCTGAACCGCCCACTAAGAGAGTTGAGCATACGCCCGTGTCAGGCCCCCGAGTAAACACGTCCGTGCCTTCTCTTACTTAGCACAAAGAAATGCTCACCGTTTGACATGGGCACACACACACACACCTATCAAAAAAAGTTACATTCAGAACCCAGAAAGTGCTCCTGGGATATTTTTATACAAAGGAATTAGGAAGCTGGAGAAAGGACTTCAGTCAGTGACATAAGTGTTGATGATATATGTCGTGTGCTCAGCGCGGGGCCAGGCACATCATAAATCACGCCATCCGTTTAGTCACTCATTCCTTCATTTATTCAACAGAATGGCGGTGAGCCCGGTGGTGCTGGGCACTGGGCTAGACACTGGGGCACAGCGTCTAGACCTGGGCGGGCATGGGCCTCGTATTTGAATGTGGAGGTGGACGACCACATGTAGGCGTGATGTCAGGAGGGACTGGGGATGCTGCTCAGCCGGCGCAGTCAGGGAAGGCCTCCTGGAGGAGGTGACAGTGTGTGCTGGGAAGGATGTGGACTGCTGGGAGGACGTGACCTAGCAGGCAGCTTTGTCTCCTGTCCTGAGAGACCTTCCCTCACCGCAGCGCGCCTCCTTGCACACAGTTAGAGGCTCTTACCTGCTCCTCCTCCTCCCTCAAGCTGGGCAAGGTGCTGATGGAGAGGTTGACGGCGGTGACGGTGACGAAGAGCACGGACAGGCAGGCGAACACCTTGCCGGGCAGCCCCGAGTGCGGCCTCTCCACCATGTCGCGCAGCCTCCGCATGCAGCGGCCCAGGCGGCCCTCGCCCTCCGCTGGGCCCTCGCTGTCGCGGCTGTCGCTGTCCAGCGGGTCGTCCTCGTCCTCCCGCTCCACCATCTCGGCGAATTCCTCCATCTTCTGCAGGTAGCGGCGCTTGCAGCAGCCGTCCAGGTGGTCCTCGGCGATGCCCCAGTACAGCAGCTCCTCCTGGAAGGACAGGGCGCACATCTCGCGCAGCAGCCGCAGCTTGCCCGCCCGCAGGAAGGTCAGGATGGTGCCGAAGGCCCCGGGGTTGCGGTCGAAGAAGAACTCGTTGCAGGTGACATCGTAGTCATCGCACACGTTGAGGATGTCGTCGAAGTTGGTGCAGGCCTTGAGCTGGCCCAGCCGCGTCATCGGGAACTCCTCGAGCGTGGTCCAGGGCAGCGAGTACTTGATGCCGCCCACATTGATGATGATGCGCCGCCGGCGGTCGTCGGGCGGGCCCCCCGCCTGGCGGGGCTCGTCCTGGGGCCGCAGCCGCTGGGCCCGGCGGTAGAAGACGCCCTTGAGCGACCGGCTCTGCGGGAAGAAGGCCGGGTGGGAGGAGGCGTCCGACGTGCAGCTCAGGGCGCTGTAGTCGTAATCGGAGTTGTCTCCCGGTAGGAGGGTCATTTTGGGCCTTCACATGCCTCTCGGGCCTGGAGGGGGAGGAGGGAGGAAAGACCCTCAGTGAGTCCTGAGTCTCAGTGGACGATGCTAATTCCGAAGGTATTTGCTGTCAGGGACTGAAGCCTGTCGGCCAAATTCATAGGGAAAAGCCCTACCCATCCCCCCTACCCCCCAACATGGGACCGTGTTCCCAGGTAGGGTCTCTGGGAGGTGACTGGGTTTACATGGGGTGGGGGCCCGTGGTGGGATTAGTGTCCTTACTGAGAGGAAGGGAGATCAAAGCCCTCTCCCCTGACCCTGTGCAGGCATTGTCAGGAGGCACCGTCTACAGGCCCGAAAGGGGGGCCTCCCCGGAGCCCCACCAGGCTGGTACCCTGATGGCGCAAGTCCCCCCTCCAGAACGGTGAGCAACGAAAGTCTCTTTGTGAGCCACCCCGTTCGGTGTTTTGTTACAGCAGCCCAAGCTGACTAAAACACTCACTTCAGAGTGAAAATAGCAACACCATCCTGCAGCATCCCGTCAGTGTTACAGTTCTTCCATATCCACCTCATTGATATAAATACACGGAGAGCTACTGGGTGCCAGGAACGCTTTAAGCACTAGTGTTTCACAGCCGAGCCCAGAACCAGACACTGGCCCCGACCCCGCGGAGCTGGCAGCCTGCGGGGCTGCCCGGCAACCGCTGTCCTGCCATTGACTGCACACTCTACTGTGGGTTAGCCCCGCTTTTTCTTCGGTATTAATGTAGCTGAGAGAGGAGGCAATTCTGGAGGCATTTTTGATGGTCATATCTGGTGGATGCCAATAATGCTTCTAAAATTCCTGCGATGCACAGGCCAGACCCCACCGTGGAGAATTATCTGGCCCCCAAGGTCCACCGTGCCCAGGAGGAAAAGCCCCGGTGTTGTGAGAATGAGCACAGACTTTGGAGCCCCAGCCGGGGCGGGCTACTCCGTGTTGATGTGTTTTAGTTTCCTCATCTGTGAAATGGGTACAACTACATGACCTACTTCATAGAATTATCAAGACAATTCAATGAATTATGTGCATAAGAGCACTTAATACAGTGCCTGGCACACAGTAGGTACTCAGAAATAATTATGATTACTATTTGTATTTATCTTAAAGGAATACCTTGTATTGCTTCCACAACCAGAAAACCCGTATCATTTGCCATAAATAACAGCGTCCAAAGGAAAGTGCAGTTATGACAACCGTGCCATATTCATTCACAGATCGGGAAACATCATCTAGAGGATACAGGAGTGAAATGCATGCTCCTCCAGGAAGCCTTCCTGGGCTTTTCCAGCTAAACTGAGTTCCCTCCATCCCTCTTCGTGGTACATTCATCTTCAATGCACTTCTCACCCGGTTTTAGCAGTACCTGTGTGCAAGCCTGGCCCCTTTATTGGACTCCTGGCTCCTCGAGGGGAAGAGCTGTGCTTTAGTTCTCTCTGAATCCCTGTGCCCAGCTGCACTGGAGCTCAAAGAAGTGCCTGCTACATAAATACATTTCCTGCTGGTGAGGCTGACATGGGGAGGGCACTTCTGAGAAACCGAGGTCAAAATACCAGCTGATGTAGGCTCCTTCCTTCCCAACCCTCAGGGCTAGAATGAGTGCTCTTACTCACCCATAGCTCACGGGCCAGATTTGGTTCACAAATATTTTGCCTGGCTTAGAGCAGATTTCGAAAAAGGAGAACTTTCATGTAAGCATTCATATTCTTGGTTTCTCTGGAAAACCGGGTATCTGGCGACATTTGGACTGAATTCCAGCTGAGAAATGGCTGTCCCCTTGAGGCAGGGCATGCCTGTGTGCCACCCACCACAGTCCCCACCTCTCCTGTCGTCTTCCTAACACCCACTCTACTTCACTCACGTCTGTGTTCTTCCTGGCCCCTGAAGGCATGTGAGTTTGAGACCCTCAGTTATAGCCACAGAGCTCTCCAGAAGTAAGCCACTCCGTAGGAAAGCAGTAAGAGTCTTGACACTTTGCTTTTTAAATAAGCACCATCCCTCCCCCAGCCCAGTCCCCCATGGAAGCACGTGGTACCAGCAAAATCCATCAATTCCACGTGGACACCCACTTCCAGTACCCGAGTGTCAATCTGTGCTCTGGACAAGTTCAGGGAAAACACACTCATGCACACAGACACCTGTCTGGATGAGACAGTGTATGACAGGAGCCAGGAGGGCTTCCACATCGGAAAGGGGATCTTTCCTAACTGTGATCCTTCTACAAAAGCAGACAGGTCACTGGTTCAGCTTTGGGGAAAACTGGTTTCACAGGCTGGGTTTTGGAGAACTAGGGTATACCTGTGTTTGAAATAAAAAAAGATTTGATTTTAGAGTGTTGGGAATGTCTTTAACTCACCCTAAAATTTCAACCCATCTCCTTGGGCAAAGCTGCCACGACCCCCTGCAGGAGCAACAGGGGTCCCTTTCAGGTGACTTCACGTGAGTGACACCGTTTTCAGCTCTGCTGCTTTATCTTTATCAAGAGGAACAAACAACAATCTATTTGGCAAGAGCAGTGATGGAGCCAAGGGACATTCCTCTGGTCCTGCAAGCCCCGGAGAGCTCTTGTAACAGCCCCACCGCACAATCCCTCTTCTCTTGAGGAATTTCTTCCAGCCCGCCCGCTTTCCCTCCAGCGGGAAGCTTCCGCAATGAGCAATGGATTCCTCCTGCCTTTCCCTCTTGACTCGCGTCAGTTGTGAGTTAAAGCCTACGCATCCCGTGGGGTGTGCAGAGTTATCCTGTCTCAGCAGACGGTTTGGTGTGGAGGAGAGGGAAAAAGGACACTTCGTTCAGTCCACATGCACCTGGAGGGCCGGACACCGGAATTCGCTAAACTCAGAACGGGCACGCTTCTCCTTGCATCCAACCTGATGGGTGTGTGGGGCTCGGGGGACGGCTCCACAGGCTCCGGGGTCTCTGGCGAGGCCCACAAATCAGACACGTCCCGAAGTCCAGCTTCTGCAAAATACCGCCGCTTTTCACCCACTCTGATACCCTCACGACAGATCTGTCTTTTAAAATGTCTCTTCGGGGTTAGTCTGTCACTTCGAGAGCGTGGTAGATCAGAGTGAGTGACCTCTGAGGGTCTGTGGGTGTTTGGGAAGAAGGAGCCAGCTTGAGGGACAACTTGCTGTCTGTCCCAAGCTGGGGAAGCAGAAGAGCCCGCTGGCCCTGAAATCAGGAGACCTGGGATCCAGGCCAGTTACTGTGACTTTGGGCAAGTCGTTCCTACCTCTGAGACTCGGTTTTCTCATCTGTAAAGTGGGATGTGAATAGCTCCCACTTTGTTGAGTTGTGGTGAAGACTAAAGCAAATGACATGGTGACGTGATTGCCCCAATGCCTGACACGTGACGGACACCTGCTATATTATTAGCTATGGGATGGGCTGCCTGTCATCTCCCCTCCAACAGCCAAGGGCGACTCCTTTCCTGACCTGATCCAGCGGGATTGGAACCCAGCATTGTCTGGCCCCCGGAGCCCGCTGCTGGAGGGAGTGTGGCCGGGTGCAGCCTCTGGGAAAGCCCCCGGGGTGCCGAGGGAGATGGAGGGTGCTGGTGCCTTGTGACCCGGGAACCCCGCTGCGGGGTAGGTCTCCCGGGTCTGGACTCACAGCGGTCTTGGCAGACACTGCTGGCCATGAATTATTTGCTCCCAAACCCTTGACGCAGGACCTGCTTCTGGGGAAACAGATGTACAAGGGAAACAAGGCACAAGGTTGTGCATCCCCAACTGCGTGTCATACTAGGTCCCCTAGGGTCTACGGGGTGGGGTGGGGGGACGGACAAGGGAGTCCTGTCGATGGCGCAGGAATCAGAAGCAATGCACTAGATGTAGGTTTAGCGACACACCGAGGTCTCAAAACCATGTGGAAGAAGAAACAGAAGTTTATAGCACTGGCTCTTGATATAAGTGACCACACACAACATTACATATTTTACAGAGATTCGTGTACACGTTAGGGTCTGCACCGACCATGGGGAGGGTGCTGCAGGGCGGAGGAAAAGGGGGACAAGTAAGGGGAGTGGGGACTGGAAACAAGGGACCAATGAATGACACGGCCCAGCACGGGCCGAGGATGAAGAGTGAAGGAAGGAGCGTGGTTAATGCAACTCTGTGGGCTTTAATCCAAGTGAACAAAAAGACAAATGAACACAAGAATAGCTGAGCCACCAGGTCCCGAATTGCTTTGGTGCTCAGCGGACACAGATTTCCCGGCTCTCCCCAGACCTTCTTACCCGGAGTGCTTGAGAGGGGGGCCCCGGAACGGGCATTTCGACAGGTTCCCTTAGAAAGTCTCCCATATGCTCAAGAGAGAAAGAGGGTGCCATGAATGTCCAGAGATCCTGCAGGAGCTGGGGGTGCGAGAGCTGCTCTGGGCTTTGGAGGGGAGCCCCTTGCCCAACCTCTTGATGTCCCTGGCATTCTGGAAGGCTCTGTGGGTCCCCTGTTTGGGGAGCTTCACTGGAGAAGTGGAAGCCTTCTGCATTGGGAACGCCTTGATCAAGTTCTCCTTTGTGAGCCAGCAGATCCGCTGACACTCCCATGCAATCTCTTGTCCTTCCCCTTGGGAGAAAGGCGATGTTCACAAGCAATGGCTGAGGGCTGAGTATCCATTTCCAAAGACAAATGATCATTTAAACCGTAAGGAGTTTCATGGTGGCAGCCTCACCATGAGGCTGCTCTGTGGTCAGGGTGTGACTCCAGTGGGGTAGGACCGGGGAGCAGGAGGGGACTCTGCATCCTATGCCCATCCTTAGCTCTCTGTCCCTTTTCTAAGCGGGAGAGAGGCTGCAGAGAGAGCTGAGCGGTCCTAGTACTGTAAGAGCGGCAATCGCAGCCTCCCTGAATTGCCCGCTACGTGCCAGGTGCTGCGGAAGCCCTTCCCAAAGAGGCAGGCGTTACCGTTAACTCCCCCATTTTGCAGATGAGGAAACTGAGGCATCGGGAAGTGCAAACGCATAACTCTGGTGAGGCGTGATGAAGCCAAAATCTAAGTCTGTGGGACTCCAAACCACACGCCTTTGACTCTGCATTTCCCAGCCTCCCCAGAAGTCTTCTGGGGCTGTGAGCCAGACGGTCCTTTTCTATGGGGTGCGTGTCACGAGCACCTGGGTCTCTCATCTCTGTTTTCTACAGGCAAGCTTTGGGACGGTCTTGAGGGATGAGGAGAGGCGGACAATTGCTGGTGGTTCCTAGTGCGCATTTGCACAGCAGCAGGGTGAGAGGTCAACGAAACGCCTGGCTTGGTCAAGTTCCGAGTTGCCCTTTTGGCCTCTGGGTGGAAGAGCTCCCCTGTGCCACCAGCCAGGGGTGAGGGTGGAGCCCCTGGATCCTGGATCACCATTTACTAGCTGAGCATCCTTAAGCAAATGACTTCACCTCTCTGTGCCGGGGTGTCTCAGCTGTAAGCTGGGGTGATCATCGCCCCACACGTGTGTTTGCTAGAATGGCTTTTGTGCAGCAATGCGGCCCCCCCATTCTCCCCTCGCATTTCCTTTTTTTCAAGGAGGAATGAGAAAGAGTAGACACCTTCCGGGGACTGGACTTCAGGGCTGGCTCTCCCTCTCACCTGGCCCTGAAGTCAAGTCCCTTCCATGGCCAAGCCTCAGTTTCCCCACCTGAAACATAAACCGATGAGCCACGCCCCTCTGGTAGGCAGAAGAACGGTTCCCTCAAGAAGTCCACATCCTAATCCCTGGACACTGAGGATACGTTAGTTTACACGGCAAAGCAACTTTGCCAGTGTGATTAAATGCAGGGCCTTGTGCTGGAGAGAAGATCCAGGTGATTTTGGATTATCCGGGTGGCCCTGTGTCATCAAAGGGTCTTCATAGAAGGGAGGGGGGAGGGTCAGAGTCAGGGGGGATGGGATGATGGAAGAAGAGGCTGGTGCGATTCGGGGCCAGGAGCCAAGGATGCAGGCAGCTTCCAGGAGCTGCAAAAGGCAAAGAAATGGATTCCCCCCGGAAGGACCACAGCCCTGCTGACCCCTTGATTTTGGCCCAGTGAAACACATTGTGAACTTCTGATCTCCAAAACCTGGAGACATTCCCCTGACAGAGTGGCTTCCTTGGTCTGGTCCTGTCCGGGGTTAGGGCTCCTGGCTGGGATGACTCAGACTTGGGTGATGCTGCATTTAATCTCCAATTAAAATGTTAATCAGAATGGATTCAGCCATTAGCCTGGCCCAGGTCTTGGCATGTTGAATCTCTCTGAGAGATGCCGTACTCACGTGGAGAATCTTTCTTAGCTGCCTGCCATCCATCATCCATCTTCATCATAATCCGACCAGGCTGGACCTCAGTCCAGCTTCTTTGGAGCTGGGGCCCAAGTTCTGGGCAGGGGGTAGTATATTTCCTGGGGGTTGGGCTCTTCCCTCCAGCCCCCACCTGCTGTCCTAAGAGTAAACATGTCAGTCATCTCCCCCCACTCAAAAAAGACAGAGGCAGCCTCTGGGGCCTCCCTACTCAGCTGCTGCAAAATAACACCAAATACATATTTGCCTTCCACCAGGAGGTGTTTTGGGGTGTGAGCCAGACAGCCCTTTTCAATTTGCCTCCTTGCGGGGAACACAGACACAAGCAAAGGAGGAACAGCCTTGGGGGAGAAGTGGGGACCTTGGGACGTAGGAAAGGGACACCTGCTTACTTAAACAATCCCTCAATTCCTTTCCCTTAGTAAGAGTTAGGGCTGCGGTCTCTGGGGTGAGCTGGTGGAGGGAGGTGAGGAAGGGAGCAGGGACAGCGCCCGGGAGGCGCGGTGGGGAGGACCCCACAGAGCAGGGGAGAATCAGAGGCACAGTTCGGACCCTACGGGCAGCACCCTCATCCAGCCTGCTCTGTGATAAAGATGGCCAGCAGTGATGGAGTGCGTGCAGCTAGAATTTCTTGCCTCTCCCTTTTGTTAATTCTATTTGGAGTGGCTCTTCCAGCTGCCATTTTCCACTCAGGGGCTCCATTTCTGGGTTTAATGACTCAACCAAGAGTGGCTCCCAGGTGCCTATATGTTTGACAACCAGAAATGTTGACTCTTCATCACATGTAAGAAACGGCATGTGGAGAAAGGACAGCCCTTCAGGGCTCCAGAGGGGTTAATTCCTGGTCTCTTAGCCCTGCATTCAGGACACGTCTCTCTCTCGGTCTCTCTCGCTGTTCTTCCGTTCCCTGGGGCATCTACCTCACCTCTTGCCAGAGCCCGGCTGTGTGTCTGGTGCAGAGAATTTAAGGAGGCAGTGGGACCAGAGCCTGGCTCCCAGAACTGCCCCAAGCAGCTCGGGGGTGGCGGGGGAGGGCAGCCTGAGTTCTCAAGCCTTGGTGCAGGAGTGAAGGCTCTCTTGTTTCCAGCACATTCACGGCTCCCCATGGGTTTGGAGTGTGTCCCAAGGCAGACATCTCTCTGCTGGAATGGGCTGTGAGGGGGAGTGGAACAACTAACTGCTGAGGGCAATCCCCAGGGGCCACCCCGGCCCATTAGCAGACCCTGTCCCCACTCAGCAGGTGACTGCAGAGCTCCAGGGCACAGGGTGGGGCTCGGGCCCAGCACAGCCTGAGAAGTCCTTGCCCTGGCCACGTGCTGCTGCCCAGGCCCCCAGCATCGGGCCGGTCTCCCGCACTGCCAAACTTTCCTTGGAGACAGGCTCCGGTAAGCCAGACCCTGAGTGACTCTGACTGCCGTCATGTGCGCGGGTGTGAAACACACCCCGGTGACAGCCCTCTGCTCAGAGTCATAGAGGCGGGAGCCTCCCCCGTGTCCCCTCCCCCAGTGAATCAGAGCAGCTCCTGCTCCCTCCTCTCACCTCCCCCTGCACTTATCTCAAGGTGTCAGCGAAGGGGGATCTGTGTCTGTCTCACCCACCTGGGTGACTTTGCTGCCTGGCACCCTGTAAGTGCTCCAGAACAGCAAGTGCTTAAGGAAATGCCTCCTGAACGGACAGCTAACTCACAGACCCCATGGGTGGGCACCTGTCTTCCCCTGTAATGCTAGATCAGTGTTTCTCAACCCTCCTCGCTACCTGCCCCCCACCCCCCACCAGCCCTTTGAAGACCCCTTCCTTCTAGCCAGCAACCTGTTCCAGACCCCCTTCTCCCCTGGAGATTGAAGGCGTTAGATGACCAAGGAAGGGCCATTCTACAACCTGTCCAGTGACGTGGTGCCCTACACCCCTGGAGGGGGTGGGGGCTGCTAGAGCAGCCACCCCCACAGGCTGAAGCCTCCTCCAGGGAGGGGCTGGGTCTTAATTCTTACTTTAAGCTGCAAGCCGCCTTCCATCTTATCCTGGCCCCACCCCATCCCTCTCCTTCCACGTTCTCTCCCCAGTAGGGGCCTCAATAACTGTTTGTTAAATGAATGGAATAACCACTATTAGGCTCTTGGCACGGTGAGCTGCGCATAGTAGGTGCTCAGCCACTTTGTCCAATCCATGGATGAATGAATGAAATGCCCTCTTTTCCTTTCGCACCCCCAAACTCCACAATCCATCCAGGCTGAGCCCCTCCTGGCCATGGGGACCCTGAGGCTGAGGTGGTGACAACCCACCTTCCCTCGGGTGAAAAGAGTGGTCTCGGGATCCCCAGGGCCCAGCACACAGTAGGCACTCAATAGAAGCTTGTTGAGTTAATGAATGACTCAATAAAGCCCACTGGTGGGAAGCTCCATTCCGTGCCTATGGATAGAGTGAATGAGAGAGGGACAGACGCCCCCTTCCATCTCCCCCAACACTCCTCCTTCCAGGGCTCCGCTAGGCAGCGAGAAACCCCAGCCTCCGCCGGGATGACTCCCCTCCCCAGGCACGTCCCCTACTTCGCACTCCGGTGGGTGACCCGCTCGGGAAAAACACGAGCAGGAACCGCACTGTGACCCCGGCGAGCGCGCCCCACGCCCTGCCCGCAACTGAACCTCGATCCTCTGTCGCCCCAGCCGCCCTCCTCGGCAGGTTTTGGGGTCCCCCCAGGGGAGCCCCGAGCTGCGCCCGAGCCCGAGTTCGCAGGCGCGGGGGCTGGTCAGCGGCTCGGTGGCGCCCGGTGAAGCTGCAGCGCGCAAAGTTCCCACCTCAAGTTGCCCGTCGCGGCGTCCCCGCCTCGGAGTTGGCCGGGCCGCGGCTGGCGTCGCCCGGGCTGCCGGGGGCGGGGTGGGGGGGTCCCAGGCGAGGGCCCAGGAGGCAAGGGGCTGGTGGCCTCCCGGGGCTTCCGTGCCGCTTCCTGGAGCCGCGGGCAAACTTCGGCCCCCGATTCCGGCTCAGCTCCGCACTCGGACCCGGGTCGCCTGCTTCTGCCTCGCGGTCCCCGCCGGGCTCCTAGTGCGTCGGGAGCGCCGAGCGGCAGCCGGGGAGAGAGGGAGGCGGGCGGGAGGCGGGACGGAGGGAGGGGACTGAGCGCTGGGCGGGGAGAGGGGGCGGTGGCAGGCAGCCGTGCCCGCCTAGTCCCGCACCCCGAGTAGGTGCAACACACAACAGGCACCCGGCGTCCGGGCGTCCATCTCGCGGCCGCGGACCTCTGATGGACAGCGCTCCGCTCGGCCCCTTCCGAGCCCTGCCCCGGGCTGGACGCGCGCAGCGCCCTCTGCCACCGTTTGCTGCTCTTTCCCGCCGCCCCTCGGCCCGGCGGCTCTCGTGGTTCTCGCGCTCCGCTGCCGTGGGGCTCCTGGCTCTCCAGCCTCCTGGGGTCGTGCGTGCCTTCCCTGGAAGTTCAAGTACGCCCAAGGTCCTGGACCTCTTGCGTCTTTGCTGCAGAATCTCCACGGGCCACGTAAAGTCCCCACGCTCCACTGCACCAGGGCTGCGCGCTCCACGCGCTTCCGCCTTCTGAGGACCATGTGCACCCTGTCTTGTGCTTCTCCTTAGAGTCCAAGTGCACCGTTGCCCTTGGGCACCTCATGCCACTGTGCGCCAGGGACTGCAGGCGCCTTGTAGCATCAACTTCTTAGGAACAGCCGGGCTAGGTGCCTTTCCCTCCAGGTTCGCGTGCGCCACCATCCCGGGGTCCGTGGGGCCTGGGGTCCAGGGGTCCTACACCCGGTGCGCGGGCAGCTGGTGGGGAGCAACGCCCGGTGTCAGAATTGGTAGGAGTCGCGCTTTTACTGGGGGTTGGGTTGGACCCGAGAGGGCGGCGCTACAGAACCAGCCTCTTAAGATCCCTTGCCTCGCACCCTGCTTTCCTCTTTTCCTTCCCGTCTCTATGGACTTTCCCCACCAGGGAACCATGAAAGGACAGAGGAAAGTGGCTGTGGGCCCTGCCTGTGGCCTTCTCCTTAAGGGAGGGGAGCAGGCTCCCAAGTGGTGGGTGTCCACTTTTTCTGGGATTTCCTGAAGAGGAATAGGGTTAGGGCGTTCATGCATTCGGCAACCCTTGGCTCATGGTGCCCTGGAGGTGACCACACCTGCCCCCAAGAACTTACCTGCTGTGGGGAGAGGGGCAGATCCAGGACCACTGCTAACGAGTGGAGAAGGGTGGGTACAGGGTGGGGGGAGACAGACCACTTAGGTAGACCTATGAGGGGGTGCCTGAGCCCTGGACAAGGAGAAGACCATCTTCAGGACATGTGGGGAGAGCTTTCCAGGAGGATGGGACAGCAAAGACGATGATCCTGAAGCAGGAGAGAGGGAGTCATATCTGAGCAACAGCAGGGACACTGGGGAGGGTGTGTAGGACAGGAGGTCCCAGCCATGTGTGCTTGGTGGTCAGGTGATCCCCAGAGGACACTTTGAGAAACATCTCTGTGTGAAGGATCAGTTCTGTGCCTTCTTCTCCCATCTGAAAGTCAGTGCTTATACATATACGTTCCCTTCTCATTGTCCGTCTCCCCACTAGATGTCACGCTCCATCAGGGTGAGCGCTGAGTGCTACCCTCCCAGCATCTTCCACGCTGCCCCGCACAGACAGGCCAGGCTTCCAAAATAATGGCTGGGGGGACGCTCAAGGTACATTTGGTCGCCTTAGAGAGACCTAGAACCTGCAAAACACCAGAAGATGAGGATGTGCACCCGAATCCTCCAGAGGGCTTGTGAAAACCCATATGGTTGGCCCCCACCCCCCGATTCATTGGGTTTGGGGAGGGGCCCTCCTAACAGGTTCCCTGGTGAGACTGATGCGGCTGGTCGGGGGATCAGGGTTTGGGAACCATCGATGCTGAAGACTTGAAACTCAACGCAGCTGAGTCTGACTTCAAAGCCCACACGAGCTACCAGATCCACTGGGGAGTCCAAGCCTTGCTACCAATTGTGTAGGGTCAGCTGAGCCTATGAGCACCCCTATGGTCAAGGGCTGGGCCTATTAGAACGCTATGCACCCGAGTCAAAGGCTGGGGTGACCCATGAACAGAAGACGCCGCAACACTGGGTGGAAACCGTCATCAGTAAGGGCACCTCCCTCCCCGCCTCTCCCCCCATCCACCTCACTTACACAGACTCACTTGCTGTGCCCATGAGTTAAATTACTGCCCGATCTTCTCCCTGACTTGTGCTAAACTATGTCCAATAAAATTCTTTTAAATCCTTTTAAGGAATTCCCTCTTTTCAGTTCCTCCCTCCCTTTAGAGCCTTCCCGATCCTCAGCTCTTTGTATCTTTATTTTCCGCCCGAGAAGCATTCCCTCCCAAGCTGTGCTGTGGAAGTGGATGCTGATGGTGCTTGCGAACGTCTCCTGAAAAGGCGGGACTGGCCGGTGCTCGCTGACACCTAGGAGGTGTTGGAGGGGGTGTGGCTGGGTGATTTGTAGACAGCAGAGGTACACACCGGGCCAACA